>JAJIZN010000015.1:600000-917526 GCA_028637585.1 Xylariaceae sp. X187 | reverse complement strand
AACCCTAACCCTAAACCTAACCCTAACCCTAACCCTAACCCTAACCCTAACCCTAACCCTAACCCTAACCCTAACCCTAACCCTAACCCTAACCCTAACCCTAACCCTAACCCTAACCCTAACCCTAACCCTAACCCTAACCCTAACCCTAACCCTAACCCTAACCCTAACCCCAACCCCTAACCTAAGACCGCCGAAAATAGTAACTTTCATAGTATCGGCAATTATCGGCCGGTACCCCTATCTCCGAGGCGTCGGAGATCAGCGGTTACCGACGATAGCCGAAGTTCTATAGATAGCGATTGCGTAATATGTACGTTACACGAAGTAAATGTTCCGGCACCCTAATTGGGTTAAAGTCCGAAACTTGAAACGTAATGACGCGATGCACTAAGGAAGTTGCACAATCCAAGGCCTGGATGACGCAAGAATAGACGATGCGCACTAAGTTTTCGCTCGGAAAACGCCATCGACGTAGTTCCTTATCTTCGGTCCCGAAGCCTTCAATAAGCGCGGAAAGCCTTCTCCCTGTGTGAGCGCCTGTTTAGGTTCCTTGGTTGAAGGTGATTCGTCGCCCTGGCTTTGCCCTGCGTGTGGCCTTCGGCCACACAATGCAGTGGTCTTTCGACCACTGCGACCGCAGGGGGGCTGTGCTGCATCATGCAGCGCGGCTTGCTAAATGTGGAAAGTCCTTGCGAATACCCCGCTCGTAAGCCGCTGAACAAGCGACCGATCGAGTGCATATGAGCAAGTTTGTGATTACCCCGCCCGGCGGCCGCTGCACAAGCGGCCGATCGAGGGCGGGGTAAGAAGCAGATTTTTCACAACCAGCCTGGGGCCGGCAGATAAGCATTACGTACGAAAAATACCGAAGCGCGTACTTTGGAATTCTTCCCTCATCCCAACTTCCCGACCCTCGAATTATATATCCCCGGGTCTTCGCCATTCTTTGAAGAGTTCCTGAAGAGCCACAGGCGAAACGCACGATTACGATTGTGTGTAGAACTCTCTTGTTGCTCTTTTCCCCGACGAAACTTCTGCTCGCGCTACGCGCTCGCCCCTAACCCATTCTTCTCGTCGAGTTTTTCACTCTTCCACCCTCATCATGGCCCCTCCCGTCACCGTCCCCGTGACCGCCCCCATCGGCAAACACGACACCGACAATCTCGCAATGATGGGCTCCCTCCCTGACTTGCTGGTGTGCATCCCCCGGATCGGACAGCCCTTCTACAAGCTCGCGCTTAAGGAGGCTTACGAACTGGGTGTGAAACTCTCACACGTCCAAAAGGCTCGCTCGAGCTTCTCGGACTATGTTGCCACCAAAACCCTTCCGCCGTCCATCAATGCGGCTTTGAGGGTTCCTTCGCTCCAAGTGAGCAAGGAGTTTAGCGGTGGTGATGATTGGCGATCGTTTAACAACGATATCACCACCCGCGTGAACACTTTGAAAGCAGACATGCTTTCGAAGTTTCAAGAGACTAAGGCTCAGGAGGAAACATTTCTTCTCGGGCTGGTGTCTCAGCAGCCTCTGACTGCGAAAAACGCGAAGATCGTTAAGTCGATCTACGACGCCTGTTCGCCGGCGTCGAATCCCGACGGTGCTGATTTGAACTCTGTTCTTACGGGTTCAGCTTTCTCGTCCGATCCAAACCCATTTCGCATGGAAATTCGGACTTGTAGCCACATGGGCGCGCACTGGCTTCGCCGGGCGACCTCCCTTGGCCAGACCAAGCACCACGCCGAGCTTGTCGCAAGACAAGCTAAAATCGAAGCTCGACAGAAAGCCGACGTCACCATGAAGGATCTCGATTCTTCCGACGTCGCCAAAACCGTTAAGACTCTTGTCGAGCGAGAGTTTAAGAAGTTGTCGCTCAAGACCAAAAAAACTTCATCTGGTAAGCGTTCCGCAAGTGGGGTGTCGAAACGTATTACTGCCTTTTCCCTTCGTGGCAGGCAAAGCGAAAACCACTTCGAAGTCGAAGGAGAAAAGCAAAGGCAAATCGCCCAAAAGCGCGAAACCTTCGAAGAAGTCCCATCCACTGGCCCCGAAATCCTCTGGAGTCAAGAAACGGAAGAGGGCAAGTACGGTCGGAAAAGGAAGCGGGACTGGGAAGAAGAGGAAGCAGAACAACTAGGATCTCTAGTTGACAGTCAGTCGAAGCGGTTTAAACCCACTGACATTTACTCTTTTCCCGGCGCATTTTGGAAGGCGACCGAGCGTGTACAGGCCAGGTTTCTCCTCGTTAATAGCTCACAGAGATATATCGAGAGTAGAGTAGCTTCACAAGCAGAAGTTTTTATCGGACCTGGCGTCATTCTACCTAGAGAGATTGAACAAATGCTCGCTTTTAATGGAAAATATTGTTTTCATGTCGCGCCGTCCTTCCAAGTAGTCGAAGAAGCAACACAGAAGCTAATTCGATCGGTCCGGATCAAGTATGAATTCTTAGACCGGCCGGAAAATCCAAGTTATATTCCGGAATTCTACATACCGAAACCAGAGTGGGAACCTCCACTAGCATCTGAGAATATTGAGAACGCACTCAATCGTGCAAGGGCATACTTAGTAGCGCACGCGAAACGTATCGCTAAGAAAGCACCGACGAGAGTCGAACTCAACCCAGCAATGCGAAACGCAAGAGCCTTCTTGACCGAGAAGCAGTACCTCGTCAAGATTACGGACAAAAATCTAGGGCTCTCAGTGCTTACCAAGGACTGGTATATCGAACAATGTAGAATTCACTTGCGAAATGCGGCAGCTTACGAGCTAACGCAAATCGACTTTAGAATACTTGACTTAGGTCTCGCAGAGATTACGTCCACTACAAACCTACCCGCTCAGATACGAGATTATCTGCAAGGCAGTCTTCGACGGGTGCCGTCTTTTCACGTCATCCCGAAGGTACATAAGACACCTTGGAGCTCGAGGCCGATTGTCCCGAGCCACAGCTGGATTACATCCAGGGTCGGCGAAGGAGTAGACTGGGCGCTGCAACCCCTTTTGAGCGAATATCGCACTATCTTGAATAGTACGAAAGAACTGATCGAAGAAATTCGGTCGCTCGAAGGACCCTTTGACAACTGTTGGCTGCTCACCGGGGACGTTTCCGCAATGTACACCAACATACCCAAGGAGGATGCCATCAGCCGTATTTATCCTACGCTGCCTCGGGTACAAAGGCGATTGAAGAAGGAGTGGATTAAATCTATGATGGAATACGTCCTCTCAAACAACTTCTTCGAGTTCCAAGGAGTCACGTATAAGCAAAAGAGCGGACTCGCGATGGGTGTGGCTTGCGCCCCGGTCATCGCAAATCTGTTTTGCGGCATATACGAGAAACAATATTTCAAGTACAAACACAACGCGATAAAGCTGTTTCGACGCTATATCGATGATATATTCGTACTCTTCCAAGGAACTCACGATGAAGCCGTGAAATTCACGCGTCAGTGCAAGTACCCAGGTCTAACGGTGAACTGGGAAATATCTGACTCATCGATTCACTTTCTTGATGTCGAGATACTACTATCTAACGGAAGTCCCGCAACCCGTGTATTCGAGAAAGCGCTTAACAAGCACTTATACATTCCCTTCTCATCTGCGCATCCCTTATCCGTTAAAAGGGCTTTCATCAAAGCTGAGCGCATGAGATATAGACTTATCTGCAGCAGAGACGTCGACAGACAGCTGTGTGAGAAACGTCTTTACGCAAACCTTCTACGGAGAGGCTATCCGCCGAAGGAACTGGATAAGTGGTTTTCAGAGGCCCTGGACGCGAAAGCCGAAAGGGTGGCGGTTAACCACATATTACCGTCAGAGTACAATCCAGTCTGGGAATATATAAGGATGGAACCCGTCAAAGAAATACTGCTTAAGTATTCAAAAGGCGAATTACCTGGCATCGAACAGGTAGTCACTTCGCTGCGACGGGGGAGGAATATGTATGACCATATTAACCTCCTGAACAAGATGATACTTGATAGTGAAGCCGCTGAAATATGACTCGAGCCATGAGAACCCCGCGTAGGGGGGACCGTCAGCAGAGTCGTGAGAAGTAGCCGCAGTGAGGTTATAGACGTCTGGCGCTAGCCTATGACGCCCTCTTAACGAGAGGGAGCCGGTGAATCGCCTCAGCCTTACATCAGTAGTTGTTCCATCGCATCGATCGCAATGTTACTAAACCCGACACTCAGAGTTACCGGTTGGGCGTTAGACCCCGAGGACGGATGAGCCCTTTGACTCGTCTCGAGGGCGCCCCCCCTAACCCCAACCCCTAACCTAAGACCGCCGAAAATAGTAACTTTCATAGTATCGGCAATTATCGGCCGGTACCCCTATCTCCGAGGCGTCGGAGATCAGCGGTTACCGACGATAGCCGAAGTTCTATAGATAGCGATTGCGTAATATGTACGTTACACGAAGTAAATGTTCCGGCACCCTAATTGGGTTAAAGTCCGAAACTTGGAACGTAATGACGCGATGCACTAAGGAAGTTGCACAATCCAAGGCCTGGATGACGCAAGAATAGACGATGCGCACTAAGTTTTCGCTCGGAAAACGCCATCGACGTAGTTCCTTATCTTCGGTCCCGAAGCCTTCAATAAGCGCGGGAAGCCTTCTCCCTGTGTGAGCGCCTGTTTAGGTTCCTTGGTTGAAGGTGATTCGTCGCCCTGGCTTTGCCCTGCGTGTGGCCTTCGGCCACACAATGCAGTGGTCTTTCGACCACAGCGACCGCAGGGGGGCTGTGCTGCATCATGCAGCGCGGCTTGCTAAATGTGGAAAGTCCTTGCGAATACCCCGCTCGTAAGCCGCTGAACAAGCGGCCGACCGAGTGCATATGAGCAAGTTTGTGATTACCCCGCCCGGCGGCCGCTGCACAAGCGGCCGATCGAGAGCGGGGTAAGAAGCAGATTTTTCACAACCAGCCTGGGGCCGGCAGATAAGCATTACGTACGAAAAATACCGAAGCGTGTACTTTGGAATTCTTCCCTCATCCCAACTTCCCGACCCTCGAATTATATATTCCCGGGTCTTCGCCATTCTTTGAAGAGTTCCTGAAGAGCCACAGGCGAAACGCACGATTACGATTGTGTGTAGAACTCTCTTGTTGCTCTTTTCCCCGACGAAACTTCTGCTCGCGCTACGCGCTCGCCCCTAACCCTAACCCTAACCCTAACCCTAACCCTAACCCTAACCCTAACCCTAACCCTAACCCTAACCCTAACCCTAACCCTAACCCTAACCTAACCCTAACCCTACCCTAACCCTAAAACCCTAAACCCTACCCTAAACCCTAACCCTAACCTCACCCCTAACCCTAACCTAACCCTACACCCCTAACCCTAACCCTAACCCTAACCCTAACCCTAACCCTAACCCTAACCCTAACCCTAACCCTAACCCTAACCCTAACCCTAACCTGAGACCGCCCAAAATACTAACTTTCATAGTATCGCCAATTATCGCCCGGTACCCCTATCTCCGAGGCGCCGGAGATTAGCGGTTACCGACCATAGCCGAAGTTCTATAGATAGCCATTGCGTAATATGTACGTTACACGAAGTAAATGTTCCGCCACCCTAATCGGGTTAAAGATCGGAACTTGAAACGTAATGACGCGATGCACTAAGGAAGTTGCACAATCCAAGGCCTGGATGACGCAAGAATAGACGATGCGCACTAAGTTTTCGCTCGGAAAACGCCATCGACGTAGTTCCTTATCTTCGGTCCCGAAGCCTTCAATAAGCGCGGAAAGCCTTCTCCCTGTGTGAGCGCCTGTTTAGGTTCCTTGGTTGAAGGTGATTCGTCGCCCTGGCTTTGCCCTGCGTGTGGCCTTCGGCCACACAATGCAGTGGTCTTTCGACCACTGCGACCGCAGGGGGGCTGTGCTGCATCATGCAGCGCGGCTTGCTAAATGTGGAAAGTCCTTGCGAATACCCCGCTCGTAAGCCGCTGAACAAGCGGCCGATCGAGTGCATATGAGCAAGTTTGTGATTACCCCGCCCGGCGGCCGCTGCACAAGCGGCCGATCGAGAGCGGGGTAAGAAGCAGATTTTTCACAACCAGCCTGGGGCCGGCAGATAAGCATTACGTACGAAAAATACCGAAGCGCGTACTTTGGAATTCTTCCCTCATCCCAACTTCCCGACCCTCGAATTATATATTCCCGGGTCTTCGCCATTCTTTGAAGAGTTCCTGAAGAGCCACAGGCGAAACGCACGATTACGATTGTGTGTAGAACTCTCTTGTTGCTCTTTTCCCCGACGAAACTTCTGCTCGCGCTACGCGCTCGCCCCTAACCCATTCTTCTCGTCGAGTTTTTCACTCTTCCACCCTCATCATGGCCCCTCCCGTCACCGTCCCCGTGTCCGCCCCCATCGGCAAACACGACACCGACAATCTCGCAATGATGGGCTCCCTCCCTGACTTGCTGGTGTGCATCCCCCGGATCGGACAGCCCTTCTACAAGCTCGCGCTTAAGGAGGCTTACGAACTGGGTGTGAAACTCTCACACGTCCAAAAGGCTCGCTCGAGCTTCTCGGACTATGTTGCCACCAAAACCCTTCCGCCGTCCATCAATGCGGCTTTGAGGGTTCCTTCGCTCCAAGTGAGCAAGGAGTTTAGCGGTGGTGATGATTGGCGATCGTTTAACAACGATATCACCACCCGCGTGAACACTTTGAAAGCAGACATGCTTTCGAAGTTTCAAGAGACTAAGGCTCAGGAGGAAACATTTCTTCTCGGGCTGGTGTCTCAGCAGTCTCTGACTGCGAAAAACGCGAAGATCGTTAAGTCGATCTACCACGCCTGTTCGCCGGCGTCGAATCCCGACGGTGCTGATTTGAACTCTGTTCTTACGGGTTCAGCTTTCTCGTCCGATCCAAACCCATTTCGCATGGAAATTCGGACTTGTAGCCACATGGGCGCGCACTGGCTTCGCCGGGCGACCTCCCTTGGCCAGACCAAGCACCACGCCGAGCTTGTCGCAAGACAAGCTAAAATCGAAGCTCGACAGAAAGCCGACGTCACCATGAAGGATCTCGATTCTTCCGACGTCGCCAAAACCGTTAAGACTCTTGTCGAGCGAGAGTTTAAGAAGTTGTCGCTCAAGACCAAAAAAACTTCATCTGGTAAGCGTTCCGCAAGTGGGGTGTCGAAACGTATTACTGACTTTTCCCTTCGTGGCAGGCAAAGCGAAAACCACTTCGAAGTCGAAGGAGAAAAGCAAAGGCAAATCGCCCAAAAGCGCGAAACCTTCGAAGAAGTCCCATCCACTGGGCCCGAAATCCTCTGGAGTCAAGAAACGGAAGAGGGCAAGTACGGTCGGAAAAGGAAGCGCGACTGGGAAGAAGAGGAAGCAGAACAACTAGGATCTCTAGTTGACAGTCAGTCGAAGCGGTTTAAACCCACTGACATTTACTCTTTTCCCGGCGCATTTTGGAAGGCGACCGAGCGTGTACAGGCCAGGTTTCTCCTCGTTAATAGCTCACAGAGATATATCGAGAGTAGAGTAGCTTCACAAGCAGAAGTTTTTATCGGACCTGGCGTCATTCTACCTAGAGAGATTGAACAAATGCTCGCTTTTAATGGAAAATATTGTTTTCATGTCGCGCCGTCCTTCCAAGTAGTCGAAGAAGCAACACAGAAGCTAATTCGATCGGTCCGGATCAAGTATGAATTCTTAGACCGGCCGGAAAATCCAAGTTATATTCCGGAATTCTACATACCGAAACCAGAGTGGGAACCTCCACTAGCATCTGAGAATATTGAGAACGCACTCAATCGTGCAAGGGCATACTTAGTAGCGCACGCGAAACGTATCGCTAAGAAAGCACCGTCGAGAGTCGAACTCACCCCAGCAATGCGAAACGCAAGAGCCTTCTTGACCGAGAAGCAGTACCTCGTCAAGATTACGGACAAAAATCTAGGGCTCTCAGTGCTTACCAAGGACTGGTATATCGAACAATGTAGAATTCCCTTGCGAAATGCGGCAGCTTACGAGCTAACGCAAATCGACTTTAGAATACTTGACTTAGGTCTCGCAGAGATTACGTCCACTACAAACCTACCCGCTCAGATACGAGATTATCTGCAAGGCAGTCTTCGACGGGTGCCGTCTTTTCACGACATCCCGAAGGTACATAAGACACCTTGGAGCTCGAGGCCGATTGTCCCGAGCCACAGCTGGATTACATCCAGGGTCGGCGAAGTAGTAGACTGGGCGCTGCAACCCCTTTTGAGCGAATATCGCACTATCTTGAATAGTACGAAAGAACTGATCGAAGAAATTCGGTCGCTCGAAGGACCCTTTGACAACTGTTGGCTGCTCACCGGAGACGTTTCCGCAATGTACACCAACATACCCAAGGAGGATGCCATCAGCCGTATTTATCCTACGCTGCCTCGGGTACAAAGGCGATTGAAGAAGGAGTGGATTAAATCTATGATGGAATACGTCCTCTCAAACAACTTCTTCGAGTTCCAAGGAGTCACGTATAAGCAAAAGAGCGGACTCGCGATGGGTGTGGCTTGCGCCCCGGTCATCGCAAATCTGTTTTGCGGCATATACGAGAAACAATATTTCAAGTACAAACACAACGCGATAAAGCTGTTTCGACGCTATATCGATGATATATTCGTACTCTTCCAAGGAACTCACGATGAAGCCGTGAAATTCACGCGTCAGTGGAAGTACCCAGGTCTAACGGTGAACTGGGAAATATCTGACTCATCGATTCACTTTCTTGATGTCGAGATACTACTATCTAACGGAAGTCTCGCAACCCGTGTATTCGAGAAAGCCCTTAACAAGCACTTATACATTCCCTTCTCATCTGCGCATCCCTTATCCGTTAAAAGGGCTTTCATCAAAGCTGAGCGCATGAGATATAGACTTATCTGCAGCAGAGACGTCGACAGACAGCTGTGTGAGAAACGGCTTTACGCAAACCTTCTACGGAGAGGCTATCCGCCGAAGGAACTGGATAAGTGGTTTTCAGAGGCCCTGGACGCGAAAGCCGAAAGGGTGGCGGTTAACCACATATTACCGTCAGAGTACAATCCAGTCTGGGAATATATAAGGATGGAACCCGACAAAGAAATACTGCTTAAGTATTCAAAAGGCGAATTACCTGGCATCGAACAGGTAGTCACTTCGCTGCGACGGGGGAGGAATATGTATGACCATATTAACCTCCTGAACAAGATGATACTTGATAGTGAAGCCGCTGAAATATGACTCGAGCCATGAGAACCCCGCGGAGGGGGGACCGTCAGCAGAGTCGTGAGAAGTAGCCGCAGTGAGGTTATAGACGTCTGGCGCTAGCCTATGACGCCCTCTTGACGAGAGGGAGCCGGTGAATCGCCTCAGCCTTACATCAGTAGTTGTTCCATCGCATCGATCGCAATGTTACTAAACCCGACACTCAGAGTTTCCGGTTGGGCGTTAGACCCCGAGGACGGATGAGTCCTTTGACTCGTCTCGAGGGCGCCCCCCCTAACCCCAACCCCTAACCTAAGACCGCCGAAAATAGTAACTTTCATAGTATCGGCAATTATCGGCCGGTACCCCTATCTCCGAGGCGTCGGAGATCAGCGGTTACCGACGATAGCCGAAGTTCTATAGATAGCGATTGCGTAATATGTACGTTACACGAAGTAAATGTTCCGGCACCCTAATTGGGTTAAAGTCCGAAACTTGAAACGTAATGACGCGATGCACTAAGGAAGTTGCACAATCCAAGGCCTGGATGACGCAAGAATAGACGATGCGCACTAAGTTTTCGCTCGGGAAACGCCATCGACGTAGTTCCTTATCTTCGGTCCCGAAGCCTTCAATAAGCGCGGAAAGCCTTCTCCCTGTGTGAGCGCCTGTTTAGGTTCCTTGGTTGAAGGTGATTCGTCGCCCTGGCTTTGCCCTGCGTGTGGCCTTCGGCCACACAAAGCAGTGGTCTTTCGACCACTGCGACCGCAGGGGGGCTGTGCTGCATCATGCAGCGCGGCTTGCTAAATGTGGAAAGTCCTTGCGAATCCCCCGCTCGTAAGCCGCTGAACAAGCGGCCGATCGAGTGCATATGAGCAAGTTTGTGATTACCCCGCCCGGCGGCCGCTGCACAAGCGGCCGATCGAGAGCGGGGTAAGAAGCAGATTTTTCACAACCAGCCTGGGGCCGGCAGATAAGCATTACGTACGAAAAATACCGAAGCGTGTACTTTGGAATTCTTCCCTCATCCCAACTTCCCGACCCTCGAATTATATATTCCCGGGTCTTCGCCATTCTTTGAAGAGTTCCTGAAGAGCCACAGGCGAAACGCACGATTACGATTGTGTGTAGAACTCTCTTGTTGCTCTTTTCCCCGACGAAACTTCTGCTCGCGCTACGCGCTCGCCCCTAACCCTAACCCTAACCCTAACCCTAACCCTAACCCTAACCCTAACCCTAACCTGACACCGCCCAAAATACTAACTTTCATAGCATCGCCAATTATCGCCCGGTACCCCTATCTCCGAGGCGTCGGAGATCAGCGGTTACCGACCATAGCCGAAGGTCTATAGATAGCCATTGCGTAATATGTACGTTACACGAAGTAAATGTTCCGCCACCCTAATCGGGTTAAAGATCGGAACTTGAAACGTAATGACGCGATGCACTAAGGAAGTTGCACAATCCAAGGCCTGGATGACGCAAGAATAAACGATGCGCACTAAGTTTTCGCTCGGAAAACGCCATCGACGTAGTTCCTTATCTTCGGTCCCGAAGCCTTCAATAAGCGCGGAAAGCCTTCTCCCTGTGTGAGCGCCTGTTTAGGTTCCTTGGTTGAAGGTGATTCGTTGCCCTGGCTTTGCCCTGCGTGTGGCCTTCGGCCACACAATGCAGTGGTCTTTCGACCACTGCGACCGCAGGGGGGCTGTGCTGCATCATGCAGCGCGGCCTGCTAAATGTGGAAAGTCCTTGCGAATACCCCGCTCGTCAGCCGCTGAACAAGTGGTCGATCGAGTGCATATGAGCAAGTTTGCCATTACCCCGCCCGGCGGCCGCTGCACAAGCGGCCGATCGAGAGCGGGGTAAGAAGCAGATTTTTTACAACCAGCCTGGGGCCGGCAGATAAGCATTACGTACGAAAAATACCGAAGCGCGTACTTTGGAATTCTTCCCTCATCCCAACTTCCCGACCCTCGAATTATATATTCCCGGGTCTTCGCCATTCTTTGAAGAGTTCCTGAAGAGCCACAGGCGAAACGCACGATTACGATTGTGTGTAGAACTCTCTTGTTGCTCTTTTCCCGACGAAACTTCTGCTCGCGCTACGCGCTCGCCCCTAACCCGAACCCGAACCCGAACCCGAACCCGAACCCGAACCCGAGACCGCCGAAAATAGTAACTTTCATAGTATCGCCAATTATCGGTCGGTACCCCTATCTCCGAGGCGTCGGAGATTAGCCGTTACCGACCATAGCCGAAGTTCTATAGATAGCGATTGCGTAATATGTACGTTACACAAAGTAAATGTTCCACCACCCTAATCGGGTTAAAGATTGGAACTTAGGGTTAGGGTTGGGGTTAACAGGGTTTACAACAGGAAGGGGCTCGGTTCTGCAAGAGAGCAGTAAAACGTTGATTTTGGGCCATAGAAATGAATGGGTATGCCGAGCTAATAGGCATCGCGAAGACTTGATTAGGGTCACGGGAATTGAAAGGCAATGTTGTAGATATTGACACTGCATCGTCAATCTCCGGAGCATCCGACCGACCCTAGAAAACCCGGGTCTGCACCAGGTCCACCGAGGCCGCCCAGTAGTTGTATAAAGTGGACATTGATGTTCAAGGCCACATATCTCACGAGCTTTTGTCTGATCGACCAACGCGCTGAATCGTCGGATTTTGGGCTCATAACATCAGCAAAGCCAAGATCCGACCGTGTAAGCTTCTCTAGTTGCCTTGATATCACGATCCGAACTTATCTCTTCGTTCGGGCCCACATCTCAACGAGTCCTTGGCTAATGGTGACGCACTTAATGCCATTGGAATCAGCTCGTCGAGCCCGTCAGAATTATATATTCTCCGACCGGTAAAGATGCCTTGGCTTCCGCGGGCCATAATGACACCGGCTGGCCACCCGTCACAAAGTTTTATGTGGTTTTCAATCTTGGGGGCTCTCTATGTTCAATCGTAACAACTACTCGCTTTCCCTAACGTTATTGGTTTACTTCTTATTTTTATCTGGCTTTCCCTTCCGTATCGAAAACGAGGGCGTTTTTGCGCCCGGCAAGGGGGTCTCTCCTAGTCTTTTGTTGCGTTGCGTTTATGAGCTTGTGTGGTTTCTTGTCGGACTCACTTCTGGTTGCGATAGTAATATAGGTAAAGTAGTCAGTGTTGTCCCTACGTTTTCTCTCATATGCCCCGTTACAACTCGCCTCTGTGCGAGCGCTTTCTTATTTACATCAATCGGCGACAGCAAGCTTCACGATAGTACTGGACACCTCCCGTTACACTCCACTTCCCGCTTAAACTACCTACCTAGGTAAGTACCTGCTACGCGAATGCCACTTTTCGGTTGCTTGCTTATATAATTAATAAGCGATGAGCGGAAGGCACCTACCTAGGTAGTGAGCGCGGGCACCTCAGTAATTAAAGTAATTGGTTAATTGCATTTAAAACAGATCGCTACCCCAGATAGGTACCTAGGTAGGTACCTAGTGGTGTGCGCCTATAAAAATAAATAAAAATTCGCATTTTGAAACAGTCACCCCCCTAGTCCTCCGAAGTACTCATTGCTCATGACAATACAACATACAACTGGGCGAAGGCATTCGATTGACGATTAACATCGACGACCACCGGTAACGGTAAACTCGCAGAACGTCAAATACAAATCATAGCTGCAGCTCTCGTATGATGATATCCGCCGCTTTCTCACCGACAAGCAGGGCAGTATTCATGGTATTGGCGGCGACATTCTGTGGCGGAATACTCATATCGGCAACCTTGAGCCCCAAGACGCCATAGACGCTGAGGTCTTTGTCCACGACGCCGAGCTCCCCCCGCGGCGCCATCTTCGCCGTCCCCTGCGAGTGCCACGTCGTGACGACTGAACCCCGGATGAATTCTTCGAGCACCTTGTCGTCCTCCGCCGTGTACTCCAAGTCCTTGACGGCGGAGACATCCCACTCGCCATCGACGCTGATGCAAGCAGCCTTGGAGTCGACGGCGAAGGGCGGATGGCTGTAGGCGTGCTCGCCGCGATACGTGGGGAGCCGTCGCATGATCTCGCGTCCTTTCTTGTAGCTCCAGATTTGCTTCTTGACATCGACGTTGCCTTCATCTGTGAAGAAGCCAATGTCAAAGTCCAGCGGGTCATCGACTCCAGGCCCTGTAATATGGAGGTGACCGCGCGAGTAAGGGTACGGCGTCATGACTCCCCACGTGAGGTATTGACCCTCGGTGTGTCCGGTGCCCCCCGGCGCAAAGGCCCTGTCTGCTGTTAGGTCCAGCCCGAGGCTCCAAGCAATGGTTCCAATAGTCTCCATGAGTCTCCATGGTTTCAATGGTTTCAATGGAACCACTTGACCATGGGATAAAAGAGGGGGGGGGGGGGCAACGAGACGAACTTACATATTGGCTAGCACCGAAATTGCCAGTGGCCGATTGGGCTTGTCTCGAAAGTCTCTGTCCCATGCTTGCTTGAACTCGGGCCCGAGGGCCAGCGCCTCTGCCTCAGTGGGACGGAGCTTGCCGCCGATATCTATCGAGTTCCAGCCGACCCGTTCATCATTCCTCCGCACCGCCTCCTCTAAGCTCAACCGGCCCGACAAGATCTCGTCCAACGTTTCGTGGGGCTCGAGCGACATCTTGAAAGGCCAGGATGTCGAGTGGTGGTCCGCGTAGTTCTCGCCCACGCCAGGCAGGTCCTCGACGAGGGGCACGCCCGCCTTCTTGAGGATATCGGCCCTCCCGATGCCCGAGCGTTCAAGCACCGAGGGGGTTCCGCACGCACCGCTCGACACCACGACCAGCCTCCGCGCCCGGACCGTACGCTTCTTCGACGCCGCGTCTTGTCCCTGGAAAATGGGGTTGAGTCTGTACTCGACGCCGCAGGCACGCTTGCCCTCGAACAAGACGCGAATGACCTGCGCCTCCACCAGAACATGGAGGTTGGGATGCTTCCCGTCGCGAAGCCGCGGGTGGAGATACATGTGCGCGGCGTCTGAGCGCTTACCCTCCGGCGTGACATACCGCTTGTAGCGTGCGAAGCCGTTGTTGTAGTCGAGGGCCTGCAGGTCGGGGATCTCGGGCCAGCCGACTGCCGCAGCAGCTGCCAGGAACAAATCCTCCACTCTCTTGTTTCGGTACGTTCCGTCAGAGACCTGTATGGGTCCTTGAGAGCCGTGGGAAGTGCCCAGAGGGCCGTGATAAGTTTCTATCTGTGCGTGGTGGTTGGGGGGGAGGTGGATCTAGTTAGTCGCGTCCCTTGAGGTTTTGTACTGGAGACTGTGCTGGGCATCAGGGCAAACCAAGAACACATACCTTCTTGAGGAACGGGACGAGTTCGTCGGCAGTCCAGCCGGGGGTCTTCCACGAATCGAAGTCATCTCGATGGCCACGCGCATAACTTTTGGTGGACTTAGTCGCCATCTCAAGACACTCCCGTTCAGAGTTGGATACGTAGGTCTAGACACTTACACCATCAAGTTGATCGATGAGCCGCCGCCTAGGCAGCCTCCGGAGGAAACAACGGATGCTCGACCCCCCAGCTCGTCCGATTTGTTCGCCTGATAGAATATGGTAGCCTTCGAGCCTGGGGCAAAATGGGTCCCGAACATGATTGGTGTCCTGATGCTGGGATTGTCATAATTGTCCTCTCCGCGCTCAATCACCAAGATGGAGAGATTCGGGTCTGCATCGGCCAGACGTGCTGCGATGACGCATGCGGCTGACCCGCCTAGTAATCTGTTCAGCACCGCTTGGAGAAACCAGAAGCTGAAGGGCCTTGACATACCTCCGGCAATGATAACATCGACCTCATCGAGCCCCTCGCTCAGGGTTTTGTATATACCCATGACGTTGTTACCTGGCAGTCTAACAAGCAATTCGAGTGATGGTTGGGGACGAAAGGGGCACGAAAGGGGCACGATGAGCCCGTCTAAATCGCCACAGGGAACTAATAACTCTTTTCAGTATATATCTCAGTATGAGCTTCTCAGTCGTCCAAGTTTCGGGAGTTTCGGGAATTCAAATACAGGCGGCAGTAGGGGTGACGAATGACTATCTACATACCTAGTGTAGTCGGGTGCGTGAACTTATCAACTCATCAGTCCGCCCGGTACAAAGCAGATATTTATCCATCGGAGCAACAGCCAACAGTGGACCCATGTCATAAAGACCTCGTCATTTTTGAAGAATGAAGAATTGCACGATTTACGACACCTCATCGGTCCTATCAGGGACCGAGCTCACTCACTCACGAGTCACTGGACGATGTCGGGAGTCGGCACTCGGGACTCGGGGGTTGTTCTTTTTGCTCTTTTTGCTCTTGGGCCTTGGATTCGTGGTTCAGCTCCGCCACAAACTCTAGATATGTTAGTAGATATGTTAGCTAGCTACCTAATCTATTTAGATACAGCTTAGCTTCAACTGTAACTATTTAGGCCCTCCCTAACTACGTAGGTAGTTCCATCTACCGGTACCTCGAGTCAGCGGTCTTCACCACCATTGCTTACATACCCATCACATACCGTACCTAGTTGAAGCGGACAATATGCCAAACCCTCCACCGGGTTGGAGGTGATTAGTTAGGTAACAAAGTCCCCGCCGTCCCCGAACTTCACTGCCGAATTTACAATGTACATACATATGTTTATGTCGCTGCGAACTCGTATCATGTACGGGGCATGGCCATGTGGTGTTGTCAGTTGATTGCGGCATGTGAGATTGAGACTGAATCCGAAGATGTAGATATATGTATATCCAAATAATACATCCATAATCCATGGCTGGTTTCCTGAGAAGTAAATACATGATTTGTGAACAGAAGTAGAAGCAGAAGTAGAAGCAGAAGCAGAAGCAGAAGCAGAACCTATCTATCTAGCAGTTTGAAGGCTTCCGTCATATTTGAATGACGTGAGATGAGTACTCGGCCCGGGGTTGTGATGACGTCGGGGTTAGGCCCGGGCGACTTTATCTCCGGGCAAAGGAAAATGCGAACGGGAACTTGAAAGATCAAGCGGGTGCTCACTGCTACCTCGTCATCGTTTAAGTCTTATCAGTTACTTTACCAATGTCTTTGTTAATGAGAGCCAGTGGCCCGGTGGGACTATCTAGGCGTTTGACTCGGCGGAAAATGAGATGGATTATGGGCATGGGTGGGACTGCGTTTGTCAGTTTGTCAGTTTGTCAGTTCGAGCTTGTTGAGCCGCCTTCTTCCTTCCATGCGGGTTCTCTTTACACGCAAGGTCACGGACTCACGCTTGCTATAAGTGAGATTGAATTATAAGAGACTGCGAATTTCGAATACGTGGTCGGTCAAATTACGTTTGAGATGGATACATCCCTATATATCCATATATCCGCACGTGTGCTCAGGGCCCAAGGGCCCAGGGGCTCAGGGGCTCAGGGACTCAAGGACTCAAGGACATTCCTCCCCATTGATAGGTCTTCTTGTCGATTTTGGAGCCATTCGTTTTAACACATGTATGCATCTGTCTCTTTATTAATCTTAGTCTCGTACTCATCATTGTCTATGGAGTCTAATCGTGTTAGGTTGGAAACGACGTGTCTGCGTTTTCCTCATTAAGCATTCATTGCAATAGCGATACCAGCCGGACACATAATGCCGTAAGTATGCCCCAATGACTAACACTTCTTTAACTTGAAGCCTCCGATATAAAGTCTCAGACTTGCCAACATCAGAAAAGCCGCAACTGTCACCGACGCCGCCCAGATGATCGGGGGTTCGAATCCCCCTCCACTTTTCGATTGGATGACTCCGCCTAGAGGTGGTCCCGTCAGCGAAGCAACAGCACTCACAGTGAATGCCATGCCCAGCCTCGTCCCGAGCGTATTGAGTTCAGGAGTGATGCTGGCCACGGTCGAAGGGAAGAGGCATTGGAAGGCTGCCGAAATGATGCCGTATACGGCTGTAAAAGCGTAGTAACTCGGCACGTCGTGCACGGCAAGCCAGGCGAAGCCTACGATACTCCATATGAAGGTCACAGGAATGATTACGTTGAAATGGCCAATGCGGTCGGCTACTAACGGTGTAAAGACGCGAAACGGAAGCCCAGCTGCGTTGATGATAACGACAAAAATAGGAGCCGACGACGCGGGCAGATTTAAGACCTCAGTTCCGTAAGAGCCGATCTGAAAGCGCATCGTCAATTTTCATTCATACGTTCAGGGGACTCTTCAGGGGCCTCTTCGGGAGATTCGTGACGACGGGACAATACTAACGTAGTAGAACGTATAGTAGTACGACCAAAACAAGAGGAATGTCGGTATGAGAAATCCGGCATATTTCATCTCCTTGAATGCCCCGAGTTCTAAGAGAGGGCCTGACTTCCTGGGTGCCAGCCGGGGGTGCATGAATATAAAGGCAATGGTAAGCAGCCCGAAATTAAGAAACGCAATCACCCTCGTCGCCCACTGCTTTGGTGTCAGCACATGTTAAACCGAAAGGAGGAGAGCAATCGTCGTTTTGCTTCATCAGACAAAAAGTGGATGCATACACCGAAACCCAGCTTTGGTATGAGATGTCTGACAATCAGCGGATAGACAATGCCGCCCAGAGAGTTCCCGGTCGTCGCCAGTCCAACGGCAAGGCTACGACGCCGCGTAAAGTAAGTGTTGACGATGGAGATGGCCGGAGTGAAGTAGATACCGGCTCCGAGGCCGCTGAGGACGCCCTGTGTTAGAACAAGTTGCCAATACCGAGTCGAAATGCTCATGAGGAAGATGCCGGTAACCTGGATGGCCATGCCGACTAAATACGTAAATGAGAAATAGCCGGCATCCAGTAAGCGGCCCGAGAAGGCACCGACAGTCAAGGATAAAAAGACTTGAATGCTGCCAATCCAGGAGATCGTCGTGGCAGATTCGGTCAACATTTCGGGATAATATGCTTGGTAGGCGCCAAAGGAGTTTGCGTAGCCCCAGGCCGAGAACAGCTGCGAGACATTAGGGAGGCGAAAGTGCACAGCACGTAATATATTTGAATGGGCATCTCAGGGGAATGCGCGATAGCACAGGCTGGGCACATGAAAAGCCAAGAGGTTCTCGAAGCAAAGAAAGAAATAAACAACACAGAGAATACGTACCACTAAGCAACCCATTCCAACTTGCGTCCACTGCAGTACAACTGGTTGTCAGTAGGGAGCTCGCGTAGCAAGGCTACTAGTACCTTGTCTTCTCTGAGGAATGACGATGATATTTGGAATTCAAGATGTATGCCTACCGCTTCCAATCCCCCATCAAGTTGTGCATCGTCGGCTGGTGGTGGAGGCGACTTTCTGGGGACTGTTGTTCCCGGACCACCAGCAGTTTGAGTCGCGAGAATGCCATGTCCCGGGGTCGGGATGCCGGCTTGGAGTTCAATGTCACCAAGGGGTTCATGAACAGAGGGCTCTTTTGAGCTGTAGTCCTTTGAACCTTGAGCCGTCGAGAGCTCGCGTCTATCGTTCATCTTGGCACTATGATTGACCGTGGACCACTGATGATGTTGATACTGTCGGTACTGTCGATACTGTCGATATCGTCGATGCTGTCGATACTGTCGATATTGTCAATAATAACAAGTTGTTCCTCGGCGTATATTACAAGCCAGAGCAAGATATAGTATGACTTTCGACGAGGAGAAGGACAACAAAAAGCACTGGCAGTGGAATGGGGAAGGATAGTAAGGGTCATCGGAGACGCCATCAAGAGAAGCAATGCGACTACGCGCCCGGTTGTGTTACTCGCAAGGTTGATGATGAACACATCACCTCCGCCTTCGGAGAAAGACCGATCTTGACCTTGGCAATCGCTCCGGCTCAGACATGACTGTACAGTCTGGGTATTCCGTAGGTACGGCCCGGTTGCCCTTTGAGACATGATTACAGTCCGTAGTCCGCACAAAGGGCAGGACACAGAAGAATATGGGCATCGTCCAGTCTGTGCTGTCGGCTTATTGGGTATCCGACACAGTGAAATGTTTGCCTCCGTGACTGTATTGTGGCAATATTATTGACACATCTGAATACAGTGCCAAAGCCACAGTACTTCCTGTTTCAGGAATCATATAATATAGAGTGGTCGATGCTTCTCACAATTCTTCTGTCTCATGACCTCAAGTTCGAACATCAGCGGAGGCGCGAGTCTTCCCTCCCCATTCAATCGGGGAGTCGCTTCCGGGTTACGTACGGAGGCGAGCCAGGTAGGAAGTTGATATCATAGTCGCGAGCCGCTCCATCTTCCATTGGGGCGTAGTCTCTACATCGATCAACCATCATCGATCAGCTCCTGTAGTGCTTGCGACATCGGGGACTGTTCGTGTTCGAACTTCGTGGTCGTGGAATAAGGTTCATCCAGACATTGAACTTGAGATTGAACTTGGAGCGGGGGCCGCCTCCAAGGTTAGCATCCATGAAGATGGAGTTGCAGCTTTGAACTTGCTGATTCATCGGATGCGCCTCGGCGAGGCCCTCCAGAGCATCCTAGCGGTGAGTGAGGCCATTGCATTTGTAGATCGGCAAGCAACCTAGGTAGGTACCCAGATACCTTCTCCAGGTGATGATGGTGATGATGAGCATGAGCATGAGCGGAAAGAAAGAGGGATCGATTATCTAATTGACCTACCCACAGGTAGCGACCCATACCTTCCCGCCCACCTACCTCGGGCACCTACCCACCTTAGGTACCTAGGTACTACCTTATGATTTTAGATCTCTTTAGTACATATATGCAACTGCAATGAAGGACTATTCCGTGTGCACCTAAAGAGGAAATGCAGACAAGACGGGAAGATCCGATCCAGCGCAGAATTACGTAATTGAATCTTGGCATCCCACCTTGCCCAGAAAGGCTACGATATTTTTCTGAAGCTCCAAAAGCTCCCACCATACATATACGTTCGAACATATGGATCACGCAACTCAATCGACCCTTCTGCGATCCTGACTGTTGACCCACGATCCTTGCCGGTATCAGTTCCTCGCCGACCAAAAGCACCCTGTATATCTCGAAGTTATAGCGTCAAATCCTACCCAAAATGTCTTTCGGGGGTCAAACGCCCACCATCATTGTCCTCAAGGAGGGTAAGTAACTACCTACCTACCTACCCCTCGTCCATCACCAGCCGGGTCCCATCAAGCCCATACCAGGATCGGCTTGGACAGTCTGCACCAACGAAGAAATGAACATCATACTCAACTCCTTGTTTGATTCCAGGTACCGACACATCGCAAGGAAAGGGTCAGATAATATCCAATATAAGTGCATGCCAAGCTGTGCAATCAACCATCAAGTCGACACTTGGTCCTTATGGCGGGGACTTGTTGATGATTGATGAGAACGGACGACAGACCATCACCAACGACGGAGCGACCGTTATGAAGGCAAGTGTGCACGCAAACGCAAAGACACACACATACAGTCCTCGGTAATATGTTCGCGCGCTTACAAGTCTCTCTTCTTCTCCCTCAGCTCCTCGATATCGTGCACCCCGCCGCCCGAATCCTCGTCGATATTGCCCGGTCGCAAGATGCCGAAGTCGGAGATGGTACCACATCCGTCGTTGTCCTAGCCGGCGAAATCCTGAAGGAGATCAAGGACCACGTAGAGCAAGGTGTCAGTTCACAAGTCATTATCAAGGGCCTGCGGAGAGCATCGATGATGGCTGTCAACAAGATCAAGGAGATCGCCATTAGGACTGATGAGGCCAACCAACGAGAGACACTCGGAAAGCTGGCTGGGACCGCTATGACAAGCAAACTTATCAAGAGAAATACCGAATTCTTCACAAAGAGCACGTATTCCCCGACATCTACTACCCCTCTGCATTTATGCTAATAGTGTATGGATAGTGGTGGTCGACGCTGTATTGTCGCTAGACCAAGATGATCTCAACGAGAAACTTATTGGTATCAAGAAGATACCCGGCGGTTCCCTTACCGAGTGCCTTTTCGTCAATGGTGTTGCCTTCAAAAAGACCTTCTCCTACGCTGGATTTGAACAGCAACCTAAATCCTTCAAGAAGCCTAAAGTACTGTGCTTGAACGTCGAGCTAGAGCTGAAGGCCGAGAAGGACAATGCCGAGGTCCGAGTCGAACAAGTTTCCGAATATCAGGCCATTGTCGATGCCGAATGGCAGATCATTTACAAGAAGCTCGAGGCGGCATATAACACAGGTGCCAAGGTCGTCTTGTCCAAACTGCCCATTGGTGATTTGGCCACGCAATACTTTGCTGACCGGGATATATTCTGCGCTGGTCGTGTTGCTTCGGAAGATATGGAACGTGTGGTACAGGCCACCGGCGCCACAGTTCAGTCGACGTGCTCGGACATTCTCCCACACCATCTCGGCACATGTGGTTCATTCGAGGAACGCCAGATTGGTGGAGAGCGCTTCAATTTCTTCGAGGACTGCCCTGAGGCCAAGACCTGCACCTTGGTGCTGCGTGGTGGCGCCGAGCAGTTCATTGCCGAGGTAGAGCGATCTCTGCACGATGCCATTATGATTGTGAAGCGCGCCATCAAGAATCACATGGTCGTGGGTGGTGGTGGTGCCTGTGAGATGGAAGTATCTGGGTATCTGCACGCTTTCGCCGACAAGAATATCCGGGATAAGCAACAGGGTGTGATCAAGTCCTTTGCCAAGGCCCTCGAGGTCATCCCTCGCCAGCTATGCGACAATGCCGGTTTCGACGCCACAGATATCCTGAATAAGCTGCGTGTGGAACACCGAAAGGGGCACACTTGGGCAGGTGTTGACTTCACCAACGAGGGAGTTGCCGATATGATTGAGAAGTTTGTATGGGAGCCCGCCCTGATCAAGATCAACGCCATCCAGGCCGCTACCGAAGCTAGTTGTCTGATTCTGGGCGTGGATGAGACGATCCGGAACGAGGAGAGCGCACAGCCCCAAGCGCCGGGCAAGCCACTACCTCCTGGAGCTGCGCAAAGAGCACTACGGGGACGTGGACGAGGCATGCCGCGCCGGTGAGCGCTGCAACGAACGGAGGGAGAATCTACGCAAACTGAAATCATGCTGTATGAATGCCTAAAAGGTGCTTGTCGGCTAGACTCAGATAACTTCCAAATATAACAGGGCGGATACAACCGTCTGGTAAAAGCGTGGGAGCTGTCTTGCTCTGATGATTTATTTGTATTTGATTGGGAAGGTAACGAATGTGTATGTGTGTGTGTGTGTATGAGACTCCGAAACCACGAGTTTCCTTTAATTTGATGTTTCTCGACTTCAACCAACGATTTCCGTCATCTGGCTATCGCGATGCACTTTTATGACATCGTTTTCTTCCCGGGCACGTTTTAACCACTTGCCTGATCTGACTTGGCTAGCCCAACCTACCTTCCAACTTAACCCAATGTTTAGAGGTTTCAAAGAAAGAAAAATCCAGCCTTCCGATCTGTGTGCCCTTCTAATAAATATTGCTCATACCAGCCTAGCCCAGCCCAGTCCATTTCCATTTCCATTTCCATTTCCATTTCCATTCCTTAAAAACTGCATCAACTCTCCTCTTCTTTGGTTAAAGAAGACTTTAAAAAAAAAAAAAAAAAACCAAAAACAAGAGAAAAAGTAAAGAGTCAAAACAAACCCGAATATTTCGCTCCACTAAACCCAAAAGAAATACCCATCTAATATCACCATCATCATCATCGTCATCATCTATTTTCCTTTCCTTTTCTTTTCTTTTCTTTTCTTTCTTTTATGTTCTTTTTGTTGTTTTCTGTTATTTTCTCCCTCTCCCTTTTCCTCTTCCCCTTGATTCTCGCCCTTTCTGCTTTCTGTGACGGGGGTAAAAGGTTAACCGCAGTACTACGCTATTATGCGTCGACACTATTTGCCTTTAAGGCACATCGAAAACGACATTATAAATGTCACTTCGCTTAGCCCCAGCCGCACTAGCATCTCCTTCAGGCGAAGTAGGACGCGTGCGAGAACCGGGGTATTTCCCTTTACTATTCCCGCCATTGCTCCTATCGGCATCATTATTACTGCTAGACTTAGGAGGAGTATCGAGGTCCAGGCCTTCAACTAGATCCATATCGACATCTACACGGATAGAAGAAGTAGTGGAGACGCAGGGATCAGGCGAAGGCGAAGCGCTGTCGTGGTGGTCGATTAGCATAGCCATATCCCTGTCGACGGCGTCTTGGTCTTGGTCTTGTTGGTTCTGAGGCGTGTTGAGAACGGTGTGAGCGTGCGGGTTATGGTGGTGCTGATGAGCGCGGAGAAGATTGTTGTGCACTTGATTGTGGTGCGGTTGGTGCCGGTTGTGAGTCTGAGCCTGAGCCTGAGCATGCATATGCTCAGCTATGGCGGAGTCGGGGTCCTGGTCGTTGAGTAGCGCTTGGAAGGAGTTGGTGGTGATGTCGTCGTGAGGCGGGCCGTCGTGGCCTGTTGATACGTCGTGGATTGCGTGACTGGAGAGCGTAGAGTGGCCTACGTGTTGGCCGTACTCTAAATCGTGAGCCGATACTGATACTGAGGAGGAGTGTGTCATGGGTGGACTGGTAGCATGATTGTGCTCGGGGTGGTGATGGTGAGGAGACATAGGGAATCGGGAATGGAAGGCACCGAATGCGTCTGGGGGCGGTTGTTGATGGTGATGGGGGTGGGAGTGACTGTTGACAGGCCGGGATATTATCTGCGGATCTATCGGGCTGTACATTTCTGTGTCGTGAAGTGAGGCCAGTGTTGCTGCCGCTGTGGCATGGTGGGCGCCTCCGTGAAGAATGAAATGGTGAACTGGACTAGAGGGGGTCTGGAAAGGAGGGTTGAGCAGCGAAGTTATGTCAGAGGGATGAGCGTAAGGGTTGGGGTTTGTCACCAGGTGAGACGTCAATTCGTGGTGAAGAGGCGGATCATGGACAGACTGGTGAAGATCGAGCATCCTGCTGGCTTCCATGCCGGCGTGTTCGTGGATGGGGGACGTCTGTGATGTTGCCATGAGGTCGCCAGGAGTACTACCGGAGATAGCACGTGTTTCGTTCACATCATGGAATCGGCGAGTCATGTTGTTGCCAACTCGGGACTGATGAGTTGTGGACTCTCTTTGGTCTTGGTTTAGAGTCTGATGACTTTGATTCTGGTTTTGGTTTTGGTTCTGATTCTGACTCTGACTCTGAGCAGATGAAGGATTCTTGCCTAGATCCTTACATTGGTCACACGTCCTAATTACATCGGAAACCGTCTCCTTAATACGACTCCAGTGGTATTTCTCCGCAATGACCGATGTCGTCTTGTTGATGCCGGCGTGGCCGCCCTCCCCATGTGTCTTTCGAGCAACGGCCATCTGGCGGATAGGATCACTGATGACTTCCTTCCCCTTCAGCATCAGGACGTCGTTGTCGAGGAGTTTGTAGTGCGTCGCGGCGCTCCGAAGCCTGCTTTTCTCGGCGCGGTCAGAACCGTTTGGATAGCGCCCGTACTTGAGGTAAAATTTGATGCGGTCGAAGCGTTCTTCACTCACAAGTAGCGGGTCACCTCCTTCGCTGACGTCGACGCCGAGATCCCGGCCGTAGATGATGGCGTCCACCAGACGGCCCGGATAAGACTTGAGATTACCGCAACCCTTGACGCGGCCGATGCGCTTGAAGCCGAGTCCATCCCAGAGCTTGCACGAGGCCACGTTGGTCTCGTAGACGAGGTTGAAGACGGAGTAGGTGTAGCCTATCTTCGGCGCCCAGTCGAGGTAGGCCTCGCCCATGAGACGACCCACGCCACGGTTACGGGCGGCATCAGTCACCAGGAAGCCGGCGTTGCAAACATGACTGCTCCGCCCGGGGTAATTAGGCTTGATATAGAAACTGCCCAGACAATCCTGTGACCAAAGCCTACCCTCGACGACTTCCTCGGGCCGGTTGACTTGGCCAAGGAGAATGATGCCAGCAAAGTTCTGGAACCAGTACGAGGCGAAGGTCTCGAAGGGCATGGGGTCTACCATGGGGTAGGTGTCGCCGCCCTCGATCTCCTTGGCCAGCTGGTCGGAGAGATAGCGAAGCAAGGAAGAGGGGACATGGTCACGGGAGACAAAGGGAACAACAGTAGCAACGGTCTGCCGGTCCCTGAGCGTTACATGGCGTGGGCGAATACTGGCGGGCAAGATCGGATGCTTCGGGTCCGGGTACGGCAGGGCACCCGAGACCCGATAAATTGCAGGAGATGACGGATCGTCCAAAATAGCCGGCATGACTTTCCCTCGTATATGGAAAGGAAGCCCGTCCGGAGAGACCTGTCTCTAGTAGATGGCGACCAGCACGCAGCCCTATAACGTGCACGCATCAGCATCTTGACCCGAAAGAGAGGGGAGGACCGTCGTCAATCAAATGGGGAACGTGTTCGAAGCTGGACAGGCTTCGGGTTTGGGGCTTCAGGCTCTAGGCTCTAGACTGCAGACTTCTGGCTTCAGGCTTCGGGCTTCAGGCTTCAGGCTTCAGGTTTCGGGCTAAACGAATAAAGTACTGCGCACTGCACACTGCACACTGCGCAATTCCTTACCAATGCCCAATGTCAGGGAGACATGCGTACCCGATGTCGTGTCGAGTTAGGTAGCAAAATTCGATACGCCAGGTTTCTCGACTGAAGCTCGACGTTCTGAAATATTCGTTAGTCAATGATCAAAAGTGCTTTGGAGAAAACCGCTCATAGATTATAGATTACCATGGTGGAAGCTAGGTATGTAGATTATTGACGAGCTGAGGGGCAACAGTACGTGTTTTTGTTAATAAGGCCGAGACCGCTGGCTTCTATCTGGGGAGGAAGAGTGACGTTTGCAAGCTGCCTTCGGGCCCTGGTTTTAAGTACTCCGCCTGAACACTGGTCCAATGGCCGATTCTAATAAAGACTCCACTAGATAACTACCTGCCTACCTAGGTAGATAGGTTACCAATCTAGGTACCAGGCAGTTTGCCGCCTAGATAGATACGTAGGTATCAATCAAAAGGGCACAACATGGTACGACTCGTACTATGAACACGGTATCTTTTGGAAAAACGCGTTTAAAACGGACCCCATACAAAGTGCGTTTCAAACGTTACGTAATCGGCTCCCACGGCCGCAATACTAGGTATTTTTCCTTGCCACTGCAGATTCTGCGTTTTTTACTCATTCCCTATCGATCTAATCTATTTTCATCGTCTCATAACAATTGGTTGTTGTTTTAAAAAGTTGTCGGAGGCGTGTTATTGAGTGTCTTTGTGTGGGGCCGCTCACGATAGTGGATACCTAACGACACTACCGCAAGAACACCCACCAGTTAACAACATCGCGACAACGTTACAAAGTCTGGCCCTGTTGACAAACATCGATAAATTACATACTTCATCATTCTCGGATTTCATGGTAACTAGGATAGGTATACGTCCGTACCTAAGGTACGAACGTACCGGTGGTATTATCAGTCTACTTATACCGGCCCTGGTCCTGCCTGGGTAGCCAGGCTACGAGACCAGTGATTGGTGGAAAGGGCTAAATAAGTGGGTATTTAAAGTGGAGAAATGTGCTTTTCCGAAAAACACGGTTTGAAACGCGTTTTAAACGCGTGCTATTTCTTTGCGTTTAAAACGAAGTGCAACACTAGTGGCCACTTGACCCTGCGGCCAGCCGGTTTCCCCGCACCTCACGTGACCTATATAGATTTATGTTCGGAGAGACGGGATAACGTTAAGCAGGTAGCGACCGCAGACAACAAAGCAGTAATAGTGGTCAAGTGTAGCGTCGCAAGACGGTTGTACAGGAACTAAGAAGTGTAATAACTACCCAACTTAGGTCGGTAAACAAAAGTAAGTATAAGGGAAAATAACTTAGGTTAGGCTACTCAATTATATAAAGTCGTGTAGTTATATAATACCTACATTGACAGTCGGGTCTTTGGTAATACCGGTAATTCTGGCCTACGACGAAATCGATGATACTGTAACGGTCATTAACTACTGGTACGCAGGCACCTTAGATCAATGATAGTGTCGACGACACGTCCTCGCTGGAGCTGACAAGATTGAATGAACAACCCTAATCTTAACCCTAACCCTAACCCTAGAACGCTCCCTATCTATCTCAGGCAGTAAATGTCTAGTTATGCGGTACATTTGTGCGTCCGCTGATATAATCAATCCGGGGCTGGCTTGACGAACTAAGTGGTAGTATTGCGCCGGCGTAGAGGCGGCGTAATTTATTTGGGGCTATTGCCCTATGCGGTTTAGGGTGGTGTCCCGTTAGGCGAGACTGGTGTCCCAAAAGGCCGCCTCACGATAGTGGATACCTAACGACACTACCGCAACAACACCTTCCAGTCAACAACATCGTGACAACGTTATAAAGTCTGGCCATGTTGACAAACATCGATAAATTACATACTTCATCATTCTCGGATTTCATGCTAACTATGATATACCTAAGGTACGAACGTACAGGTGGTATTATGAGTCTATACCGGCCCTGGTCGTGCCTGGGTAGCCGGGCTACGAGACCACTGATTGGTGGAAAGAGCTAAATACGTGGGTATTTAAAGTGGAGGACTGTGCTTTTCCGTAAAACACGGTTCGAAACGCGTTTTAAACGCGTGCTATTTCTTTGCGTTTAAAACAAAGTGCAACACTAGGTAGGAGTAACGGTGGATTTCCTCTTCTTCTTATGTAGGCCTGTTCGCGGAGAACTGAAAGGTAACTAGTGGGGCGGGGCCGAAGTCTACCTTAGCTAGATGGGGAGTAGTCCGGATTCAGGACAGGTAGCAGTACACTGCAGGTGTGCTGAGCGCTACGTGGGCGATCTTTTACAGCGGATTTACAGTGATTGAAGCCGCCAAAAAGCAGTAAAAAATAAGTATCAAGAACCTGGTGTAGCACCTTATGTACACAATAGTGCCGTCCTCGAACACAGCCCACAGCCCACAGCATTTACGCTTATGATTGTTGAAATCTAGGTACTATGCTCTCAGAAGGATTCGAAGACAGTTCTCGCTAGCGAGCCAATTAAGGTCATGGTAGGGACGTAGCTTAACCGCTACACCGGGCACCCTCAGGTATATGAGAGAAGTGTTAAATGACATTTTATGCAGACGTCCGTACACTACAACAGTGTTCAATAGGACCCGCCATATGAGTCGGTTTTAGTACACGTGTCCGGTCTGGCCTATTCCCGATCTAGCTAAGCTTTCTCCCCGACCCCGCCGCTTTTCGCAAATTCAGTTCTCCGCGAACACGCCCTTAATACGTCCGTGGGTACTTAATAATTACAATTGGCGTTTATCTAGGGTGTTGGGTGGTCAGCCACAACATCCCACATTTGGAGGGGGAGGAATGCTCGTTACCTAGTTGATGGGATCGGGGATCGGTGGGAATGACTATCTAATGGATCAGTCACTTGAAGAAAGCATTGTCGAATTATTCCGGTGCTCAAGGAATCGCCCACCACAAAACCAAGCGACAGACTCAGTGTCTCGGATTTTCGAAAAACTCTAAGCAATTATTTTCTTTAGTTCAAAGTCGCGAAACGAAGCTATGTGGAAGCATATCTAGACACCCCGATGATCGAGATGACGGAAGACGCCAGTCGAAGTGCACCACACGCCTTTCCATCGACACCCTTCTTTGGACCCGATAACCAGAATGCTGAACTTTATGATTTCATATAAGAGTTGTGATGGAGGAATGATGGCTTGACTCGCCGGTGCCCGACTAGAGATCCTTCACGATCGACGCCGACGCGACATTCAGATCTATTCCAGGTAGCCCAGTAATGACGTGCTAGGGACCCGGGAAATGACATTTGGCAAGCGCGGGATCCGAAAAGTGGTGCATCCGAAGCAACCATGATTCAAGCTCGTGCGAAAGGTCAATATCCTTGGCGAAATGGTGGAATCGAACCGGATACTACCGATAGACAAGCGGCCCGAAATTGATGCCTGCTCTGGCGACTTGATGAAGACTTTGAAGTCTCTGGGCTCACCAAGACTGGTGCCGAAGAGAGCCTCTAGTTAGCGAAAGGCCCGAGACCTCGCGAGAATATCGAGACCCAAGAAGCAGTAGGGGTTAGACCGGTGGATATTTTCAGCGCGGCATCTCAGAGAACCCCGTGATCGGGTCTTCATGCCATGGAACGACGCCGAGGGTAGCGAAGGGCAGCGACAGGCTTTTTCCGCACTCCTGGCGAGGGCCCGGACCCTAGATATGTCCAGGTAGCCGACTGATTACATACATAGAAGGACTACCGACGAGGATCGGAGATATCGGTAGACCATGGCTGCGTGCGAAGAAGAGACGCCTGTCTAGTGCGATGTCGAAGATGAGTCCGGGGCAAGATAGGAAAGTTTCCTACTTGCGGATAAGATCAATATACACATCCCCCTCACCGACATTGCCAAGAGGACTCTGATAGAAAGAGGAAGGCCGCATTGGTAAAGCGACGCGATGGAGCCCACGAATGACTTCAAGAAAGGGTTATCGCAAAGGGCTATATCGCAAAGGATTATATCCCAGGCCTCGAGCGTTTCTTGATAAACCCGCAATAGACCGACCCCGTGGGCCGGCATACGCATACGCATACGCCTACGCGTGCATATACCGCTAACAGACCTTTCTTTGAAGCGTATCTCTCCAGTCTTTGGCCCAACTTGGAAGATACATCGTGGTCGTGGTGACTTACAAATTGAATTGCTGCAGTGGGTGAGGGGTTTGGTCGCTGACGCCATCGGCGCGCATCCTGGGGAGATATCACGCCATCATCTCGACGGCCACTCTCAGCGTATGAACCTGCATTGCGCCATTGGAGCTCAAGATGAAGATATAATAAATGGGGATACGATGTAGATACAGCCTTCTGTTTATCTCTCGCGCTAACCATCTTGCCCATGCCCGGTAACGATGTGGTCTTCATAAATGGACACGGGCGTCGCCATGCCCCATCGTCGTCGTCGCTTTCCGCTTTCCGCTTTCCGCTTCTTGCGACAACACGGCAATAACAGTTCCGAGAAACCGCCGCGTTGCATCTTTCGGCTGAGAGGCGGAGATAATGACAGGACTCCCTGTCCCGGTTGTCGCGACGGGCAAGTCATCAGACGGCTCGGACCCGACTACCGGCTTGACGATGTCGTCTTCGTCTTTGGATGATGACAAAAAGAACGACGGTCCACGCACCTCAACCCATTCCCTACCCTCCGAAGCAGAAAGCCTATTGCTCAAGGGCAACCCTTTCGCCGATCCTCGCGTTGCCGCCCACTGGACGCAAGTGTATGAGAAGTCTCGGTACGAATGCCGTCATGTCTTTGATGCCACGCTGCAATGGTCCGAGGAGGAAGAGAAGAGGATCATCCGGAAGTTGGACTTGCGGGTTTGCTTGTGGGCTGTATGGTCAACTCGTCGATGCGCCCCCCGTCAACATGGGACTCCTAAACTGACCTTGGTGTCAATAGTGTGTCATGTTCTTCGGCCTTCAAGTCGATCGTACCAATCTTACCCAGGTCATATCCGATAACTTTCTCGATGACCTCGGTCTGAACACCAATGGTAATAATGAAAATGCCCCAACTCATGTGCGCCGTCTCTGCCTCTGTCTGACCGATTTCCAGATTACAATATCGGGAATACCATTTTCTTGGTATCTTTCCTCTGCGCAGAGCTCCCCTCGCAACTCGTCTCCAAGAAGATCGGCCCCGATCGTTGGGTTCCGGCCCAGATGTTCCTATGGTCGATCGTCGCCGCTCTCCAATGCCTCATCACCGGACGGGGCAGTTTCTTTGCCACCAGGGCTCTTCTCGGCGTTCTAGAGGTGCGTGCTAACAACTCCCATACACGTAGTATCAATGCTCGTCTTGATTTCTAGATGGCTTACCGGTTCACTTCGCATTCCCAGGGTGGCTTTATCCCCGACGTGGTCTTATGGCTGAGTTATTTCTATAAGTCCAAAGAGCTGCCTATTCGTTTGAGGTATGTCTGGCCGAATACGTCGACCGCATAGTTAGCAGTTACTGACCATGCTCTCTCTAACCAGCTTGTTTTGGACGACTCTGTCCGTGACGGGTGTAGTGACGTCGTTGTTAGCATTCGCTCTCTTACACCTGCGCGGTGTTTTGGGTTGGGCGGGATGGCGATGGTTATTCCTCATCGAAGGACTCATTACTCTAGCGGTAAGCGTCATCATTCTCTGTCTCTATCTCTCTACCGTCGATTGAAACGATTAGCTGAGACGCCATACAGGTCGCCATCGCTTCATTCTTCATGATGCCCGCCTCAGCAGTCCAGACCAAGACCTGGTTCCGTCCAAAAGGTTGGTTTGACGACCGTGAGGTAGCCATTGTCGTCAACCGAGTCCTGCGCGACGATCCGGCCAAAGGCGACATGAACAATCGCGAAGCCATCACTCCCAAGATCCTCTGGACCTGTCTCAAAGACTACGACCTGTGGCCCATTTACCTGCTTGGATTCGTCATTTTTATTCCGTCGGCGCCTCCGTCAAAGTATATCACCTTGGTGCTCAAGGGACTTGGCTTTGACACGTTTACGACGAATCTCTTGACGATACCCTATGTGAGTGCCAAGTACCAAGCAGAAAGCTGCCAGCTAACCGACAGCTAACCGACGTGATATTCTTTTGCTAATTCTCCTAGAACGTGTTTTATATTATGAACCTGCTCCTCCTCACCCGCCTATCCGAGTACCTAGGCGAACGCACCCTCGTAGCTTCATTGCAGAACATTTGGCTACTTCCATGTCTGATCGCCTTACGATGGTGGTCAGGCACGTTTTCGGACGCCTGGGGAAGTTATGCGCTGGTCACCGTTTTGCTATCTTACCCCTACTGCCGTACGTATATCGCGAGATTCCCTCGAATAAGGACCTGAAGACTAACAAACCATTGACCGGCAGATGCCATCCTAGTCTCGTTGGTATCAAGGAATTCCAACAGCGTCGGCACGAGAAGTGTCTCAGCAGCAGTATATAATGTTCGTACCTCGATTCTCAACCTCTTACGCCTGTGTCTCACCAATGCATCTACAACCATACTGACTCCCGCCAGATGATGGTCCAAGCAGGCAATGTCGTCGGCAACTTTGTCTATCTCGACGACGACAAACCGTTGTACAGGAGAGGCAACAGTATTCTTTTCGCGATAAACATTCTCGCTATAGTCCTGTTCCTCCTTACCAAGCTCTACTATGTCGAGAAGAATAGGCGGCGTGACAAGATCTGGAATGCGATGACAGAGGAACAGCGGAGTGATTATATTGCGAATACTACCGTGGTTGGGAGTAGGAGGCTGGATTTCAGGTTTGCTCATTAGGTAGGTATATAATGGACTATGGCCCTGCTGGAATACGGTAGGGTGATTGAAGGTAGCATTTTGTGTTTAAAAGCTGGGGTTTTGCGGTTTTGCTTGGGCAAGACAGTCTGGGACTTGATAGATCTTTAGACGTGTCGCGATCATGGTATATACCTATATGACTTCACCTATACGACTTCACGATAGTCGTGATCATTGAATCTATCCCATTGAACTAGCTTGTCGTCACCTTGTCACCACTCAATCTAGTTAATATCAGGTCAACTTGTAATACAGGAGTCGTTCAGATTATCGAGTGGATAACAGTAGCAAAGGAGAATGAAGATCTAGGTTAGGTGAATGGCCTCCCGTAGAACATGTTCCAGAGACACATGATACTCCGATATTCGTCGTCCATGGCCGATGTCGAGTCAATGCTCGTCTAGCCCAAGGTTAAAGATGGGGATATCCAAGACTTATACGGGGATAGGGTTAGTAAACCATCCCAAATGCAGTTCCAACGGGCAGCTAAAATGTCATTATTTCGACTAACATGCTGGAGACCTGAACGGCCTGATCGCCGGTCAAAACCTGTTGTTCAATTCTTATCGTCTTGGAACGGCGCAGTAAATCGTCTCATCAAAGGTATAGTTAAAACAGATCCTATCCCCAGGATACCAAGTGCATGAGGTCTCAACCATCACAATCCCGTTTGTTTTCGAGTCTATGTGGCAGCCCCTTTGAGGTGACCGACAAGGTCTATTGTCGTGTCCTTTGTCAACGCAAAGGCAATAAGGCCTATCTTCACCATCACGCTGTAGGCCGACTATAAATACCAACGTTTCTCGCTTTCCATTCCTAATAATCCCAATCATCATACTAAGTCCTGACACATCTATTCCACTCACATCATCAATACACCTACCCTATACACAATCACCACCTCACTACATCCACCCAACATGGCGAAGATGGAACCCATGGAACCCACGGAACCCCTCGCAATCCGAAAAATGACAGACAAAGTAGTCTCAACAAACCTCATAACCATAAGCTCAACCCACTCCTTTGCCGAAATCAAAGAAGCCTTCGAGCGAGTCATCCCTCCCTTGGACCTAACAACCTACAGAACCGCCGTCTCCACCGGCGACCACAACACCGCCCGCGCCGCAATCCAGAATCTCAACCTCTGTAAGCTCTATACTTTCCCGCCCCCCCGCGATTTCACAGCCCTCCTCCGAACCATCGACGTTGTCCGGCAGGCCATCGTCTACGAAGTCGGTAACCCCTTAGTAGCGGCCATCATGGTACAGCACAATCTCGACATTGCGCTGCACATGCCCCGTCGCGTGCTCGTGCGCGTAAACGCCGACAAGGTCGAGTTGAGGGCAGATGCTCTCGCGCCTCTCGTGGCCAAGTACGGTAATCCCCAGATCGATGAAATCGCGAGACAGTTGGACGAGGGTCTCACTGATCTCTTGCGTGATATCGCCGGTCTTTTTAAGATCGGGGAGATGGTCCATGAAGAGAATTGCAATTTGCAGTAAAAAAAAAGAAAAAAAAAGAACGGAATCATAGGACATTGTCTTCTGGTCAAATATGGCCGACGATGAGATGAATTAATAACAAAAAAGAAATGTATGTTTCTAGAAGACTGAACTTTTATAACCCAGACTTTGCCTTATTCAAATAAACGACTTAGTGAACTCGGTATGTGAATATTCATTGGTACTCCGTTACGTACTTGAACTTAATAATTCCACGGGTCTCGATGACGAAGCCGTTCATCGAGGAAGAGACAGTGACGATAGTGATCATGAATCCACCCAGCACATGAACGGCCAAGAAGAAGGGAACTACGACGAAATTACCCGCTGGAGATTTCCTTTAGCATAACTGCACGCCTCATGTTTTCCAAGACCCAGGCATAGACAACTCGACTGACGGATCTATAGACAAGACAGACTTATTGTCTACCTACGTTTTTACATCCCATTTTACCTACACCCTCAGTTGACCCTGCGTAATACATAGAGTAACTAATCTAGACTGCCCAGTGCCATACAACACTGGGAACTCTCACTCATACGATCATACGACCAAAACATCCAAGCCACTCAGTACTCGATCATCGCCTCTTCACCAGTCCCACAAGCCAAGTCGGCGGTTGGACAAACACCCTCGAAAATGGCAGAAGACCCCAAAATGGCATTCTACCACCAATTTCAAAACGAAGCAACCCGTCAGTCTCTCTCTCCTTTACTCACCTAGCCCGAATCAGTATGTACATTCAAAACTAACAAGCGTCCGAAAACTAGAACTACAAGATGAGATCAACAGCCTATCAGCCATCACGTCCACAGGCAACGAGCGCCAGGCCATAGTGGACAGAGTCCTAGCCGGCATATCCAAGCTATCCAAAGACCTCATGGACGCAACCGATTTCATCCCTAGCTATGACCAGCGCACGTACTCGCAGGTGAGCTTTTTTTTTTGGGGGGGGGGGGGGGTTCCCCTTCAGCAATACTATCACATCACAGCACTTGCAAAAAAGGGGAAAACCTCTTTTTTCTATCTTTATTTTATTTTATTTCTTTTATTTTCTGTTCTCTTCTTTTCGTTTCTTTCCTTGTTCACTTATACGGAATGCCTACCAGACTATCAAAACCATAACGGATAAACTCAACGAGAAGACAGAGAAGCAAGGCCCCAAGTCACGGTTCCAGTTTAAACCGCGGAATAAGACAGCCGCAGCAGGAGAGTCGTCACAGGAGACTCCTGATGCCCGCGTACACAGACCTTGGGGGAACAATGCCCATCAGAGCAACACAGACTTGAGCACAGTACCTGATGCTGCCGAGGTTCGTGATACGGCCTCTACCGGTAAGGACTATAACCTGGTGCTCTCACGTCCCGGGGACACACGAGGCGTCCGGAAGCCGAGTTTCTCGACGGCGAAAAATATCGTCATCTCGGGGCATGTCGGCCTGCACGTCATACTCCCTTCAACAGCATCAACAGCCACGTCATCGGGGAGCCTGACCAACTTGAAGGGCTGTGTCGTGGATATGACCGTTCCGACGAGCACGGCACCATTCTCCGGACTCGCGCTGAAGAATATCACACACAGTCTCATCATCGCAGGACATGTGGCTGGACCAGCACACATAACAGGCATCGAAAACAGCATCATCATCGTGGCAGCAAGACAGGTGCGCATGCACGATTGTAAGAACGTGTGTGTGTATTTGCATTGCACGAGCCATCCTATCATCGAAGATTGCTCTAGAGTGGCATTTGCGCCTCTCCCCCCTTTCTACGTGAGAACTACCCCGTTGCCAACTCCTCTCGCCTGGGTGTCATGTTAGTAATTAACACTTTCCTTTTGACTAGGGGAATGAGTCGACCAAGACTGAGACGAACCAATGGAAAGATGTGGATGACTTCAAATGGCTCAAGGACATTGCTTCGCCTAATTGGAGTATCCTCGCCGAGGAAGATCGCATCTCGGATGATGTGTGGGAGAACTTGGCGCGTGAGGAGGCGGGTAGGAGTGCTGATGACATCCTTCGCAAACTCAAGATCGCGACGGAGGCAGGCCAATAGATTAGTATTGTTCGTGAAATTACGAACTCGGAAAATAGAATTATCTCTGTGTTCCCCTCGTCTTTCGGTCGCAGCAAGGCGTCCGAAGTCAACGCGGCGTTAAGGTAATTGGGCTTGCAGCTGCTGCATCATCGAATTCGGTGAACGAATAAGATTTTACACGGTATCGTCGACTGAATCGGCTGCCTCGTAAATGCCGTAGTGTAGGTATCGCATTGTGGCCTCATAGTCGGAAACGCCCAAACGCCGTAGTATGCTCGTATTCGCTGGTCCTCGAGGTGGTATTAAATCAGGTATCGAAGTGCGCTCTCCCAATGGCCAGCGACTCTGGTTCTCTCCACCTCCAACCTCTCTTCCCCTACACCAGTCCCACTGCCTCTTCTCTCTCACAATGCGACCTCACGTCTCCATCACATCATCATCATCATCCTCCTCGATCCTATCCTCCTGCAAAAGACTCAGTTTCGCGCCGACATCCCTCAATTTAACCAGCGTATCCCTCTGCCTCGCGATCCTCGCCTCCAACGCCGCAATCTCAATCTCCTGCTCAGCAATCGTGCGATCAAGATCAAACAGCGAACCCTTCACCAGATTCCTCGCGCGTTGAAACCGATGTCGGAGTGCGTCGGTAGCACCCGGGATTTCCTTTAACGTGAGCTCTCCCGTCTTTTTCTGAGACTGTGAGCCGGGCGTCGCGGAGAGCAGAGGGGTCGGGGCGGGCGTTGTTTGTGTGCCTGGTGTTGTCGTCGCGTTTGTTGCTGCTGGGTGTGTTCGCAGACGGGATATGAGATTGGCTAGTTCGGAGATTACGTCTATGGCGTCTGGGTTGAGAGTCTCTGGTAAGGGGAGCCCGAGGGCGGGGGGTTGGGTTGTTGGCTGGGTTTGCGGCATTGTCTTTGCGATTTGAATTAGATGTAGGTTAATAGGTTGGGTGGTGGCGGTGTGCTCGTGGAAAGAAGATGAAGGAGAGAACGAAAGGGCTTGTGTGCTGGACGCTGTAAGGTGTCGTAGGTATTACGGTGGCATTACGGAATCACATCCACTAACCTTAGCAGGTAGAGTACAGTTACTTACGGACTACCTAGATAAGATTGGTATCTACTAGGTACCTAGGTAACTACCTTAAGTATGGCAAAGCAGGTGTTTATCGCGTTTAGAACGGCCGCCAGCACGTGTAAGTACCTCCGTACCCCGAAGGCTTACATAAGTAATGCGCTTACTGCCGGGCCGCTGCATGTACCAATCACAATCAAATCGGCCGGTGTCGCAGGTCTGACAGTGAGAAACAACGGATAAGGATTATGAAACGAGAAAGAAAAAAAAAAAGTCGGCGCTTTCGTGGAAATCTAGTCATATATCTCAGAGATCCAAAGCAATCATGATGTCTCTTTTATTTGTGTAGCAATTTTAGATTTCAGAAGCGTATCTAGGTGTATCTAGGTGTACGAAGCAGGTATGTAGGTGTAGGTGTACTTACTAAGGTCGGCACGCCAGAATCGGCCCATCGCGGCGGGGTATTTATCAGTCTGGACTCTGGGTCGTGTTGTGAACTTTGCTGAAGACATTGAAAAAATAACCCCACCACACCCTTCATCCCACCTCCCTGCAGCTCGAGAGCTCAACAACTTTGCGCCGGTCAGCCTGTTCACTTCGCATATTTGCTTATTAAAATCACGCATTCCCCGTCAATTCGATTCTTTTTTGCTCTTTACCCATCATATCCTACCTATTACCTGGAGTTTAGTAGATCAAGAATGCCTGTAACACCGTCGCATAAAGCCTGTCTAATCGTCATCGACGGATGGGGAATCCCCACCGCCGAAAGCTATGGCGATGCCATCACTAATGCCCAGACCCCCGTCATGGACGAGCTATCCAAGAGCGCTACCGGTTTTACGCCGCTCGAGGCTTCGTCGCTGGCCGTTGGTCTGCCCGAGGGGCTCATGGGAAACTCGGAAGTCGGCCACCTGAACATTGGCGCCGGTCGTGTCGTTTGGCAGGATGTCGTTCGTATTGACCAGACCATCAAGAAGGGCGAGTTCAGCAAGAATGCCGTCATCAGCAAGGTTTTACAGGCTGCCAAGAATGGCAACGGCCGTCTGCACCTGTGCGGACTTGTCTCCCACGGTGGTGTTGTACGTACCCTCTCTTCGCTCGGCATTGGATGCCTACCGCTAACTGGTAACGATGATTAGCACTCGAAACAGACTCATCTATACTCCCTTCTCGAGGCTGCCAAGGCTGCCGGCATCCCCAAGGTCTTCATCCACTTCTTCGGCGATGGCCGCGACACCGACCCCAAGTCCGGCGCTGGTTACATGGAGGAATTAGTACAAAAGTTGCAAGAGATCGGTGTCGGACAGATCGCGACTGTTGTCGGCCGTTACTATGCCATGGACCGAGACAAGCGATGGGAACGCGTCGAAATTGCCTTGAAGGGTATGGTGCTGGGAGAGGGTGAGGCGAGCTCTGACCCTGTCAAGACTGTCAAGGAGCGCTACGAAAAGGGCGAGAACGATGAGTTCCTCAAGCCCATCATCGTCGGCGGCGACGAGGCTCGTATCAAGGATGGTGATGAGGTTTTCTTCTTCAATTATCGATCTGATCGCGTCCGCCAGATCACCCAGTTGCTCGGAGACGTTGACCGCTCTCCTCGGCCCGAATTCCCCTACCCAAAGATTCATCTGGTCACCATGACCCAGTACAAGGTCGACTACCCCTTCGAGGTCGCATTCGAGCCTCAGCGTATGGACAACGTTCTCGCCGAGTGGCTTGGCAAGCAAGAGGTCAAGCAAGTCCACATTGCCGAGACGGAGAAGTATGCCCACGTCACGTTCTTCTTCAACGGAGGTGTAGAGAAGGTGTTTGCGTTGGAAACTCGAGATGAGTCTCAGGATCTGGTTCCCTCGAACCGGAGTGTCGCCACCTACGACAAGGCGCCCGAAATGTCTGCTGAAGGCGTCGCCAAGCAGGTCTGCAAGCGCCTTGCTGAGCAGGAATTCCCCTTCGTCATGAACAACTTTGCCCCGCCTGACATGGTTGGTCACACTGGTGTGTACGAAGCGGCCATCGTTGGTTGCGAGGCCACCGACAAAGCCATCGGAATGATCCGGGATGCCTGCAAGCGTGAGGGTTATATCCTGTTCATCACAGCCGACCACGGCAACGCCGAGGAGATGAAGTTTGCCGATGGCAAGCCGAAGACCTCACACACTACCAACAAGGTCCCATTCATCATGGACAACGCTCCTGCGGGTTGGTCATTGAAGCAGACTGACGAGGGAGTCCTGGGCGATGTCGCGCCCACAGTCCTTGCCGCCATGGGCCTGCCCATACCCGAGGATATGACGGGTCAGTCACTCTTGGTTAAGGCTTGAGTAGAGAAGACCAAGTTGTTTTGTAGTTTTTTTTTTTTTCATTTGTAGATTGTCGCGGATTATTAGATGGCGGTAAAGGCCAATATCACGCGAGAGACGATAGAGATACCAGAGTTCGAGACCTAAAAACTGTGTGTATGTTGAGGTGATGGGAGATTCCCTGCTGTTGTTCGGTTCATCAAGGTTCCCGTCTCCAGCCCCCGACGGGCAATACCTAATTATGTGCACCTGTACCTATGCACTTAGGCGGTATTCAGGTAAGCAATTTGAGATATGCATCAAGAATATGGATCTAACCGGATACAAAGTACCTGATGGATACCTAGATGCAAGTATCCATCTCAGCACAGTTCACTGCACCTCGCATTTCCCACAACCGAGAGCACGACGTCCATTCCACTGGCCAAATCGCTGAATGGATGTTCATCGTGCCCGCTTCCAGTTCCATCTCTTAATATCCCCTTTAATCGTGTTGGCAGCACAGAAAATAGTGAATTTACAACTTTATCCAACTCTTATATTTGACGAGCCCGAGATCTGCTAGATCAACCTATGGACCCGATCGCTACAACTACCCGCTATCAGCATCTATTAATCAGGCTTAGTTACTTATCTAACTAACCACCCACAAGGACCCCAGGTCAATTCGAAATCTTCCACACAGACAAACCAAACTGCCCCACCAACCGCTTTTCCAATTTCTGTCTCTTTTCTCTCCTTTGGACCGTCGTCAAGAAAACCTCGCGATCGCCCGCCGCCCACCGCCCACCACCCACGATGGATTCCGAAGACCCCCAAGAGCGTCCTGATGAGATCACCAATATAATCAACGGCCTTGAGCGCTACAACCCCGAAGCCGTCGGGAACCTCGAGGAATACGTCCACCACCAGTGCGAGAATAGATATACCGATTGCAATGCGAACCGAACCCTATTAAAGCTGTGAGTTGAGTCCGACTTCTACCGAGAGGAAGGAGGAATAAGAAGCACCTTTTGTTATTGCCTTGTAGTACTAGGTCTCTCTCTCCGTTTGCACCAGTTTCCCTCGCGATGTCGTGTAGTTATATTAGGCTTGGGCTACGTGCTCTTGGCCTCGAGGGTGTTTTCATATTTATCAGGATATATGTATAAAGGTTCTGGGAACTGATCAATCATTTTTCTTATTTGATTCTGTTTGCATGAAGTCATCTCAATACTCCGATCCAGCTGTTAATGGCACTATCTTCACACATCCCCGCCATGCCCTCGTTTGAATTGCCCCTCTTGCTGACATCCCATGATTGCGTCCCATTAGATACCAGCTCAACCCCGATCGTGTCAAAGAAGAGGTCATCACCAACATCCTCGTCAAGGCATTGACATGCTTCCCCTCGCCACAATTCTCCCTCGCGCTCCACCTCATCCCGCCATCCGTTCTTGCCCCCACCAACACCCGCAACGAGGAGCTCCCCGAGGCCATCGCTAAATTGCGACAGCTTAACGACCAGCTCCAGGGTGCCCAATATGCGCGTTTCTGGGCCACTCTCGACTCGGACGACCTGTACGCGGACCTCACCACTGATATCGCCGGTTTCGAGGAGCTCGTGCGTGTGCGCATTGCCACGCTCGTCAGCCACTCCTACCGCGAGATTGAACTTTTCCTCCTGGAACAATGGCTCGGCCTGGATGGCCCGGCGGCTGAGAAGTTCATCATGGAGACGATTGGCTGGACCGTCGAGGGTCCCTTGGTCAAAATCCCCAAGAACCCCGAGAACGAGGCGAAGAAGTCCGAGGTTCGCGAGGACGTGAACGTCGACATGTTCTCGAGAGTCATTCGTCGGGCTTGGGAAGAGACATCATAGAAAAATAAACCTCTTTTTCAGGCGGCTGGGATGGTATGAATGGGCAGAGGTGCTCCCACGAGAGCATGAATGGAAGATGGAAAGAAGAAAAAGAAGTCTGGTTCATGGCGTTGGGGACGGGGAAATGTGGTCTTTGTTAGCTCAAAGGCTGTACTAGAAATGAATATTTCTCAGGTGCGTTTGAGGCAAGCTCGAAAAAAGGAGGCCTCTCTCTACCTATCTTGTGTGTTTGTCGTAGAGCAGCACCGTTACGACCAAAGCCGGCGAGCCGGAATGAATAAACGAAATCAATAATCATTCTTCGTGTGTTTATGGGCCTTGCGACTGAGTATGGGGCATGGCTAAAGGATAGTTAATCCATATGTCTATTCTTCGGTTGGTTTCTGGCGTTTCACTCCTGAGTATGGCTGACTTCGAGACCACGCTTTGCAAGAAAACCTTCATCACATCTAGATGTTGGAACTTTCCGTCCATCAGTCTCGGTGTAAAAGGAAGTGTTCATCGCGGAGCGAAGCCTACGCGATGCCGAAGCCGTCGTGTTGACTTTTGTCATTCTTGTGTATGCCTGTGCGCCGTGGAAGAAACCCCAGACACGAACTCCTTGACCAGGGGTTGTTGGAGTCTAGTTAACGTGGACTTATAATACCGATGAGTTTAGATTCAACGCAGTCTTATGGGATATATACCTACGTTTACTGCCCGCACACACCCGAACATATCACTTCGTAATTAAAGGGGGATAAAGGTGAACCAAAGACCCATGACAGACAGATGATACGCCTTTGCGCTTGTCATTACCATGGAAGTTCATCAAAAGTGTCCAAATTATACCTAGCGACATGATCCTCGTGCTCATGACCGTTTCGGCGCGGCAGAGCCAACTTCCTCCCACTGCACACCGGCCCACTCCTCCAAGTATCCATCTCGTCCTTCTTCAACACCCCTAGCCTGACAATCCCGCTCGCACACACCCACGATAATAGTTCCCCAATCCATGCCCTCAAACGACATCTCCTCAGCCTCCAACTCAGTAATAGCATGCGGACAAAGCTGGACTTCAAAGACACGGGTGCCACCACAGTTCGGACACCGCGGCATGCCCTTGCCAGCGCCATCAGCCAGTGCTTTGCCTACGGCATCAGTCTTGGAGTACAGCAACGGAGCGCCCGCGAATTCATAACGAATAGACTGCTCCGGGTTCTGTGCGAGTCTATCCGCGAAGCGCTGAAAGGTGGTATCCATAGTCGACTCGAAGACCTCTTTGTCTTCTTTGCCATTCCCACCACCACTTCCTCCGGGGCCGGCGTTATCATCGATGTCCATGGTGACGGTGTTTTGGGATACGGGGGGCGGTGTAGGGTCCAAGGTCTCGTATTCTGCATCAGAGAGGTATGAGATTGGGTAGGGGTTTGGCTGAGCGGATTCCGGGGGCCAGGGTTCGGGTGTTACTGTTGACGGGCTGTGGGCTTGCGGGTTGTTGAGAGATAGCGTCTCAGCGAATGTTTTGGGGAGCGTTCCCATGCTTTCTTCGGACTTGCCCTCTGTTCTGGGCTCCGGGGGGACCTCTGGTACAGCCTTCGGCGCACCGACTGGGTTATTCCCAGTCGCAAATGGATTACTCTGGCCGCTAGAAGCAGAAGTTGAAAACGGGTTCGCACCCGATGATCCCCCAAAAGTCTTTGCGCCAAAGAGCGTCTCGCCCAGATTACTCGGGGGTGCAGGCATCTCTTTCTGTTTCGGTTTGTCTTCTTTCTTAGGCTTCTCGTTCTTCGGAGCGATAACCTTGCTCCCTGGGGCTACTCGTAGTCCCCGCAAGGTGCGAATGCTGCCTTCTCTTCGCTGGCATGTCTTCTTCCGACAGGCAAAGATAAAGAGACGTCGTTCGTGGCCCGGGAATCGATCAGGTAGTTCGGCGTTCAGTTGGAGCAACAGAACCATGAGGTCCTTGCAGACTTTGCACCGAGCGAGAGCAGCTGATGGCGGGGCCTCAGGGTCGAACCAGGCCTTTTCAATCGTGTCAGTGTTTCGCGGAATTCTTACTCGTAGACTGTATATATATATATATATATATATATAAAGATAGGTGGGCAATTCTTCGTAAAACTCACAGGTCGTCCTCCTAGTCGGGTTATGGAATCATCGCCTGGATCTTGAGAGGCGTAGCCCAAAAGAACGTTTGTCTCGGTGAAATCATCTTCTTCGCCTCCAGAAGAGTCGCTATCATATGGCGCCATGTGGGATTTACTTTGTGGTGACTTTCATAGAATTTGGCGGCGGTTGAAGAGTGTGGTGATAACGGATAAGTGTACCTAAGGGAGTAATTGTTAGGTACCGGTATATCGATAGGTAGGTAGATATCTCATCGGTCTCGTCGCAACCATTTTTAATTTTGGAGGGGTATTCAGGGTACACTTGGAGGGGCTTATCTTATCAGATGGTCTCCGTATCACCATAGGCCCCTCCTCATTTCAACACGGCCGGTACGTCCGTACTTGGAACATTAAGATAGGTGGAGGACAGGTAAATCCGTAATGGGGTCTCGTGATATTCTCTGAGAATCTACTACGAAATGTATTTTATAGTATTGGCGGGTAGAAGCCAGTTATCAACACGATATATCCTGGCCGGGAGACAATGGCCAGAAAGTAGTGAGCTGTACAAGAGACTCAAAGGGATATCTAGGTGGTCATTGGCTTTCTTTAAGGAGTGGCAAGAAACAACAGAACTGCTAAGCATAAGAAGCATGTCGATACTCAGGATAGGGTAGGTTAGTTTACTCGTGCAGTCTGCAGATCCCGCGATGTTGTTGTCGCTTGCCTTTACTTAGTTCCATGTCTTGTATTTATCCCTATCGTTATCGCTATCTCGAGTCACCGATAACTACCCGCAGCCAGATAAAACTCCGAGATTCAGCCGATTGGTGTGACAGATTAAAGTTAATTGGATCGCATCTACAGTCTGTACCCCAGATTCCGTCCCGCTGCCCATACATACCTATTCAATCCTCCCTTCCTCATCCGCGACTCCAAAGTTCACCAAGAACAATCTGCGACAATGCCGTGCCTGAGTATCAATACTCTGTCTATATTCGGGTACGGGCTATCGGCACTATAGCAACTAGTGATGTTGATGTCGTGGGTGTATCCACTCAACTCGCCACGGCGTTCAAGCAACGCCGGGTATTAGATGCGCCTACCTAGAATTCATCAACATCATAGTGCGCCATAGTGCCGCTCCTCATATGCCCACCCGAGAGATGCATCACCGGTTACCACAACCGGTGGTGCCTGTTCATGCCAATTGAAGGTGGATATTGGGAACAATGGCATCGCCCATGTGTCTTTCAATGCATCTGGGGATAAGAAAAGGCATGCCTCCCATTTTGTGTGGTCGAAGGGAGGCAAGCCCACCCCCCCCCCCCCTCTCTCATTTTGTGGCCATGGATGCGGGTCGTCACCAATGTCGCCGATGAAACTCACGTACTTGGCTAAGCTCTCTACTCCCACAAGTACTAAAGTCTTCTGACATCTTGACAGATATCTCTCTACCTTTACTTCATCCTTCTTTCTATCAACACGAACTCTCTCCCTACAGCAAACGCCAGCACAGGTACAAAAGCGATACACATTCCCATCCCCAGTTCCTCAGTCTATAGCTAATACTCAGTGACGTGTTCCCAGAACCGAAAACAGCTCGCTTTAGAAATCGTTGTATCGCGACCATGGCGCCAGCACCTGCGAACTACCAGAACCCATCTGGGGTAAACAGAATCGTCGAGCATGGAGTTTATTGTAAGTCAATTCCCGGGCTGCATCGACCCGGCTGCATCTTATCTCATAGTATTACATCATGAAGTCCATGAACGGCGCTGACATACTTGTTTCGAAGACAACGACGGGAAGTACCGGTGCACGCGGGAGGCCAACGGAAAGGAGTGTGGGAGTGTGATGACCGGTTCGAAACACTCGATTAGCTCCCACAACTCGATTAAGCATTCAAACGGAGCCTACCATAAGGCGAACACCGACGGCCCGTACAATTGCGTCCATTGCGGCACGGAGGCGGTAACCCTGAACGCCCTAGTCGGCCATTATCGACGGAAGCACGGAAAAACAGCCCGAGACACGATTAAAGAGCTTCACGGTAGTAAGCTATCTACAGTTTTCATGTGCTTTCGGGGGGCTCGCGAAACTTGCGGTCAAGCTTGGAAACACTAACCACGAAATCGCAGTCCCGGTAGAGAAGCCTTCTAAGGGTGCCGCTGCCAAGCGCGAACGGGCAGAGCAGATACCCTTTGCGGGACAGATGCTCGGACAGGGCTTTGCAATGCCGGCCGGTTACCAAAGTGTGCCTCAGTACTACACGCCTGAGCAAGATCACATTGCTGCTATGAACGTCGGCCATCCCGGTGCGGCCGCCACTCAGGATGGTACAATGATGTACCATGCACAGCCGATGGACATGCGTAGTAGTTACGACGATACTAATGTAGGCATGACCGGCAGTTCAATGGAGCATCCTCACAACAGTTACCCAGATCAAGGAATAGAGAACTTGGCAATGGTAAACGCCATACTCCAGACTCTCCCTGAAGCTAACACCCAGGGTGGCCCAATGGTTCCAATGGACTACCCTGGAAACATGGCGCCGGCGCCTAACCCTGGGAACTTGTATGGTCCGTACGCTGCGCAGAACATGCCATATGACCCTATAGATCCTCGCATTATTCAGAACCCTCATCTGCCGATGTCTTTTGACATACCCTGCAATGCTCAAGCCGGGGGAAAAGGCCTCGTAGCGGAATACGGCGATACTCCCGCCGATACGCAAGGCAACGAAGAGGAGTTTGGTGCTGGAGGTGGAGGTGGCGTTCCCAACGACTTCATGGGATAGATTCCCTATGACGGAGCGAACAACGCGCAGTAACTTCCTTTCTATTGACTTGCTTATAGAGTATACTCTCTACACAACTTATTCTCCTTTCTCTCATTGCATACACCTGCCTCAACTTGCTTTTCTGGGGTCTGGCTTGCATTTGATTAATTCGTCCATCATGCATCGGTGGAAAGCAATGAGAAAATCGATGAATGAGTTCTTGATTTGAGATGAATCGCGAAGGGGAAGACTACCTAGGAACTAGATTTTAGCACGATTGACAAAGGGAATTATACCATACCCCTTGTATTTCATCGTGATGATCACCGATCCAGGTACACTGATTATTCCAGTTCAATATGAAAAGGGTGCAAGAAAATGACATGATGATACGTTGCGAGGTTGTGGAGTGATTTTTCCCGACTCGACCTAATCCCACCCCTCTCTTCCATAGTAGAAGAGTGCGTTTGTCCATCTTGTCAGACAGTGGGCTGGAAAACTACCGGTACCTAGACACAATTCGGTAGCAATACGCGAGCCTCCTCGAAGGTCAAAGAACATGTTGGTCTCCTCGTTGCGTCACCCCGACGGATCCTGGCGTCCCCCAATGAGGACATGCGTAGTCCCCCACACTCTATTTCTTTTTTTCTTTTTTTTTCTCTCTTTCTCGACAATTCCGTGGAGACCCAGTACTAACATTTAATTGTCTGTTTGCACGATTCCACCTACAAAAAGCGGAGGAGAGGTGGGGGCATTATCACTTCATCCTTCTTCATTCTGTAAACAGCTACATATTATGACAACCATACCGGCATTCTAATGTGGCTCTACTAAGCTCGTAAGTTCAAAAAGGTTAGTTATACTACCTTTGGTACTCTGATGAACGGGAGTGGTCATGTGTCATGTCGTTGACCGAGATCAGTGAAAGTCCCGGACAGCCAGGTCAACACGAAGCAGCTGTCAAAAAACCACGGGTCGATTCGTTATTTAGTATGGAAGACACGAAGAGCGTCGGCGAGTCGACAGTAACACGCAATTCTGTCCTCACGCCTGCTTCCACCACAACGGAAAAGCCGAATGTCGAGACCTGTCCGCCATACTCCGCCCACGGCACGACCATGGGAACTGTGCCCGAGCCGGGAAAAACATACATGATAAGAGATCTCGACACCGACAAGATAATCACGCTCGACGACGGACGCCTGACTCTACAGGCAGGCCCTGACCATGGCGCCGGCTGGAAATGGCGTTGTTCGGAGAACACTCAAGGATGGCTGGCATTCCGCGAGAAGGCCTCGGGTAGATATCTCGGACGTGACGATTGGGGTGGCTATCGCGCTGAAGTCACACATTTCAAGAACTGGGAGTTCATCAACCTCCGTCCGGTGAAGAAGGGGGGTTATCATATCATGACGATGAAGAATGGGTGGACTCTAGAACGCATGGGCCTGACTGACGACGGCCAAAGGCTCGTCGTCGTTGATAACGCTACCAAGGCCGCAAGGTGGGAGTTTATCGAAGTCTGAGGCTTCGAGCTTAAGTTTTGAGATAGTGACCAGCTAGCTTTATGATTTTTGGGAAAAAAAAAAAAAAAGTCATGTGATTATTACATATTTGGTTTTGGTTTTGAACCTCTACGGAGTGGTGAAGTATACCTAGAGATCACAGTAAGGTTGGCCAGTGTGCTACGCAGCAGGAGAGGGACTGATCCTCACGATGGCTTTTCCGCTCAGCTAGCGAAAGATATCATGAGATTCAGAAAGTATATCGGCTGTTTAGCAAGATGTGCAGCCTTTGTCTGCCAAAGGTGTGGTTGCAGGTAACTTGCAAGTTGCAAGTTGCAAGTTGCAACTCGAGACCATCTTTCAACTTGTCAGGGGGAAACGAACGAAATCAATCTCAGCCAGCAGTTAGATCCCGGACAAACAACAAAGACGCTGGCAAACATGATCTGATTGCGCCGATCTGATCACTACAAACTACATACCTCATCCGGTGTCATATTAACACTGCAACATCTTAGACCAACTACCACCTCACAATTATATGGGCGGTGATGGTGATGGTGATGGGTCCCGGCCTATTATCACGATAGGTAAGTACTGTAGGTCACCAGCCGGTCAGGCCTTCAAGGACGACGGAGGAATCAGTCCTTTCATTCCTTTCATTCCCTTCTAACGCACTCTTTTTAGGCCTGTATTACTACCTATTCTAGTAAATTCAATGCCATTCGTTTAAATGCTTTAAATCCCTTGGAAATGCTAAGCTGTCTAGTCCCCTTGGGTACCTAGCGTTATCGTGGTGTCTAGGAGGGTAGGGGCGACCATACACGCTGCGTGGCACACGTTTCGCTTCAGTACACGTTCCTTCCCTCTTGTCATGGCGACTCGTGTTAGCGCTGCCGTTCCTGGAGGAGGCACGCCCTCTTGAAATCCGCGAAGTGCAGCGATCGAATTGAGCCCATAGCCGGGAATCTCCCCGCTGTATTCCCTCTTCCTTCTTCAACAACCTCGACATCTCGCGAGTCTGATACAATACTATCGTCAACAGAATGTCCGCTTAATGCTGATCAATTCAAGCAATGACAGGTGAGAGCACTAGGAAATGCAGTCACCGTATTTCAAACATCTGTCACGGTTCAACTAATTTGCTGACGACCATTACCAGACTCCGTTCGACGGTGACCCACTGCGGAAAGCTGAACTCGTAACCGCCTCGTCATTTTAAGAAGAGGACTCCAGTATGGACGCAAGAGCACCGTCAAGTCATCATCGGCTGGTAACACTGCCCGCAGGCGCCTTTCCATTGCGACGGGAAATCACATCCTCCACGCTTGTCAACCATTCCCCACCACCAGCGGCACGGGAAGCGTGCCCGAGCCCGGCGGAACATACATGATAAGACACACCGACTCCCACAAGGCCATCACCATCAACGATGGCAAATTGACGCTACAAAGCGGGATCTGCTGCGCTGGATGGCGGTGGCGTTGCGTCGAAACTCAAGGAGGATCGCTCGGCTTCTACGAGAGGCTCTCGGGCAGATATTTAGGCCTCAATTCCGACTCCTCTCTGGGCTTTTGGGCTGACGCCAAGACACAAACCGAGTTGGAGCAATTAGTCCTCCGCCCAGTGAAGAAGGGCGGATATCATATTTTGGCGAACGAGAAGGGAGCTCTCTGTCGCATGGGCATTGATAAAAGTTGGGAAAGGCTCGGACCGGTGTTATACGGCAACGAGGCCGCCCGATTGGAATTCATCGAGCTGGATATCGCGCCAAGCACTGGAACAAACGACAAGGCATAACTACCTACGCATAGTTCGCATAGTCCGCATAGTCCGCATAGTCCGCATGAAAGCATGAAAGGAGCTTGTACTATTATCTGGTCTATTATCTGGTCCCCTGTAAACGACAATACAGAGAGATTAAATTGATCCCTTGTTTTCTGAGCGATTCCCGATTCGCAATGAGGCCGAGGATTGGAAGTGTCGCCGTAGTACTAGCCGGTATGGTGACCCGAACAGATCCTAAATAGGCACCTAAGGGAACAGCTCTCCGTGTAAGCAGCCGGCTCCAGAGCATACCCGGCGTTTTCAGTGCCGTTGGCGATAGAACACATCGAACAGAAGCATGGACAGCGTTTATCCGTCTGTATATACGTCTGTACCAGCCGAGAAAAAATAAAAAGAGAAAGAAAACCAGAGAAGGCATGGGGATAGAGAAAGCGGGGAAAGGGAAAGGGAAAGGGGAAGTGATGTAGAGAGAAAAAAAAAAAAGGCGAAAAATAAACTCCGAATCGGGGAATCGAACCCCGGGCTTGACGGCACCTTGCCATGAGAGCGTCAAATGTTAGCCACTACACCAATTCGGATGAAACTACGACACGTAAAAAAGGTACAACAGTCACGGGACTGGCTTGGTCGTCACCGCCCGAATTATTATTCCGTACTTGATTCGACCACTCACAAGACTTGGATATGGGCGACATGGAAAGCGATTGTTTCAGAGTTAAGTTGGCGGGTTCTTAATTCGCCAGATGACCAACAGCAACTGCCTGCCCGGGTTATATCTATCTATCTACTGTAGGTACTTACCAGTTGTCGTCGATTCATTGGAAAAGAGCTGCTAGAAAACCGTCCAAGACCGCTAAACTCAGTGGAAGCCCGCTGTCAATCCACTGTAAAAGTTTAGCGCCACTTTTGCTAAACTTCCAAGTCGTTTAGATATCTAACCTAACCTTAGTGGATCCCCCCGGTCCTCTTCCTCCTCTTTCTCCTCCTCCTCCTCTTTCTCCTCCTCCTCCTCTTCTTCATCCTCTCAACCTCGTTATCTTTCATATTCATGGGCCACCTAGGCTTTTCACTAGCTCCGAAACTCATCATGCCGCTACATATTTGTGTCATCTTCATGGAGGATGTTTAACTCTTGCCCGCAGTATTCGTCGCAGAATATATGCATTGGCCTTGTTGATGCACGCGGGCTGTGTCTCCAGTCTCAAGATAGATGTCTTCACTGACATGACACACCAGGCTCAAGATTTGCCCCGGAGGATCGAGGATCTTTCAGAAAACAGCGGGGAAGACGCGAAAGATATAGACGAGCCCGAAGACCAACTTCAAGAGCAAGTCCAGGAAAACGAGGCACTCACGCGTCACCCCACGTGGATGCCACAATATCGGGCCCATCAATGGTTATATATATTGAAGATGGCGCGAATATCTACCTAGGCCTTCTATAATTATTAATCGCCCGAGAAGTTTGCGCGAACGCTCTGCTACGCCAGCATACGGGCCTATTGTCGCCTAGTACAAACAATGATGGCGAGTTGGCGCGTATCGACGTTGCATTTGCATAAGCCGCGAGAAGCTTCATATATATAGGCCTAGCCAGGGTACGCAGGTCATCGATTTGGGAACAGGTAGAGTACTACCCATTCGCCATTAAATTCCAAGGGACTAGACTAACGAATATATAGGAAACAGGAAAGATAGGACGACATGATTACATGTAACGAACCCTTTCTCTTGGTCTCGGCTCTGGGCCGAGGTGTTGTGTTGCCGCCGTAGAGGGAGACTCCTTCGCGTGAAGTGGGCAGGTCGTCGCCCCTCGTTCATCGTTCTTCGATCCTCACCTTCGATTCCTCCTTCTTCATCAACAAAATGAGATGAACAGCCGTACGTTCCACGAACTGCAGTCTGAGTGGCAACGATGGAGTTAACTGCTCGGGGATCCTGAAAGCTGACTTGTCATGTAGACAGAAGACGCCGTTCATGTTCTACTGCCGACCGGGCAGAACTCGAACCGATTATTGATGCAGTCACTACTCATTAACGGGTAGGATTCAATTTAAACAACGTTGACGGTCAGATACTAATGTGTGTGTATAGGATAAAGAAACGGTAGTCGCTGTAGCCCTGTCACGCGATATCGAATTCCACTTGACTCCCGGGGGATGAAATTGAGCACCTCGTTGCAAACATCACCCGCCGAGAGGAATACTTCCGAGCGGTTTTGGTTCAAAGCCGTGGCGCAGTGGTAGACTCCTGCGGGAGCAGGGCATGATGATGCAATGTTGGTCATCCTTTCTCCGGTTGCGTTCGTCAAGCCGGATTTCAAGGTGGGGTGTGCATGTCATGCGTTGAGTGTTCGCATGGAGCGCGTTGCTCCCATAGTCAATGAGTTGAAGGAAGAATGAGGGCAGCTGGGAAATGAGTGTGCCAGGGAAATATGTCACACTGGCGCAGTGTTGGGGGTAGCTATAAAAGCATTATAGGATGCAAGAGCATATCAATGCTGCTAATGCTCTGGATCTAAAGAACAACAAAAGCTCCACGCACGACGTTAGATCGATGTTTACCCGTCTGGCGTTGAACGGAAATTATCTCGCTATAATTCGCAAGTCGGTGGAGAAGACCTTAGGGACATGACCCAAGGGGACGCATACCTCGGGAGACGCGACCATCGACATCCCGTCATATGACATTAAGCTGACAATGATGATATGGCCGATCGCAAGCCCCACCAACGTTATAGATATATACGAACGAGGTCAGAAGGCCATCTTAGAGAAATTGGGCGTCTTCATGTGTTCCCCGAGCTCCAACCGGAAGGTCGCATCATGAACAAAGCGGTCGAGCGTATTGCCCTAAACCGGATCCAAAACGAATCCTTGGTCAAGAACACTGTACAGAGAGCCAAGAAACAGCAACGCCATGCAAATCGTCCCCGGCACGACGAGTCAGCTCAGGGCGAGGAATGACAACAGCATTGTCCGTGACGATGATGAAGCAAACTAGGCCTTTGTCGCCAGTCTGGTTGACTGCGGTATCAATAGCGAAGTAACCGAAGGAGGGGACGAGGGTGAACGTCTCTAGGAGGCAGAAGAAGATCAACTTTTGGTCGGTTGGCCTAGACGATTTTAATCTATCTACCCGAGTAAGGCTATGATTGCGGCCGCATATTATATGTCTCGATTGCTTAGTGACCAAAGGCTTAACGAAGGACACGAGTTCTTCTGCGCGGGCGTCTGCCCTACCGGTCAGGATCGCATATACAGGGAACTTTAGTATTATGGGAGCTGTCCACAAACCCCTTGAATTGAAGATGGCAGACGACATCGCGATATTCGCCAGCCACTTTGAGGTTACCCCTTTGGCATTTGGGTGAATCGTCTCTTGCACTCGAGTGAAAGACATGGTGAGCATGTCCTAGAGTACTACAGGATGATCATCTAGGTAGTATTATTAGCATTACAGTCTATTCATGCCTCTCTACAGACATCGTGCCCTGGAATGGTTGGTTTTGACTCAGTAATTTGTTAAATGGACGAGTCGGCAGCCGGTATCTAAATGATGCGTGAATCATGACCATCAAGTGACCGTGACACGCTCGGGCCGGTTTCCATGGTGACAAGGTTCAGTGGTCCATGTATGTATGCCATGTAGTATCTAAAAGAGGTGAGCTATGAGGGACGGGACGGGATGGATATTGCATTACCGGGTCAGGACCCACTTTAGGTAGGTGGGCGAGAACCTCAATGGCCGAAAACCCAGTAAGCGCGGTTCGAGGTCCAATCGCCGCCATTCTGGCATGCTTAGATAGCACCCCGCCATCGGCGAAGAAAATCAGCCGACCCTCCGTCTCTTTTACATCCAATACCTTCTCTTCCTCTTCCTCTTCCTCTTTCTCTCCCTCTTCCCCTTCTCTTCGCTCACATCCGTTGCACACACCCATTTTGCCATAGCATTCCAGACACAACCCAGCCCTAACTCTCCTTGTCCAATTGAATCCGCTGCCATGACTTCCTACGCCCTGTCCCAGGAGCATAAAAACGTTCGTATACATGGGTGGCTCCAGACGGCTTGGCCAGACCGGAGCATTGTTGCTAACACGCCGCCAGATGCTCGAGAAGTCCCTCGTGGAATCCGACCCCGAGGTCGCTGAGATCATGGTATGTACCAACAACCCCGCAATTGTCTTGTTCCCAATGGAACAAGAGCTCTTGTCCGTAAGTTGCATCATGCTGACAGTCAATCTCAATCGCAGAAAAAAGAAATCCAGCGTCAGCGAGAGTCCATCATCCTTATCGCCTCTGAAAATGTCACGTCTCGTGCTGTCTTCGATGCGCTCGGATCTCCCATGTCCAACAAATACTCGGAGGGTCAACCCGGTGCTCGTTACTATGGTGGCAATGAGCACATTGATGCGATCGAACTGCTATGCCAGAAGCGTGCGCTCGCCGCCTTCCACGTCGACTCTGCCAAGTGGGGCGTCAATGTCCAGTGCTTGAGTGGCAGCCCTGCCAACTTGCAGGTCTACCAGGCCCTCATGCCTCCTGGAGGCCGATTGATGGGCTTGGACCTCCCCCACGGTGGCCACTTGAGTCACGGATACCAGACCCCCGCCAAGAAGTAAGGCCCAGATGATAGCTGATAGCTCGCCCCATATCTCTCGCCAGAGAACTAACATGAAAACCCGTAGGATCTCTGCTGTCTCGACGTACTTCGAGACTATGCCTTACCGAGTCAACATCGAGACCGGCATCATTGACTATGACAGACTAGAGGAGAATGCTGGTCTGTTCCGCCCCAAGGTCTTGGTCGCCGGTACCTCGGCCTATTGCCGCGAGATCGACTACGCCCGTATGCGCAAGATTGCCGATTCCGTTGGTGCTTACCTCGTTGTAGACATGGCCCACATCTCCGGTCTTATTGCCGCTGAGTGCATCAAGTCTCCTTTCGAGTACGCCGATGTTGTTACTACCACCACACACAAGTCGCTTCGTGGCCCCCGTGGTGCCATGATCTTCTTCCGTCGGGGTGTACGCAGCACCGACAAGACTGGAAAGGAGATCATGTATGACTTGGAGGAGAAGATCAACTTCTCCGTCTTCCCCGGTCACCAGGGTGGTCCCCACAACCACACTATCACTGCCCTTACTGTTGCCCTGAAGCAGGCCGCCACCCCTGAGTTCAAGGCCTACCAGCAAAAGGTCGTCGCCAACGCCAAGGCTCTTGAGAACAAGTTCAAGGCCCTCGGCTACACGCTCGTGTCTGGCGGAACCGACTCGCACATGGTGCTGCTCGATCTGCGTCCCCAGGCTGTCGACGGTGCCCGAGTCGAGGCCGCTCTCGAGAACTTCAACATTGCTTGCAACAAGAACAGTATTCCCGGTGACAAGTCCGCCCTCACCCCTGGTGGTCTCCGTATTGGTACCCCCGCCATGACCTCTCGTGGTTTCGGTGAGCAGGATTTCGAGCGCGTCGCCAGCTACATTGACCAGGCTATCAAGATATGCAAGGAGGTTCAGGCCAGCCTTCCTAAGGAGGCCAACAAGCTCAAGGACTTCCGTGCCAAGGTTGCCGGCGGCGAGGTTACCAAGATCAACGACCTCAAGAAGGAGATCGCTGCCTGGTGCCTTACCTTCCCCCTCCCCGTTGAGGGCTGGAGAGTTGATGCTGGTCTCTAAACACATTTCATTCTGCTACTTCTTTGGAATCATGGGTTAGGGGTAAAGGCGTGTGAGGGCTGCATCGTGGTTCAACCTCGGCAAGCAAGCAGGGGAAAGGGGGACAACTCAACTGTCCCCTTTGGAGTGCGTCATGTTATGTTTCTGTCTTTTCATGGCTGTTTCTTTTTTTTTGAAAAAAAAAAGGGTCCGGTTCAAAGGGGGTAAAAAAAGGGAACGAGAGAAAAGAAAAATCTGGTTTTTTTTGGCATATATCCCATACACCTTGCATGCATTCATCTGGCGTTGCAACGTGTTTATTATTTTTTTAAACGATTTTTAACTAGAGCATCCGGGTTGAGGGTTCTTTGGCGGGCTCTTCCGGGTTTCGGGTCATTCAACAACTCTAGCTGCTTCAACGCGCTCTCGTCATAACAGGTCCTATCATGTTTCCTATACAATATACATACATACACCAAATCTATCAAGATCGATTCGAAACAAGACGATGTTTATTTTCATGAAAACGGGGACTTTTTGGGGGGATCGTGATTTGATAGTCTAGTTCGCATGTGTTATAAAAACCTCTTTGTGCTATAAGTGTTGCCTCTTGTGGCTTGAACACCACTTGCCTGATGGGCTGTTATGTACTGTCGAGTGTAAGTATGTCCGTCGTGCCGTAATTAGCTTGCTGTACCGGTAGATGTCCCATAGCCTCTCCGGTTTTCCGACTCCCCACTAACTACTACCCAGTTCATATCATAGGTATCGATTTCATCCATCGACTAACTAACCCAGACCGCGAAAGTTGAACGTTCAAGCATGATGGGGTTAGATAGACAATGAGGCTTTTTCATTTATTCATTTATTCATTCATTCATTTGAGCTGGGTAGGTAGGTGCTATCTCATCTCCACCCAGTCATGGCATTATCAAGTCCCGGTTTTTAAGTCTTCGCCAATGAATACAAAAGCAAAGCTAGCCATTCACTCTCATTCACTCTCACTCACTCACTCTCATTCATAGCTACGATATAGTTCTATGGAAATGTATATATTTCACAAATGTTAACTACCATAATTCCTCGCTCTACAAAAGGCAGATCTAGATCATGAATCGATCCCTAACGCCATCAAGAGTCAAGAGTCAAGAGTCAAGTCAAGTCGAGTGAAGTCGAGTTTCGAAGACAAACTCAATTAATTATTCACCACCCACACGTACGCAAAACACCAGGCACCAGAACATCAAGCATCAAGCATCAAGCATCAAGCCCAAAAAAAATAAAAGTCTTTAAAGAGGGGTTCGAAAACCTTTTCTTTCAATAAAAAGTACCATCTTTACGAGTTTTTTTTTTTTTTTTTTCTTCTTCACAAGTTTTCTCTAAAAACACAAATAAAAAAATAAAAATAAAAAAAAAGCTCTTTTATACATAGTTAAGTGTTAATAAAAAAAAAGGTAAGTAAAGTAAAGTAAAGTAAAGTAAAGTAAGTAGTAGGCTCGGATGACCACAACTCACTCACCAACCCTACCTACCTACCTACCTACCTACCTACTTACCCTACCCCACGGTGGCCCTCTCACTTTTACTTCCTCTCTTCCTCGTCTTAGCCTCTCCGCCATCATCCTACACCCAGAGACAGCCGCGATCTAGCCATCATCCATCAATCACAGTTCCTGCCGCCGAGTCGAGTCGAAGCCGAAGCCGAAGCCGACATACAAGCAGACAGTAACCAGCAGAGTAGAATAGAGTTAGGACTCCAGGTAAAAGAACCAAGCCAGGGACTACTTCAGAAAGAATCACTCTCTTCCCACTTTCCTTCCTTTCTTCCTTTCTTCCTTTCTTCCTTGCCATGGCAAAAGCATGCGCAACCCAGGGTATTTGTATTGCACAGTTTAGCCTCCCCCCCCCCCAACCACCAGTCAATAATAATAATAATAATAAAGAGAACATCACCCGTTACTGTGTGTTATGACATTTATCACAGTAAAAAAGAGTTTGTGTGAAAAGTGATCCGCAAGGGAAGAATAATAAAAAAACCGATTATAAAAGGATCTCTTCACTTCATTTGTTTCGTTCTCCCCCCCCAGGCACTTGACGTGTTTTGGTTTGTGGCGAATTCTTTTCTTTGGCGTTATGAAAAAAAAAAAAAAAACCACCCGTTCTCTATTCATCCCTTCGATTAAAAAAAAAGAAACAATGATTTTTTTGGTCTAAAACAAGGAAGCGTGAAAAGAGGAGAAGAAAAAAACGATAAAGCTCGCTGAGTCGGACAGGCAGTGGTGGCCTCCCCAACATCAGTTATCCGCTTTGACTATAATAAATCCGTTTCCAGAGAGGGACCATCTAGTGAGAAAGTATTGTGTGTGTCGAAAGGTTAAAGGGAAAATCAGCGTGGAAGACAACGGTGGTCGCAGGGTCGGCAATATACACTCGTACCAATCGTCTCATCCTGACATCGTTGATACGTGAATAATCTTTTTCTCGGGGGGAAAGCATTGCAATTATTTTAAAACGGGGACAAGACAACTGCCATTGAGCTCTCTCACGAGACAGATTTTTGTTGAGCGGTTGATATCGAATCCCGGGCTAAGCGCATCTATGGGAAGGCCTGCCCTTTAATGACGATGAAATTTTCTATGCTCCTTTTACACCGTTAGCCACTGTGGTATGTGGCACCGCCTGACTGCCATTCATCGGATGCGGTACATTTGCCACATCGACCTGCGGTTGCAGAGTTGGATTAGCTGGCGGAAACCCGCCAGGTTTGGTGGCTCTGGCGATTGCCACCTGGCCTGAGTTGGTTGTTCCGAGACCAATACCACTTAGTCCGACCGGAGGGCCGGGGTGGGCCTGGCTAACTGTTTGTTCTTGACCCTCATGAGGCTTCTGTGCAATTTGCTGAGCACTAAAACGAGCCTTGGCCTGATCCACTACCGACAGGAGAGTTAGCTTGTGAAGTCCATTTATGCATACGCCAGGCAAGATTCATTAGAGGCTCGAATGAATCCCACCGACTGTCAACAAACAAAGAGAAGGAAGGGGCTATTTACTGGCTTGCTGAACTTGATGCGAGCTTAGAGACGTCTGGAAAGGGGCGCCAGGGATTTGATTTGGCTGGTTTGGATTGTGATGCTGATTCGTCATCTGGTGATTCTGCATCGGCGGTAGAACTTGCGTGCCCGTAGGAGGGTAGTATGGCCGCGGTGGGGGATTAGCCATATGCGGTTGACTGCTATAAGAGGGCTGTCTACTGGGAGTACCGACAGGATGATATCCTTGCTGTGGCACATGAGGCGAGAGCGGTTGCTGATGGTGAATGTGCGGCGACGCCGTGCCACGTTGCGGCGGTACAGCTGCGCCATTAGCATAATGTCCGTACGGAGCGTGTGAGGGCGTCGGAGCGGGAGGTTGATGAGGTTGATGAGGCTGATGAGGCTGATGAGGCTGATGAGGTTGATGAGGTTGATGAGGCTGGTAATGTTGGGGAGTGTTAGGTGCGTGATAAGCTTGGTAACGGGGCTGCGGAGAGCCGTTGCCCATATGACCTAAACTATTGTACGTGGGCATATATTTCGAATTCGGGGCCGGAAACATGGGCCGGCTTTGGGCCTGGGTAGTTGGCGTGTACGAAGGCTGGACATAGCTGGTCGCAGGCTTGACATACTGTTGGCCATAGCCCGGCGTCTGATAATTAGTCGCACGATACCCGGCATTAGAGGGAGGTCGTTGCTGGTAGGTGGGCGGCATCGTCTGCGGTGCTCGTTGTATCATGGGCTGCGGGGGCCGGACCGGGGTCTGAGTAGGGTAGAATTGTGGAGGTTGCGCTGGCGCACGATTCGCATGTGAGTGATATGGCTGACTGTAGTGCATGTTGCTGGCCGAACTCGACGAACGATGAGAAGTTGGCCGAGGGTTTGCGACGGCGGCATTTTGGGCATTTTGTACGGCCCTAGCACGTGCAGCGGCTTCATCTTCTTCCATGGTCCCTTGATACTCGTCGGTGCGAATTTCCAGTTTGGTCGAGATATTCAGTTCCTCCAGCTTGTCTGAGTTCAGGCGAGCCACCGCAAAAGGGGGTAGCATCTGAATAATTAACACGAGCTGGGCCTTCAGGGCCTCGTAAGTAGCCATTTCCTCTTCTCCTGGCTGCGCTTGTATACCGTTTGTCAACATGTCGCTGTGCGCAGGGTCCGCTGCATATCGACTCTGACTGGATGCAGTGGGTAGCGCCAAATTGCGATTCTTCTGGTATGAGATCAGCGTCTGAATCATATCAGATACGTCCTGAAGGAGATCGTCGGTATCCTTCTCATTTTCGGGCTTTTGAGGGCAGCAAGCCTCTTCCAGAGTAGGGTCTATCATACTCTCGTCCCAATTATCGATTACTCGCTGGATTAATTCTTCATCAATCTCATCAGTCTGGTCGACCTGTTTTTCCTCGGCCTCCTCTACGACCTTATCTGGATTGACCGAATCGACCAAACGATCGAAATTGCGTTGTCCGACTTTTTGCCACCAAAGGGTGCGACTAACCAAGCCCGACGAGATCATGGAAGCCGAGTCATCCTTAGACGGTGCAAAGCTAGAGAATGCACCACGGAAGAGAGCTTCCATTTCTGAGGTTTCTAGCTCCAAGGAAGATGGTTTGTTCCCTGCAAGACTCAGAGCACGTTCGCGCTGCTTGGTCATGGTCTGCGATGTGGGCGAAGCATTGCTGTAGTCGAGCCATTTACCCGACGAGATAGGCTGACTGAAATATGATCCGGCTCGGTACTTAGACTTCTCGGTCAGTTCAGGCCTATGCCAGCCTACCTGCACACCTTTAGTAGTACTTTTAGGTGCCTTGGGGGGAGGTAGGGAAGGAAGAGTGCGCGGAGCTGGGAACAATTCGCCCAGGGTCTTCGACTTTCTCTCCTTTTCGGCGGCTGGAGGGAGCGAATAGGGAGCCACCTTGGCGATCTTGATACCGTTGGGCAAGCCAATCTCCCTGAGGGGGTGGAATCCCGCGTTCGACTCGGTGGTCGCATCAATAGGCTGTTGGAGACTCGAGTATAGTTGTCGCGGTCTTGGGGCTTCCCCAAAAACGCTGAGCATAATGTTACCGCCAGCATTCGATTGCAAGTCGACAGTTGGGTCAAGCACCTGCAGCGCCTCGAGGGCTTGAGAGGGTTGAGGATAGGACAGTTCCCGTTTTAGTAGTTCATAAGCATGCTTTTTGAACTCAAGAACGCGCGCAATGACGGCGTCCGAAGCTCTGGGATCCTCTCCCTCCTTCACATGGCGCAGCTCGGCAAGCTGGTCGGCTATGGATGACGCGAGATCTGCGATAATAGGTTCAACCCGGTCATAAGCGCCTTGATCGACCTTTTCGGATATGGAAAGCTGCGGCTTGGGATCTGCTGATTTCTGGCGTTTGGCGGCAGGTTCACCGGCCGAGTCTGACTCTGCGAGGGGGCGTTTGAGGATTGAGGGCGTCGTGTCCAATCTGCGTAAGAGCAATAGTGAGTACAAAGCTTGAACAGCCGGTCACAAAAGTTAGGCCTTTGAAAGGCAAGGCAACAGAATGGGGGCGTTATATGGGCCAGATAGAATCGCACCTCTCTAGTAGTAGGAAGTAGTTCCGAATGGTATCATCGGAAATGGTGTTGCGCCTCCCAGCAGAATCAGGGGGAGCCCCAGCTATATGGGCGCTAGCAGTACTGGAGCTGCCAACATTTCGTTGTGCGTCGTCGTCGCCGAGTTCGCGTTTGCGCTTCGAAGCAACATTGATAGATTGCATGGAGTTGGCGTTAGCATCGTGAGGCACGGGCGACGGCATGGAGGCGCCGTTCGAAAGTGCGATGGCGGATGAAGCCATCGTCACAGGTTAAAAAGCGGGCGAGGGTAAGGGGATTAGGATGTTGCTGGTCGGGGGTAATATCCATCCACGTGGTGGCGGTGATTGTCGCGCCGCCGGAACAACGCCAGTTCAACAAACCAACTATAAAAAGTGGTGTCGTTGATACGTCGATACGTTGATACGCCGATACGTTGATACCGCGAATGCAGTCCCCCTGCTGCTGGCGCGGGCGCGGGCGCGGGCGCGGACCAAGCGTGGAATAGTAGTGGTGAGAATGGCCTGGTTGATTAGTGGGTTCACACGCGACGGTGCACGACTCTCTGATTGCGGGCTGGCTTGGTCGCGGGGGGGAAAAAAGAGGGCAGCTTGGTACAAGTAAGGTAGTTCGGAGACCAGCGAAGCTGTTAATGCAATTTTGGACCTGGCAACCTCCGACAGTCTTCCAACAACAACATCAGCACCACCACTGCCCTGAAATGATCAGCCCAGGGGGGACGAATGCAGTGGGAAATTGTACCACCGAGCGAAGAAGGCAGACAACGACCAAGATCAGGTCGGCATCAATAGGGGATTTCCGGATGGTTGTTTGCGAAAGGTATAATAGGTGTTTTCTCAATACGAATGGGACTGGATGCAGAGGGAAGGGAGACGCAGGCAGGCTGTCACGAACTTGGCCAGAAAATTGAGGTCCGCCCTTGTACACAGTGTCACATGTACTGTACACAGCTACTTCTTCCGAGGCAAATGTACCGCAGTGACCGCACCCACTCCGCTTTCGTCCCTAAAGTCTCCAGTGTCCGAATTGTCTGCGTAGATGAGAAATGTAGAACAATTTCATCTTCCTCATTGCCTAATCATTTTTTCTGTCCCTTACGAACTGATCTCCTCGCAACGTGCCATTGTAAATTTCCATGTAAATTTCCATGTAAATGAAGGGAATGAAGGGAACGAAGGTTTGAATTGTCATCAGATGGGATGCACCTAAGCATAAATCCGAAGGAGATGGATCCACTGATGGCCCAACCTCTATCGAGTTAGGCGAGGCCTTATCATGGATAGTAGCAATTCTACGCAACAACTCGGCGCTAAGACAATACCTAGGTTTTATCGCCAGGGACTCAAAACAAAGTGTATCTAATCTATTCTTGTACTGTATTTCTCCAAGGGCGGCCCCTTGCAACAACTAAACCATAGCCGGCTACACACCGCTAAGGCCCTATGCCATTTCCTTCTCCCGCCCATAACTTCGACAACGCGCACAGTGATAATCAAGCAAATTAATGAATTTACAAAAGCTCAACACAGCTCTAATTATCGTATCAATACCATTTTGTCTCAAATATCTTCTCCCAACCTGACTAGATAGTTGACATGTACAGAGCATACTTTCAGCTCTTTGCTTTGAAGGTCTCAGTAATCCCCTGAGTTGAGGTGTTCTTAGGGATGGCAATCTGGCGTAAACCCCGAAAGCGGTCATTCCATTCTCGTCTCGCGAAGCAGACTGCAATGCCAGACATCCTCCAAAATGTATTCCGTGTGAAAAACAGTGTGCCACGACCCACACCAACTAACTATCAATTGTGGGGCCCTTTGCAAGATTCTTTAGGGAACTCCCTTCCAGTCACGTGCGCATCAATTCCCAACTCCCAAGCCAAAACTTCTGTCTGCGTTTTTCGGCGCGTCGTAGGGCAAAATTCATAAGCTTGTAACTCGAATTTGGGGCGAGCTATAAATGCTTTATTCCTTGGGCTCACATCTCCATGTATGTAACCATTCCATGGGAAAAGCAATAAATATAACCTACCACATAGATCGATCGTCCCATGTTGGCCCCCCTTGTCATGAAGAGGACAACGGGCTCCATCAATCGAGTCACCAGGCAGAGTACATGTGCACATACGTATTTCTCCACCTACCTACCACTTAGTTTTAGGTACATCATCGCCAGTATTCTCAAGAAGATTCGCGTCCATAGGCATAAGCACGAACAAACTCTCCCTTCCATCTCGTTGCGTTAAAGTTGAGGGAAAGTTTAAAAAAGGCATTGCGTATTTCATATTCCACCCATTCCGGTCGTTGCTTCGTAAGTCCAAATCAAGCACCCCAATCCACGGAGTTTTTCAACATATCGAATTGCCCCATATTGTGATCTTGCTTGGTGTACCTACCTAGCTTCTCCGGCCTGTGAGATCTTCATCACTTACTTACTTACTAGCTAAGTAGGTAGCTACTTTACAGTAGGTAGTCGAACGTGGGGCTATAAAGAAGCGTCTGCTTTAAAATCTGGGGTAAGCAGGTTCCCTATACCTACCAGGTATGTAGCTCGAAATTATAACGCCGTACCTATGCGGAGAGAGGACCCATCGGTGATCGCCCATTAGTCAAAAGATCAACTCTCTAACAAATGAACGTTCAGGCTTATCGGTAAATGTAGTCACACGCAGGGACAGGCTTAGACCAGAGAAAGACGATGAGAGACAGGATATTTCACTTCACACACCCGAAGCATCCAACGCAGAACAACCAACACGACTTTGAGCACGATAACCATTTAGACAATACGGATAACTAAGCAAATACCCATAGTAACAGGAAAGCGAGTCGCGCAAGGGACAGCTCGCCTTGTGAACGGAAAAGACCCTTACTTAATATACATGCATAATGACCCAGTTCCGTCCAAACTATCATGCGGGTAACAACGGTCCTAGGTAAGAATTAAAGGTGTTTGGAAGAAAACGAGACCCCAACGAAAGTTTGCCCTGCTACACACTCGGCCGCTTTTCCCATCGATGGTGGCCCTTGGTAACCAGCCGAATCCCGGTAAAACATGTGCCATTCATTCTATGCATGTTCCATGGTGAAGCTATTATTCTTTGCCTGGAGGTAGGTCCTGGGGAGTTTATTTCGCCTTGGCTAGGCCGACAGTGCCCTTGCCCACGTCATAGATCGAGTACCACCTCCGGAGGAAGGCATCGCCGAGGATGGCAAGAGGTCCAACGGGGGCGGGGAAGTCCATTCCCATGAAGGTAGAGATGCAGTTACCGGAAATCTCGAGGATGTAATCATTGGCACTGATGGCAAAGTCGTACCCGCTCAACTTGAAGCTGATATCAGGAAGCTTGTCGCGGGCAGCACAGTCAATGGTGTATTGGCCGTTGAAGCTCTTCTTGGCACCGAGCTCCTTGTTCAGCAGTTCAGCGAGGTCGCTGGGCAGGGCAATCAGAGATGTACCAGTGTCGAGGATGACACCAGTGTTCTCGAGGTCGGCGGTGGAATCACCAAAAGTGATGGAGTTAAAGTCCACCTCCCAGTAGGCCTTGCGGCGAAGAGGAATCTCCGTGATCTTACCAGTGTAGTGACTCTCGTCAACGCCGCCAAAGACGACCTCAGAGTCATCTCCGCCATTCTCACCGCTCAGGTAGAAGGCAAAGACGGGTTCGTCAACCAGCTTTTGGTTGATCATCTGGTAGAAGGGAGGAACAATTTGGTTGACAGCAATGGTGTCGTAACCCATTCCCAGAATACCGTCGAAGCGGCCAAAAGCAAAAGCCAGGCCAGGCTCGCTCGTGGCCTCGGCAAAGTCTTGACCCTTAATCTTGAGGTCGCCGATGCTGACAACGTCTTGGGAGACGAAACCACTCAAGCTACCTGAGCCGTAGCGGATCTCGAACTCGCTGCCGTTCTTCTTGTAGGTAGATGAAGAGGAGGAGTCGTACTTGTTGTGTAGGAAGCAGGCAATGCTGCCGCAAGAACTCGAGGGAACCCAGAGGTTAGAGCTGCCGGTGTCGAGGATGACCTTGAACTCTTGGGCGGGCGTGCCGATGCTGATTTCGGAGAAATCTTAACATGAGGTTAGCAGGTGTAAATAAGCATGATTTAGCAATAGACAGAAGATACGAACATTGAGCATTCATGAAGTTGGAAATGGGTAGCGGGTGGTTCTTCTCGACGTCCATGTTGGAGCCTTGGAAGACAGCCTGAGCGTGAGAGTCCGGACGGATGCCGAGGTACTTCTGACCAAGGCCGCGCATCTGTGACTCGATGGGAATCGCCTCCTGCATCGCACACTCATCAGTATTGCCAACAGAGACGATAGCGGAATCCATTGCATACAAGCTGCTCGGAAAGAGGGACCTTCTTCAACTTCATCTTGTGGATGGCGGCCTGCGCGGAGCCAAGCAGCACCGCAGTGCTGAGTAGAGCTCCCTTCATGGTGGGCAACTCGTGTATGTGTGTATGTGTGTGTGTGCGTGTGTGTGTTGTGTGGGAGGACTATTAACGATGGAAACAGATAAAATCAGAACGGGCGCAGAACGCAGACTTCGCGGTTGACGTTCAAGTAGTTGGAGTCCCGTGCAATGGGCGAAAGAACGGAAGTGTTAGTAATAAGGGTTTCGACGATGATGGAGTAGGTTTGGGGGAAGAAGGGCTGGGGAAACGGAGAGGCGGATATGGTGTCTGACCCTGGAAGGGTGGAGAACAGGCTAAAACGGCGTGTTACGTCTACCGCTAAAAGGCTATTTACGCAAGCACTAACCTGGCTGGGTCCTGTCTGATGCTGGACTAAACCAAAGAAAGTAGTATCTGCACAATGCACCTGCCGAGTTGCATTGGGAGAACCGTAGAACAAGGCAGCGTGGGCACATGAGCGGTAAAGTGTGGCTTATGACCCGCTAATCCCTTCCCTAAAAGGGAATTGATGACGCATTTGGAGACAGCTGAGCAACTCGATAAGGTCTCCGGGCTGCGACATTGACCGCGAAGCACAAGGAAGCCCCGATAAAACCACGTTGACCTGGCGATACCTCAATTGGGTAGGTAACACACTTGCAAGCTGGCTCCCCTACCATGACTCCCCTACCATCTGTGACGAGACTTTGGTTTGGTGTGGTGTTGTGTTATGTGACCTGTTTGATTTGCCAACCGGTAGGGTTTCAATTGCTTTTTGCCCAAGTTCCAACTCATCAGTAACGCATGTAACTAATCTGTATCTATGTAATTCGATACTGAACCCCGCCGTCCTTTAGGCTTTACGTAGTAGTTAACTAGCGCTGCGATACCCTTGTAATTACCCTACGTAAGTACAGACACACCTAGCTGGGGAGACTACTATGTACTAGGTTAGGGGATGGGGAAGAAAGACAAGTGAACATAGTGAAGAGATCGTGACGGTTCGCGCATACTATTACGGAAGACCTTGGCGGCGACTTTGTTAACATGGATGTTATCAGTTACACCTAAATCGATAAATCCACCTCAATACCGAAAATGAACGAGCTCAGTCTCTACACCCATTTTTTCCGAAACAAGTACCTCGCAGGCATGGGCGCCTCGATCCATGCGACTCTACTTATAAATTCACATCTCATAAAATCATACATGGTTATCTTTAAGTGCTTGCTGAACCGTCGCCCTCGTTAATCTGTACTGACCCCAAAATCCCAATGAGCCAAATACCTACCTAGATAAATAGGTATCTATCTAGGTATCTACCTTAACCAGTTACGTCTGTAGACTAGCTAACACCCAAAAGGTTAGGTAGTGAAAGCCACCCAAGGAATGAAAGCTAAGTTAAGCCTGTTACCAAGTTACCAACTCCAAATGAATCGCCAAAGCTTCCAATCATTTACATAAGTAACCTCAGATCAGCACTTAAAAGACGTAAGTATAGAGACGTAGATATACAGACTATAATGCTCTTGCCAGCGTACATAGTATGTGCGTATTTACACATAGGTTACCTATAACTACAGGCGCCATCCCAAATTCATAGGTACGTTAGGTATGAAGGCCCATAGCCGAGGACGAGAACACTTCCCCCCCCCCCTCTTATCCGGACGGACATTCCCCATCTAATTATGTACAGGGACACGCCACAAGATCTTGTATCTCACGCAGTCTCTCCTATCAAGTTGCCTATTAGATACCTAGGTATCCGTAGTTCACCAACGAATGCGTAAGAGAGCGCTAACTTATTCGCATAAGTACTAGATATCTATGTAAATAGACAGGTATCTAGGTATCTAGGATGCTTCTTCTTAGCGTCGAGTATACTGACCACTAACTAACCAGGTATGTAGGTAATTATCTAACTATCTAGTGAACCAGTCACAAGTCTAGATAGATAGTTAACAATCTACTTACAATCGGAGATAAAAGCACGCATTGTGCCTAACTACCTACTTATGCAGCACGCCTCCCGGCCTTCCGGTGCACACCACTTCACCAACTCCAAATTCGATCCATAGCAGTAAAACGTATGTCAGATCAGGGGTTCTTCCGGATATATAAGCCCAATCGTCGTCGTGGTCGTGGTTCATGAGCGGGACACAGCACAAACTAGGTACCTACCTTGACGGGACTCTTCCATTCACATCTCGCCTGTCAGAACCTAAACACTCACCCCAAGCCCACATGTGCATCGTCCAAGTAAAACACGACAAATCTCCAAGCTCACTCGAGTGCAAGTACCTAAGACTACCTCGCCCTGCTGCCTCTACTCGCCAAAATCTATCTACATTCTGTAAAAGCAGGCTATATTATAATGACATAATACTTCTACTTGAAAATACCTACTTCGCTAGTCTGTACCGCTATCTCCTTTTTCCTCCGCTGGGAATAAAGTCAAACAAGACAGAGAAAAGAAAAAAAAAACACATATTTGTATACATAGGATCCCCTCAGTTAACATGTATTGCCCAGCTTGCGCCAAAGACTCCTCGCAAAACTAACATCACTCGGCCGCCGCCGGAGGTCTCGGTGGGGAAATTGGCAGCGTCATCTGGGTATGAAATACCCAAGACTCGACTCGTATCGTTCAGGCCGTCCCTCGTGGGATTCCGAGGTAGCATCACTCGCATTACCCAAACGTTCCCGTGATTTTCAATGATCGGGCTGCCCAGAGTCGTTACGATTGTCCGCGCTTCATGAGTTTCAGCGCCGATAAGGGGAAACTCCGCAACGTCCTAGTCGTCCACATATCACGTAAGTCTTCATCGGCAATATCACCCACGTCGTCCGCTGTCACAGTAATCCACTCCCCGTCGCTTTCCGTTCCAGAACCCGATGATTTCTCTGTGCTGGAATCACCCGAGACGTGTGAATATCCATCTAAATCGCTATCGTCAAGGGGCCACATAAAGTCATCTGGAGAGTTTTCGGGGTCTGTGCAATTGTCCGGATCGGCGTAAATGGAAAGGTCTCCAAGCAAATCGGACTTGGGCATTTCCGTTTTCCCATAGACGCTTACGAGACCGCAGGTGCGCGGAGTATCACCGCGCCTGTGATATCAAGTCTCGGTCAGAAAAAGAACATCGTCATCGTCGCCGTCATCATCAGCATCATCAGGATGTAAAGGGGTTCGGGGTTCGGGGTTGACCAACAAATCATAGCATAGCGTGCCGAGTCCGTTATACTCCACCATCGTTAATGACGGCGGGCCGACCGTCTCCCAGATCATGGCGGCTGGCAGCGCGATATCCGCTATGACCTCCTTGACGGGGGCTGCAATTTCGGCGTCGATTGGCCGCGGTGCGAAGACGATCGTGTTACCATCAACCATGGTAAATCCCTTCACACCCTCATAACCCGTCACCTCGAAGCCTTTCGAGCTGACAATCTGTATGCATGCTAGCGTGTAATCGGGATCTTGAGAGAACAGCTTGACGTCGTGGCCGACTATCTCCATGACGGTCTCGGCAATGGTAAGGGCGGCGAGGTGTCGGTATATAGGAACGCGACGGATGCTTTTGCCTTCCTACAGGCAGCCCAGATTAAAGCACACGATCTTGTCGACAGAGGGGGGAATTTTAGCCCACAAAATAGCCGCCCTGATATCTGGTTTTAGGTTCTTTTCCAGGCCATGGCCCCCGCCGTTGTCCCAATACTCGCGGCACAACTCCCAGTATTGGTTTTGGGCCGGGCCATACCGAGAGTCAGTATTATTACAAGAGGGGACCGTTGATAGAGTGACAGAGTACACGCCGGGAGTACCGAAGGATCCTCGTATATGACCTCCACGTGTTGTAGCCGCATTTAAAAGATCAGCGAGGCCATGGAGCTCGACCAAGGGGCGCTTAGCCGCCGATCTATGTAAAAAGAAATGGCACGTTTAGTGATGGTAGCTTAATCGAGAAGACCACGGTGTATACATACAACCTCGTAGGTCCTAGCACAACGTTCTTGCACCCTTTGATGAACGGTTGAATGGTGATACTGTGTTTTAAACCATCCAAATTTAAGCTATCTACTAATTCACGGAGCATACCACTGTGCCACAATACACTGCCTTGGTGGTATTCCTGAAATATAAGCAGCTGCCTGAGTTTCACGATCTTTCCCAGAGCGACAGAGGCAATCTCGCGCTCGAGAGTGACAGACGGTGGCAGCGGCGGTGCTTTCGTAAGGACATGTTCGTCGCCGTCTTTGTTAGACGGAGTTGGAGAGACACGCTCGGCCTCAGCCGGCGGAGTGGGAGGACTCTTTCCCTTGCGATACGAGGATGGTGATGGCGGCGGTGGGTTTGCGGCATTTGCGAGACGCCTACGCACGCGAGCGTGAGACATCGTTCGTTGTAGCGACGAGCCACGCTTGCCCTTCATGTTGCCCTTTACTCGAAGAGATTTACCCACTGGCGGGGCTCTCGCTGTGGTGTAATAAGGAAAATTGGTCAAATCATGAGATTGTTGGTGTGGATAAGTATGATATCATCGACTTGGGAGGCCAAAGGAGCTTCAACTGAAATGAAACGATCGCTTATAATAAGCCTATCCCAGGTGCGAATTGGCGGTGAGGAGGAGGGAGAGAGAGAGAGAGAGAGAGAAGTAAGAGGCGAAGTGATAGAATGCGACTATTTATCATGCAGATTCTGTTTTTGGTCGGGTCGGGGTTATTTCAATTACTCCGCTATGGATATTTCAACCTCACGCCTTCACTCCTTCACGCCTTCACTTTGATCTCGTAGGCTTTGCCACACTCTTCTGCTGGCAGCAAGAGGGAAGTGACATTCTTGATCCATGACTCAACATCACGGAAAAGGGAACGCCGGAAGGTGAGATGCCCGGCTGCTGGTTTACAGGAAGGCGAGATCGATTGTGTCGTAACTTCCCGTAATCTGTACGAAGGACACAGATCCGGGCGACGGATAGGCATCGCATTGCACTGTGTCTACCGCTATAAGCAGCCCGGGCGTGTCTACCTGGTTGGTAGCCGTGATCAGGTCTTATTACAGACTGTACAGACTAGGTAGGTACCTACCTACCTACTTAACCCAGATCTATTAGTTGATACGGGCATTTCTAGGTGATATTAATTAAAGGCGAGATGATACCTAGCAGAAATGAAGAGATACGGCAAGTAGTACCTTAGTGAGGTGGTGATGATTGCGAGATTGCTGTCCGCATTGCTCGGCCACTTGACCTGCTTATCTAACGTTAGATACTTACTCACATTGATAAGTTGATAAGGGGCCGGTGAGGTGTGGCTGAGCAACGTGTTAGATAGGATAGGCCGACCATCGCGGTGGACCGTTACTCAGCCTCGGCTCCCACTGTAGGTATAGACTGTAGTTACTGTACACACTACATAAACAATTCACGTTAGTTAACGTTAACTATCAGTAACTATCACTGACTCTGACCATGACAACAATGGAATGTATCTTGGGAATAAAATGCGATATATCATCATGATATTCTCAATAATACGTCACAGAATATATTGCATTATATATTGTGTGTATTATCGAGATCGACGACAACAGATGGACGAGATCACGGTATTTATTACAGACTGTAGTGGAGAGTGAATCCGTCCATGTCATGTCCCAGTGTCAGTGCCAGTTGCCAGTGCCAGCGCCGGTGCCCACGCTGACACGCCCCCAAACAAAGCCTGGATGACATCTCCAACTCCAAAGAGCAATGCAATGCGGCAAAATGTCTCGCCTCTACCTCGCACCAGGTCCCTAAGATTGAAATACCTCATTCTGTTCATCATGGCCGGCTTTCTCGGACACACAATTCTCGGACACCTCAAGAAGCACTTCGACTCATCCTCATCATCACGACCGCCATCTCAGTCTCAGTCTGAATCTCAGTCTGAATTTCAATCTCAATCTCAATCTCAATCTCAATTTCAACCACAACCCCAACTTCAACAGCAGCCCCATGGACCATCTCAGCCCCAACTCCCGCCCCAGCAGCCGCTCCAGCGTCCCTCCATGCCCCATGATCTCGCCATGCCGCGATCCCACGTCTGGACACTCAACTCCGAAGTGATCCCTCTGCACGAGGGGGGAACATACCCCCGAATCTGCCGCCTATCCGACGACACACTTCTGTGCGTCGTGACGCGCGTGCAACAAGGCATCAACATTCTCAAAGTCTCCCGCAGCACCGACAACGGTCGGACCTTCGCGCCCTACGGCGAGATCGCGCGAGGACCCGGCGACATAGACAACGGCTTTCTCCTCGAGCTGCCTGCGTCCGGTGGCGCGCGACCTGTCGTGCTCGCCGCCTTCCGCAACCACGCCCGCGGACCCGATGGTCAGCGCACGCACTTCCGCATCACCGTCTGCCGCAGTACCGATGGCGGACGCACCTGGTCCTTCGCCTCGCAGGCCGCTGAGCAGTCCGCGACTCAGAGCGGCGGTATGGGTCTCTGGGAGCCCTTCATGCGACTGGCCACCGGACGCGACGGCACGCCCTTCGTGCAACTGACTTACTCGGGCGAACTGGCGCACAATGACCAGGAGACCTTCCGCGTTGATTCTTTCGACGCCGGCTCCACCTGGACGCCAGCTCAGTGCCTATGGTGCCATACGCGTGCCGAAAACTTGCGCGATGGCATGCAAGGAATAGCGCGTACGTGGGACGCAGCGACAGGTCGCGAGGCCCTCATCATGGTCTTCGAGACTACACGCCATCCTCCCAATTTCCGCGTCGAGTACGTCGTTTCTTACGACGACGGCGAGTCCTGGGGCGAACGCGGCGTGGTCTACGTGCCACGGGGTCACGGCCGCAGTGCAGGGTCTCCGCAGATCGCCGCGTGTAAAGGTGGAAGGCTAGTAGTCGTATTCATGAGCGACGAAGATGTCGACGAACCGAAGTGGCCACGCAACGCTGCCATCAAGGCCGTTTTTGCCGATGGCCTAGTCAACGGACGGGTTCGGTGGTCCGAGACTCCTACTCTTGTCCATGAGGCGCCTTCCCACTGGCCCGGTGTGTTCGGTATGACAGAGGACGAAGTCATGGCTGTGTATGAGCACCGCGGGAAGCCGTTGGGAAGACTATTACATGTATTAGAATAAGGCAATACGTGCAAGGCGTTAATATCAATAATGGTTCATGCGGTAATATTGGGGGGGAATTGGTTCTGGGTTACGATACGAAGAACGACGCCGGTCGTCGACGATGATGTCTGGAGGTTTAGAATGTTTAGAAGCTATCACTCGCAGCAATACCTACCAATGTCGCAGTCTTCAAAGCTTTACCGAGACTTCATGGTTTAAATGACCAAGAGAAACAGGGTAACCGTCGAGGTGGGTATCATTTTATTGTATAAACTACATTTTGCTCTCGTGCTAGGTCCCCTCCGCCCCAGCCACATCTTCACGATATACTCTCCTAAGCTCAAACAACACCTCAATGGTGATCAGAACTATGATAATCCACTCTAACCTGTGACCATCTTTTTCGCTAATCATCTCCCGAAGAACGCTCACGTTCTCATTGGCATAGTCGATCCGCTTATTGAAGATCTCTATACGCCGGCGCATGGACAGCGCCGAGCCGATCTGGTTGTAATAGTCCTCCAGTACGGACTCTGACTCCCAGAACATGTCTGGGAGCTCTTCTGTGATATCGGAGTAATGGTTTAGCTGCGACCGCAAGTTCAGCAGTTGGCCCGTCATCTTAAAAATTGACGTTCGCTTCAACTTGGTTTGCGAACCGGCCGCAAGCACGGTCAATGTGGCCTTTGACTCTTGAAGAAGGTATTCGAGTTTCGTCTCCAGCACTGCCAGCTTCGGGCTCCTCGCCAGGCTGCTTGAGAAGGCGATCTTTGCCAGAGTCGTATCTAACCTGTTATTGTCAAGTTCTTGTGACCTCGTACCAAGTACAACGAGTTCTCCTTTCATGTAACTCGTCTCGCGGGTCTCGTCGATCGTAAAAGCGAGCATCTCCATCTCGACACGGTCTAAATGCGGAAAGCTCGCCGCCCTGATGAGATGTCTGGATGCAAGCGTTACCAGGACATCTTTGGGGACAGACCAGGTGACAACGGTTCCCGAGGGAAACACAAATATGTCCCCGGTGCTGACGCCCCTAGCGTGGACGACGGCTTCGGTGTCAAAGTCGATATTGTCGGGATCTAGTTCGAAGCCGTGTAAACGGAGTATATCCTGAACCTTCTCCATGTGAAAGGACTGGGCAACGCATATTGCGTGAATGGCTCGACTAGAGTCGGTAGCCTCCTCCAGTGCCTCAAGTTCAGGAACTACAGGTTTCCCGGCAGCGGCAGCACGTTTGGACGGTTTCGTTGCAGAGCCCAGCCGGAGGCTCTTGGCGGCCGACGATCTTACGGGCTTTCGCTTCGGGGAGACGGAGGAGGATTGGGTCTGCTTGGAGTCCTTTGATGAATCCTCCGTATTTGAAGAGCCATCGTTCCTATCATTAGCAGCCCGAAGCTGGTTGAAAGTAGAGAAGTTGGGTCTGCGACAGAGAGACGTGAGGGTCGTTGGATGGAACGGTCGTAGAGGCCGGGAAGAGGCGAGGGCTATGGTATGTAACCGTCGCGACGCCGGGATGATCGCCTTCGACAAGAGGAATCGCATGGTTTGGATCTGGCGGCCATTGGTGCCGCGAGGATTAGCGCCGAAAGTTTTGTGAAAAGCAGGCGAACTTGATCGAGGACATGGAAGACATGTTTCTGCCTGCGACTGTAGAAATGTTACCTATCGGAGCCAGAATCCCACTATCTAAGGTTCCGTCTTTTTATCAGGTATTTTTGTCGCCCATTCCATTAATATACAAAATACCGTGTACGTTCATAACTGGGACATACGGAGTGGGATGTGTGCTGATAAGCGTTTATGAGAGTAACTATCTAGCTATTAGGTAGGTAGGTAGGTACCTAGGCCCACTGGACTACGGTTTACCCGACTATCAGCCGGTTGATAGTTAGCTAAACGCATGTCAACCCCACGCGAAACTGAACAACTGCTTATCGATTGACTGACTGCGCCAGGGCAGGTACTTCAATGGAGGCTTATCTGCGGAATTATAAGTGCCGTATGGAGCTCTTCCTCTCCAACTTCAACATGACTGAGGTAATGAGTTGCGATCACGAAATCGTAGATACTTTCTTTTCTTATTTGAATACGCCATAACCAAGGCCGTTTCCCTTATATGATATTTACCCGTTCACATGAGAACGGGGGTGTCATATAAGATCAACCACCACGATGATGCCCCTGACCTCAGATAAACATTACCGCGATCGACCTCGAAATTTTTGACCCGCACTTTACTCTAGCCTCCACTTGATTTCTCTCCCACTTGAAAGCGAGTATGCGAAAGCCTCCGAAGGTCGCTGGCGCTGGGCTTTATTTATCGGAGCAAGCCTGGCATAAAGCACTTTCCCAAGCAACCTCCCGAAAGCAACTTCTGCTTCCTCGCTTTCGCATTTCCCCGAATCGAATCCTAGGACTACGCCTGAAAAGTCGCAACGACTACCAAAAGAAAACTTACGCACGTCTTTTTCGCTTTGGCGCCGCCGTGAATAGTGTCCGACTCCCGATCCTGACTCTGCAGGCGTTTCTCGCGAAGCAAGATCTGTCATCGGAGGACAAGTTAGCCGAGGTGGTAGCTGCTAAAGACAAAGCTGAGTGGCAGGATACTCTCAATGTCCTAGCCGGACGAGGCTGGGATCCCGGCCTCGTTGAGAAATGGGTATGGATCGTATCGGCTGAGAATGGAGATGCGCGCGTGGAGCGACTCGTCTCTACCGACGAGCACAACCCCGTATTCCTTCTGATGCTTCTCCTGCGACGAGACGAGGTCTTCAAAAAAACCGATACGATCATCTCCCTGGTTCGGTATATAAGCAGGCGCCATATTGCTAAGCAACCCAGGCCATCGGAAGTTCATGTCCACCCCACCGTGTTCGAGCGTAACAAGTTACTCCATGTGCTGCAGTTCCGTGTTGTCATTCAGCGTTTTGCCCACCACGTCCGGAGAGTCTGGCCCCGGGCCATTGTTACTGTGGCCCGTCTTACGATAAGATATATCAAATCCCTCCCAAACGTGCTCCGCCATCTACCTCCTGGAACTATCTATTACTATCAATGCCTTATCTTTAATACCGTGCTCGGTCTTCTAACCATCCCAACACCCAATTACCCGCTGGCTCATATGGAGTTCAATTGGAGAGCACAGAGGCTTCTCTTGGCCATGTCGGAAAAACTACACAGGCCATTCATCATCGACCAGACCAGTTATCAGTCGATCCGAACAGTCCTCATCGGACTGAGGAAATCACGCGAGGAGAAGGCAGTCGCAATACGATACGCAGAAACATGGCCACCGTACAGGAGAGACTTTAACGCACAAGACACCATACGGACCGCCGAAGATGACAAATCCCGCAGTGTGAAAGCTGGCACGCTCATGGTAGAAGCTGGCTATTCGGCGAATGAATACGATCAGGCTCTGGACGCTTTGGGTGGGACGGGCGAATACTCACCAACGATACAGACTCGAAGTCTTCCGCCAACTGGGAAAGTAAAAGATAGGCAAAACCCTAACAAGCAAAATAAGGGTGAGCAAATACAAAACGGGCAGGAAAAAGAACAGGAAAAAGAAAAGGAAAAAGAAAAGGAAAAAGGAAAGCAAAAGGAAAAAGAAAAAGAAAATACCCTTGTTTACGTCAACTGGGCTATGCAAGTCAGGTCCACTCGCAACGCCCAGGAGGCCTGGAGAGTTTTCAACCTAGGCGTCAAGAAGACTGGGCTAGCACCTAATGTTCAAGTATACAACGAAATGTTCATGAAAATTCATGCGACGCCGGCGGATATGGACTTGAGCCCGGACCTGTTACCCGGAGATGCGAGGGAGACATTCCCGGTATATGATGCAAACTACAGCGAGTATGAATTGGCTCGGCTGGCTCCACCAACTGTCCGCGAACTGTACGCCGACATGAGGAGTCACGGCATCAAGCCCTCAGGCTCTGGCCTCATACATCTGGTTAGCAATGCAAGGTCTATCGAAGATGGTCTGCACTATCTCGAAGATAGTGGCATTCCATCTTCAGTCATTGAGGAGATTGCTCTCTACAGAACGCCGCCTCATAACGTTCTTCAGCGAATACCACTTGTGTACTTCAAAAGCTACATCGACCTCCTTAGTCGTTTGCAACCTGACCGTCGGATGCAGCAAGATTTCTTCCCTGACGAACTCTATCGGATACGTCATGCCGTCGTCCTCACTACGACTAGGCTGATCCCAGACTCGACTACGGGCGCGACCTTTCGGCCTCCTTGGCATACAATCCTACGAGCTTTGGCGCGCCCTCATATCGCCATCGCCAACGGGCCCGCGGTACATAACGACTTGGAAAGTCTGATAATGTTTATGGACACTCTCAGGACTGCGCGTAAGTGCGTAGGAATGGATGCCGAGCTATTCATCTTATTATGTCGTGTCATTCAGAAGGCGGCACTATCGCGTCTCATCTCGGTACAGCGACACGGAGAACAAAACCCCGAGGCCCCCTTGATTCCGTTCAGAATGCTATTGTTTCCAATGGTCACTTCTGCCTTTGAACAATTAACAACAGCCGTGTCAGAGAACCTGACGTCCTCGTTGGCATCTCAGTTTCAATACCCGCTGGGCCCACCTCATTTCCACTCGTACATGCGTGCTCTGGCCTTCCTAGATGCCCGCGACGATATGGTCAAATTACTATTATGGATGTTTGACAACCACACATATGTCAACGAAGAGGCCAATCGCCTAAGCGGCCGAGGGCGCGCTATGATCGCGAAGACGCTGTGTGCTTTCCAAGCGTTGGCGGGCCCGGCACTCGAAGAGAACGTACAAAAGAGGGTAAACGAGCGCATGGACCGCCTCATTGTAGGAGGTGGATTATGGAGGTGGCCCACGTCCGAGGAGACGGACGAATATATCAACGCGGACAAGAGTGGTGGTTCGGAGTTACTTCACCGCCGGGCCGTGGAGATTCACCGTAGAGCCGTGGCGAGCTTTGAAAATCGGATGCTATTCCGTGTTGTCAAAGTGACAGACCCGGTAGTTAAGTACAGGATTTCAAACAAATAAAATGGAATCAAGTCATTCAGCTCAAATCCGAATCAAATCGGGTGGGCTTGGCGCAATGAAATAGAAACAGCATAGATAGATTTGAGATATTAGAGGCTGTACCTAAGGGGAAAAAATATAATACATATATAGATATATATATCCTGACCGTTGATTCATTCTCGATTTCGTTTTGGTGACTTATCTGGTACCTTGTACGGCAGAGTCTACATTTGACAGGACCAAGCTCGAAACCATCGTCGATCCAGTACTTGTGTGTGTGACGCCTGTGCAGAAGGCAGAAGACAGAAGGTCGAGGTCGAGACAGACACTCGGGGAACATCACGTCTCGAGCTTCAGTGGCGAATTTGGGGTTCGCGACGTACGTGCGCTATGCATCGCAGCAGTACTGCAGAGTCAGACGTCGGAGCCATCCAGCAGACAAAACTGCACGAACAGTCGAGTGTAGGACCTCATTAACTCGAGTCTTCTCGCCGTGACCGCATCTTCGGTCACACGTGAGATCTGGCTCATGGTAATAATCTCAATAACAAATACTAGCAGGTCCCCTGCGTCGGTGACCCATGATGCTGATTGAGCCGATTCGGCGGGTTTGTTTGCGGTCCGCAACGTGTGGTTGTTGATTGTGTTTTATGGCACTTGTTTGTTCTCGTCGTCGCACCTTACTTTCATAACTACACCTCAACATCCTGGTGCCGTAAATTGTCTGAAAGTCTATTCTGTCAGTCTGGGTCTGTATCTCTTGCTTTTCATCTCGATGGTTTTGCGCAATCGGTTGGCTTCACATGCCCCTTGGCCGATTGTCTCCCGGAAAACCAACTACAGATTGGTTGAGTACCTCAATGCTCAATCGCTCAACTCATCGCATTATTCGGGTTCCTTGGACACGATGAAAAGGCGATGATGTATGCTGTGGTGAACCGTGAGTGTAGATATCTAGTAGGGACAGCTTGACGTCGCTTAAAAGGGGGTTGGTCCCGGCGCATGTCACGTGCCTTCTGCAGGGATTACACGTGCCAAGTATCTAACCGTAGGCTATCTAGTCTGTACTACGTATCTAGTACAGGCATGCATTGGCGCCCGTCACGTTTATTATACAGTAGAATCGAACTATAGTCCATACTGTATTTCTCTGTTTGCTCCCGCTAACCAAGGCTTTACAGTGACGGTGCAAAGCTGCCACTCGCCTGAGATAGTGGTCAATTAGTGGGGCTACGCAAGACTGGGTATTTCTACACTGTGCTAACGATCGGACATATTCCCGTCTCGTCCGGTGCCTGCATTCAGCCGGAAGTAATACGATGTGTCCCCAGTTCTGGACTGTAATTGCACTCCAGTATACCTAGTTGACTTTTCAATGTTGAATGATCTTTTGCTGTGTTCTCAGAGAAGTCTTTCGTATAGTAACGACTTGTACGGAATAGGTATGTATCTATATACATGTCGTCCGAGTTATGAAGCTTTCTGCCGTGATAACTTCTGATAAGTCATTCTGGAGGCGGCCTTTTGGGACACCAGTTTCGCCTAACGGGACACCACCCTAAACCGCATAGGGTAATGGCCCCAAATAAATTACGCCGCCTCTACGCCGTCGCAATACTAGCATTTGGTTCATCATACCAGCCTGGATTGAGGTAGGATTGATTATATCAGCGGACGTACGAACGTACCGCATAACTACCTACCGCCTAGTTAATGGCAATGATCAATTCGGAAGCCTCGAGTGGTTGCGTATTCGAGTGGTAACATAGGTAGCAATTGCAGATAACAAAGCAGTAGTAGTCAAGTGTAGCGTCACAAGACGGTTGTACAGGAACATGACCGGGCTGCTAAGGAGTGTAATAACTAGGTGCCTAACTTAGGTAGGTAAACAAAAGCAAGTATAAGGGAAAATAACAGGTTACTCAATTATATAAAGCCGCGTAGTTATACAATACCTACATTGGCAGTCGGGTCTTTGGTTATACCGGTTCTGTACCGGTAATTCTGGCCTACGACGAAATCGATAACACTGTAACGGTCATTAAGTACTGGTACGCAGGCACCTTAGATCAATGAGAGTGTCGACGACACGTCCACGCTGAAGCTGACAAGATTGAATGAACAACCCTAACTCTAACCCTAACCCTAGAACGCTCCCTATCTATCTCAGGCATAGATACCTACCTATAGATCAGTTATGCGTGTACATTCATGCGTCCGCTGATATAATCAATCCTACCTCAATCCAGGCTAGCCTGATGAACCAAATGCTAGTATTGCGACGGCATAGAGGCAGCGTAATTTATTTGGGGCCATTACCCTATGCGGTTTAGGGTGGTGTCCCGTTAGGCGAAACTGGTGTCCCAAAAGGCCGCCTCGTCATTCTGGCTTTCAACCAACAACGTGGATTATGGATATGGATACCTTCTAGAATCCAGACTAGGCCGAGTTGACGTTGGACTCACCTTCGAATTACGAAAGCCTGATTGTCAAAACGTCATATCTTGTAAACGGAGCCGGGAACCTTACGTTTTCAATGTACCTGCCGGCAATATGTACTCGAGATATTGCATTATTTCGGGTGGTGCGCATTGTACCTCCCTCCACATGGTACATGCAACTAGTTAGAGGCAGTCGCATAATGTACATTATACCTTCCCATTAAGTAAGCACGTGCAATGCAGGGCAACGGCGCCCCCACAAACGCGTAACAACGCCATTCTATTGGCCAATGGCTTCGACCAGGGCTCCCCGGATCCACAGTTGCTTCCCTTACGGCGACGCGATTGGGCCTGGCACGATTGCCTGGGCGGGAAGTCAACTTTCCACGCAAATACCGTTTGCGGCTCTTGCTCTTCTTCATCACTCGCTCGCTTGGCAACCTTGACTTGACCAGTCTTCTTGTTGTCTTGGTTGTTGCAAGTGCTCTGCCTCAATCCTTGCCCGCCTCCCGCCTCCTCGCAACCACATACAAGTCGACAACACATCCTTTTGGTTCGCGACTCTCTCACTTCTCACCTCTCACCTCTCACTTCTCTGTTCACTGTTCACTGTTCTCTGTTCTCTGTTCGCCCCATCAGTCGCGCCCACGTGTCTGTCTTTCCCACCTTTTGTCACCACAAGCTAGGCCCTTGGCGTCCATGAGGTCTCACTGGATCACCTGAGCCGAGTTGGAACGGGTGGTGCTTGGACTCTCTAGTTGGTGTTCCGGTTTCCCCCCCTGCCCTCCTCTTGGTATTGCGCGCCTTTCGCATCTCACGCAGCATGGATATCCTCGACTTTGAAGAAGAAAAGGTTCCGCCGGGATTTGGAATGGACGAGGCATTCGGCATCGACGAGTTGTTTCCATTCGGATTTGAGATGGAAGATGAATTCATCGAGGCATCAGACTTTGAGGACAAGTTCCAACCCAGACCGGACACAGAGGAAGCATCAGACAAAGCGTCAGAGGCCGAGGTAAAATCTACACCTACACCTACACCTACACCTAAACTTAAACCTAAACCTGGGAATTTGGTTGTCGGATTGCCCTTCTCCACCCTAACTCAACCGGCTTCCCAATATCAGGGGTTTGTCCCGCCCGCCCCGGAGACTAACGAGAAGGATGCCGTCATAGCACTTATTGAGTCTTTGGGGCCTCTCGATGAGGATGACGACTATATTGAGTTTGAGCTCGACTCTTTCACCGTATATCTTGATAGTAAAAGTTATCCCACCGAGCTCCGGCCACTGCAACATCTGATATCGCGGTCGGCTCAATTCATGTTTTTCGATGGCGTGCTACGACATGGCGACCTCCGCTTCTACGTCCGGAAGATCCCCTTTCGTAAGCTACCCTTAGGAAACTATGGCGAAGTCAACCATACCGTTGGCGACCAGATCTGGATCCTATCTGAGCGCAATGAAGATTTGGGCAAAGAGGTTTACTACAAGTTGATGGCGCCTGCACCGGAATACCGAAGATTCCATGTGCCCTACTTGTGGATTGCAAATCTCACGAAACATGTCATTGATTATTTGGAGTATCTCCGCAGCCAAAAGCACCGCGCAATCCTCTATGACTTCAAGTCCAAGTTCAGTGACTGGATGTTAAGCCATCACCAAGGTGTGCCGGAATTCGACAAGTGGTATGCTGGCAATCGCACCCGAGACTTTCGCGTTGCCGTATCTGCCAACATAGATTACATCTTCGAAGAAGCGTATGGGCTAGATTCAAAACTGGTTTCGTGGCATACATTCTTCAAAGAAGTCAAAACGGTGGACCTTTACAAGCCGAACTTGACTGCGTTCCGTCCCTCCAAGATACGACATTCTTTAGAAGACGGAGTGAAAATTCGCGATGATAGTGTGCCAGCAACGGTCGTAACCCCCTATGCGTACAACTTATTCTCTCACATGGTCTTTGGTAAACTTCTGGAACCCAAAAGACCAAGTGCTCCGGTGAAGACGCAAAGGGTGGGATTCATTAAAGATACGCGGGCTTTGTCGAGCTGGCCCGCTAGTTTTTGCAGCACAAAACGAAGTGCCCCTGACAGAAGTGCCCTCATCGCCAGCATCGAGCCAGGAGACGTAATCTCTACACTGCCCGATGACGCAGAGAAAACGGAAACAAGTTGGAAAATGCTCTCATCGGCACACTTTGAAGGAGACTATCACTGGTTCGGCCTCGTGCAAAAGGTCCATGAAGCCCCTCGTAAAGGACGAACGTTCGACGTCTTGTGGCTATACCACCCGATGGACACACCTTGCTCGGTGATGAAATATCCGTGGGCCAACGAGTTGTTCCTTTCAGACAGTTGCACGTGCCACCCCCGTATAGCCAAGATTGAGGAGAGCGATATTATTGCTACCCATGAAGTAGAATTCTTTGGCGAACCCTCGAGCACCGCCGAATACTTCGTCCGCCAGACCTATCTCTCAACCGAATGCCGTTGGACATCGCTTAGAAAATCGCACCTCGCTTGCGGTAACGAATTGGCATACTCAGAGCCACAAGACCACCCCGGTCAATACAGCATTGGCGATACGGTCTTGGTAGAAACCCGGAGTATGCACCTGGAAACATTCGTCATTGAGGGTTTTTTTGAGAAAGCCAATGTATCGCTCGCATGCATGAGACGCCTCTTACGAAGAAAGGAGGTTGATAAGACGGCTCGCTCGGCTCCGCCTAACGAACTCGTCTACTCACAGCGGCTAGATAACATAGCCGTTAGAAAGATCGACCGACGCTGCCACGTACGGGTGTTCTTTGTGGGTGAGGAACTACCACCCCCCTATAATCGCGACGGGACGGGCGATGCATACTTTATAACGCACGAAGAAATCGAGGTTGATGGTAAGACCGCATACCGCCCCGTGCAAACCAAGGACCTGGGAACTCTTCGTCCGGGTTTCAACCCGCTTGACAATGTCCAAAAGCTTCAAGGTCTGGATCTCTTCTGTGGAGGAGGCAACTTGGGCCGAGGGATCGAAGAGGGCAGTGCCGTGGAGATGAGATGGACCAATGACATTTGGGGAGGAGCCATACATACCTACATGGCGAACACTGAACCTGGCCGTTGCACACCCTTCCTAGGCTCTGTCGATAATTTATTGGGCATGGCCTTGGATGGAGGAAAAGGAGTACCCGCACCGGGAGATGTGCACTTCATATCGGCCGGCTCTCCCTGCCCGGGGTTTTCGCTGCTGACGCTCGACAAGACTACCATGGCACAGCGAAAGAGTACGTGCTACGTCCAAACCCATCGAAGAATCCTAATCCAACGCTGTTTGCTGACCTTCCCTACCCCTTGATTAGATCAATCCCTGATTGCCTCCTTTGCGTCATTCGTCGATTTCTATCGTCCGTTGTATGGCGTACTGGAAAACGTGCCCAATATGGTGAATAATAGGAACTTCCGCGATACGTGCGTTTTCTCTCAGCTAGTGTGTGCCATCGTTGGCCTAGGCTACCAAGTGCAGATCCAATTCTTGGACTCCTGGTCGTTTGGATCTGCGCAGAGGCGAAGCCGAGTGTTTCTCGTGTTCACGGCTCCGGGACTCGTACCGCCAAAGGCTCCGAAAGCATCACATTCCCACCCAGAGAAGACGTCAACATCACGGCTTGGGCAAACGGCGTGTGGTCGTCCATTCGACATCCGAAAAATAGTGCCTACGCCCTTCAAGTTTACGAGCATGAGAGACGCGGTCGGGAGTTTACCGGATATACAGGACGGGAAGGCGGACTATTGTATTGGATATCCGGATCACCGACTGGCCGTTGGTTTTACCGCACTGATCCGCAAACAGTTGCAGTGTATACCGACTCATCCGTACGGGATGAATTTTAGCAAAGCGTGGTGGGGGGATCGAAACCACCAGCGAGTCATGACGAAATCGGAGCGCAGCTTGTTCCCCGACGATGGCATCGAGAGAGTTAAAAGAGTCTCGAAGGGTTGGGGAAGAATCGACCCGAATGGGCTTATCGGCACCATACCCACCTGCTGCTTGCCGACGGATTCACGAGTAGGAAGCGTTAGCCACTGGGAGCAGAATAGACCTATGAGCGTTCTGGAAGCCCGTCGTGCGCAAGGCTTCCCGGACCACGAGATTCTGGTGGGCGCGCGAAAGGACCAGTTCCGGGTGATTGGCAATAGTGTGTCGAGACATGTGGCGTTAGTGCTGGGCTTGGCGATTCGGGAGGCGTGGTCGAGTACGTTGTCTGGCGTGGATGGAGACATGCGGCAGCAGTTGCGGCTGCGGGCTAAGAGCCCGAGTCTCAATGAGGTGCTGGACGACTCGTCGGAAGCGGGCGAGGAGGAAGACGTAGACATGCAAGTACAGCTGCAGGTACAGGCAGAGAGTCACATAAAAATAGATGACACATCTACAGATCACTCCGATGATGCCCTAGGGGGGATACGCTCCCCCTTCTCGGGGGTATTTACCCCGGCGACGAGCGAATCGGTCGAGGCATTTAACGGCGAGGTCGACCGAAAGCGAATGCTGCCGATATGTGTGGAGGTGCCTTCAGCCAAGAAACGGCGACTTGAGTCGAAGGAACCTTTGGAGATCATTGAGATTGATGAATAAATATTAACCTCTCGGCAATCAAGATATCCACGGAGTTTGGGGTCCTTTTGCGAAAGATGAGATCGGCATGTTTATGACCCGCCACGCTTTTTTTTTTCTTTTTCTTTTCTACGGAAGATCAGAGAAGAGAAAAGAAGAGAATATTGCTCGGATCTTTAAATATGCTGTAGTATCAGACTAGAGACGAGTAAAAAAAAAAAAAATAACAACCTCAGGAAGAGCGGATTTGAGGGGGTTGAGAGGAGGGGAGAGGACGGGGACGGGGACGGGGACGGGGGGATAAGGGATAAACATGGAACATATGGCCCATGTTGGAGGTTTAATAATAATCATCCACGGAGGCTTGGTGATGAATGAGTTCACTACATTGCCTACACTGCCTACCATACATCAGGGGGGGGGGGGAAGAAGGAAAGAAGTAAAGAAAGAGAGGCGGGAAAGGAGAAAACCCAATTATTGTCTGGACCTAACCTAACCTCAGACTTTGTACAGGTTTTTTTTTTTTTTTCTTTTTTTTTTTTTTGCTTGTTCTTCTCAGCTTTGATACACATAGAACATTTGCATGAGGGCGCGGAAAAGGCGGGGAACATGGAGAGGTGGTTGCATATTGTAATTTAGCCGTTGCCTTGCATGTACAAGAGAAAGCAAAAAGAAGAAAAAAGTATACCCTTACTTGATGACTTGTCTTTATAAATATGCTTGACGGATGTGGGTTTTTTGAGCTTGTCATTGACCGGTTCTAAGTATTGGTTGTTTTGAGATGTTTTGAGATGCGTGTAGATGCTTGGGGTGATTGTCTGGTATTCAGGTGGTTGGTTGATTGGATTTTGTTTGATGAATTGAGTTTGTAGTTATTAGTTAACTAGAGTTATGACGTGGTCTTACTTACGATATAATTATCGGATTAATTAATCGTTTGTGAGGTTAACTAACTAATGTTAACTATTACGAGAAACCAAGTCTAGGTAAGGTACTAAGGAACTTACTTATGGTTTATGGTTTGATGGATATTATTTAACCTAGATAGGTACATAACAGTTGTATCTAGTATAGGTAGTTAACGGGTATAACCTACATAGGTAGCTGGCCCCAAGATCGGTGATGATTGCCCGGGGTTGAGATGTGTCGTATCGCGTTGGGATTTATATAGGTATAGTTATAGGTGCAGTTCATACCTCCCTCTATGATCAAGTTGCTGCCGAGGTGAGTGGAGATGCTTCGGCCAGCATCGAAACGTTTGTGTGAGTGTCGGGCTTCAAACCAGATATCAGATATTCACCACTCCTTTACACCGACACCCAAAAAAAGGGAAAAAAGAGAAAAAAAAAGAAAAAAAAAGAAAAAAAAGTGATTGATAAACACTAGATGCAACATTCCATTGCCATCCAAATCCATCTCTTCCAAATCAATTCACTATTCTAGCTATCTTTCCCTTTCCCCAGCAAAGCCTCACTCAATCCACAACCCCCGCCGGCAAAACAGCTATGTAATCCAACGGCGCCGTCTCCAGACCATTCGGCAGCACATCGATACGCACGACATCGCCTTTCTGGATCTGCACATCCTTAAACGTGACGCGCGTCGCCGAGTGCGCATCGATGCCACGCGTCAGCGTATATCCAAGCCTATGCTCGAGATCGCCGACCCAAGAGCCCAAACTGCGGTCATTGAGGAAGAGCTCGTACTTCGCCTCGCCGTCGTATAAGTCGTAGTAGGCGACGGCGAGATCGTATCGGCCGGTCGGGTACGCCAGCGTCGTCTGCACGCTCGCGGCGGTGGTGTTGTCGTTCGTCTGCACCACTTGGAATCCAGACGACGCCTCGAACGGATTCGTGCCCGTCACGCGATATCCATGGAGCTCCATGTCCTCGGCTTCCACCCGCCAGGGATGATGTCCGACCCGGCCGGCCGTATCCGCAATCCCCGATAGATTATGATAAAACGACACAATCGAGTCCCGCCAGACAATGGCGTGCCCAGCTTGATACTCGAGCCGGAATAGCATCTCCTGGAACCTCTGTTCGTCAATCAGGCCCTGCAGCGAAGACCATTGCACGGGGAAAGACGCCGCCGTCTCCGCGCCGTCGTAATGCGCGTCGTAGAAGTGCTGGATGACCGTCTTCCCGCTCTTCAGCACATGCGTGTAGTTGACGTGATGGAACCAGAGCAACAACGCATCGGGCGTCGTCGCGACATCTTCGAACTGCGCCGCTACTTCGGCCGGGTACTGACCGCTGTAGCCGGTGCCGTTGGACACGGTCCTGTCCATGCCGATGCCGAAGCTGTCGGCGCGCGTCCATTGGCCCCAGGGGTTGTTGTCCATGCTCTGCGGGTTGGCGCCGTAGTGCGTGTACGTGATGTCCGTGAGCGTCTGCTCGCCGAGGTTGCCCGTGTAGTTCTCGTAGGCCTCCCAGGACTGCATGGACATGTGCGTGATGGTGTCGATGACCTTCCCGCTCAGCCCGTACGTGAGGCGAGTCCAGTCCTCGAGGATGTCCACTTCGTCCGTCGTCGGCTCCCACGCGAGTCGGCCGTAGGCGTATAAGTTCGACATGGCGAGATGGGTGCCCAGCCATGTGGCATTGTGACCGACGTTGACGACGGCCGCATAGCCGGACAGCGGCTTGTTGAACCGCTTGCCGGTGAGAATGTCCTCTCCGATAACAGACTTCTGGCCGCCGATGCGCATGTCGAAATCAAGAATCGTCTTCCACAGGGGCGGGAGGTAAACGAGATGGCACTGCTGCCCTAGGTATTCCTGCGACACTTCCAGCTCGAGCGCCATAGCCGTGTTGGGAAGGTGAGCGAAGAGCGGCGAGACAGGTTCGCGGACCTGGAAGTCGATGGGCCCATACTTGATCTGCACAATGACATTCTCATCGAAGTGGCCGTCGAGGCCGTCGAAGAACTGCACGGCGGCATTGGCGCGGTCGTCCTTCCAGTTGGACTCGTTGAGGTGCTGGTTATCGTATACGAAAGCCCGGAACATGACGATGCCGCCGTGTGCCTTCAGGGCCCGTGCGAAGACATTGGCGCCGTCGGCGAGCGTGCGGTTGTATGTCTGTGGTCCGGGCTGGCCTTCACTGTCGGCTTTGACGAGGTAGCCAGCCATGTCGGGGACTTGCTCGTATAGCTTGTCGGTCTGCTGGTCCCACCAGGCGACGACAGAAGGGTCGAGGGGGTCGAATGTCGAGAGACCACCCAGCTCCATCGGCGAGGCAAAGTCGAGGGATATGCCCAGCTTCACACCCCACGGCCGCATCGTATCGGCGATCTTGCCCAGGCCGGCCATGTTTTCGTCCGTGAGGATCAAGGGATTAGCGTTGACGTTGTTGACGATGACGCCGTTGATGCCGACAGACGCGAGTAAGCGCGCGTACTGGCCGACTCGCGTAGTATTCGCGATGGTGGTGTTGTTCTGGAAGAAGATGGAGAGACCGGCGTATCCGCGCTCAATGGTGCCGTCCAGATTATCCCATTGATTCACCCATCGGACAGGCGCACTCGGGTTCATGGCGTGAGAGGTCTTGGTGAAGTTCCCCTGTGCAAGCATCGACAGGTATTCGAAAGCACCATACAACGCACCGCGCTCATTCTGTCCCAGGATCTGAACTGTCTCCCCCTCGTTATGAAGCCAGTACCCATCCTCTTTGAGCGTCGGGGCATCGACTTTGACGCCAGCAGCTTGGAAAGCATCAGCCGTTCCAACCACAATCGAAGCCCCCTGGAGATGCTTATCAGTAACGTGGAGCTCCTTTCCTAGTATCCCCTGGATGCCCTTTTGCAGTTCCTGGCCGGCGACGTAGACGGGACTTGTCTGTGTGCTGTTCAGCGCCACGATACGAGAGGGAATAAGGGCGTCGGGAATGAGGGTATCAGGGAGTCTGGCATATCTCAGCCAAGCGTTGATGCCGTCTTCCGCGACGGCCAGGCCGAAGCCTAGCGAGGCCAGAAACCAAGCGCCACGCATGTTTGGATTTTACAATACGCGGCAGCAAGAAGGGCGAGTGAGCGATAAACTCCTTTCAACCCCTCCCTCTCTCTCAGACGACGAGGAGGGCGGGAGGTCATGGCTGTTTTATGCTACTGCCTGCTAGTTTACCCCATATGTCCCATTCCATGGAACCGATCGTCTCTCTAGTTAGACCACGACTACGTGAGCCCCATCTCCAAACCCCACCTCTAAACCCCATCTCCAAACACCCCCCATGGGAAAAATGTCGGGGAGGGCAAAGTAACATGGGTCAATGGCTCCATCTCCATGCCTCCTTCGCATCGGCCCCTGTACAGGGAACCTGGGGCTTCCGGGTAGACAGACATCGACTTTAGGCTAATTGCACGAGGTGGGCGGATTTCCTTGACCTCACAAGGGTGCAGTCAATCGAAGAATATTGATTGGATTGGGTTCAAGGTCTCCATGTCGGAATAGGGAACCCGTAGATAGATGTCACATGGCCCGGCCCTCCCCCCTCTCTCCCCCGGGGAAATGGAAAAACCGTTTCCCGGACATAACACGGGGGGGAGAAAGCATGGCATGGGGAAAGTATGGGGAAAGTATGGGGAAAAAGTATGGTGGAAAAGTATGGGGAAAAAGTATGGGGAAAAGGTTGGGGTAAAATGAGGAGAAGCAAATCGTGAAGTTTATATTGGGAGTTGATTTGCTTATATTGTTTGGGGTAAGCAAAAGGTCGATCATTTGATTCGCCAGATTTGGGGGGGATAAAGTTCTCGTTTCAAGCTTTTCCATTTATCCAAAATGTTTTCCAAAGTCGACACGTCGACGACGAGTCGATGGAGAGTTTCTTAGAGACGGATAGATTCTTGGTAAGCTTTGATCTTTTCTTGGTTTCTTGAATATCGTTAGCACACGTGCAGTCCGGCAGATGTTGAGATCTAGGTTAGGTATCTAAGTAGGTAGCAACGACAGCGGGTGACCGTGACTAGAACTTCGCGAGAACTCCGTCTTGTATTCTGTATCTTCTAGTACACTTAAGGCCCGGTAAACGGTTAGTTAAACGGTATAAGTAGGTAATGGTAGCAGTGGTAACTTGGTAACTTGGTAACAGTGGTAAGCGGGGCGACATGATCGGCGATACTTTTCAACACACCAGACTTCTGTGGAATTGCAAGTATCTATCCATCCAGGCTATCTATCTATCTAACTAGATAGTGTAAGTACAGATTTTACATTCTTTGAAGTTTTGTGGAAATGGAATCCTTTTTGCCGCCAGGCCAGGCCAGACGATCATGGATGACCATTCACGACAAATTCCCCTAAATTACCTACTTACTATTAGATAGATACATCTCACTCTGCGAACGGGCAAAATATCACCCGTCCGGATAACCAACCTTCCGTCCGTCCTCCGTCCGGCGTCCTCATGAATTGTCTTCCATAGTCGCCATTACCGGATCGTCAACAAACAACCCGTATCCCCTCCAGCTCACCCTATTCGATATTCGACTTTCCTCCAAGCCCGATTCTATACATAGTAAAACCGGACTTGGGCTCGCCATGTCACCGACTTCCACTTATCTAACCTAGATAGTTCACCAAGATCTTCGACCCCGACCACGCATGGCGCATTAGACCCCGAAGTACCTCTACTACTAGGAATTCCGTTTTCGCTTTCGGTTATCTAAAGAGCAAATGATGATAGCCTTATTTGAAAGCTAGAAAATTGATCATCAATCAAGAAAAAAGCGTTACCTACGTTTATCATCTACCATCTATCATCATCCGCCGACCGCCGACCGCCTTGGAAGTTCAGGAGTCATCTTCCCAAGCCATCACCGTTTTCCCCACCATCAGTAGAATTACCCGTTGGTTGGTCGCTTGTCAGTATCTAGTCTTGGACTCTGGCGATCACGTATCTAGCGAGTTAGTACATACGCGGCCATTCCTTTCTTTCCGATCATCCATGATCCGAGATGCTGCCGAACCCCAACCAACACATAGACTGACTGACTAGAGTCATGATCACACGTTATTACTACTAATACATCACCATGCTCTCTCATCCACTCCAACAACCAAAAAAAAAAAACAAAGAAAGAAAGAAGAAAAAAAAAAAAACCATGTCCTCGGTGAGACTCGAACTCACGACCTTTGGATACCCCAACCTGGGATTGGATCACATCGACAATATGAGACCAACGCTCTAACCAACTGAGCCACGAAGACACTTCACGAGAGACTGACCATCGATATCTTTCTCCATATCCATTCCGTCTATCTACTTATTTTCCCATCTACTTATTTTCCCATCCTCCCATCCTCCCAATCCCAATGATCCGTGATCCCATCTACCTATGTACGTTAGATCTAAGCCGGCGAGAATCATACCTAGACCAACAAGCCGGAAACCAGGTAGGTATAAGGTAGGCAGGCCTCCAGAATCACTGCGTCCCCGTCAAAATCCGCCAACGCGGCACCCGGCTGGGAAAATCACGCAATCCATCCTGGCGCCATTGAGCCGAAACGAATAAACACGATAGCATGGTTCACACAATCGAGCCAGTCATCCAGTCATCCAGTCATCCAGTCGTTCCTTGATACCAATAGGCTTGCAACTCACAAGTCCGGCGTATAATGTCTATTTGTACTAGCTGAACCGATACTAAACACCATCATACCTCTTGCCCAACGAGTCCAAGCCAAGGGGAAGCGTGCTGTTCCCGTAGCTGACGAACCAAGTAAGCCTCCAGGTTATGGAAATAGTAGAGGCGACAATAGCTGACTGCATTCAAGCATGACTGGTAGCGGCCTGCTCGGCGGATGAAGTCGACTCGTCGTAAGAAGAAGAAGAAGAAGAGACAAGATTTTCAGCTAGAATCTCGTCCCGCCAAACATCACTCTGTAAATCCATCATGTGCAACCATCCCATCTGGTCCAACTCGGGGATATGATCGACCCTGTCCACTTCCCTTTCCTGCCGATCCGTGGACCCCTGCCGCCTCAGCACACAGGCCAAAAAATCCCGTAAAAACCTGCCCAGGAGCTTGAAAAAGCCATCTTCGCTTCCGACATTCGGCTCCTGGCTAACCATCATAAGCCTTTCTATCACCAACAACAACGTAGGGGCAATATCGATGTAACTGCGCACGCCCTGGTATTGCGCCGGATTCCGGAGCGAATGTATATACTTCACAATCGCCAGGCATTGGAGCATCTGCGACCAGAAGTGAGATGGAAGGCCGACCAAGTCGGAGGGGGGCGTTGCCACGAAGTGTATGAACCACGACACGAGACATTTAGCAGTCTTGCACAGGCTCCTGATTCTTTGTGGGTTGTGTTCAAGTCCACGGCATCCTGACGGACCAAGGCTTACCGAGTATGCCAGCTGGCTTATACATATCTCGACGTATAGCCTGTACATCTGGAACATACCTGTGCACATGGCCGGACACCGTCCAGGCCCTAGTGTCAGCCATCGTCTTGCCAAACATCAGGTGAGCGATTGTCCAAGTAAACCTCACCTCGATGACCTTCAATCAAAGGATATCTTACAGAAGAATAGCTATTCTTCACCTCTACCCTCATATTCCTAAGCTGCGCTAGGGTGAGTATTGTTGAAGCCGCGCTAACAGATAAAGCTTCATCGTCTCGAGCACAGATGGCCCTCTGCTTTATCGCGTGCAATCGGACTTGGTACACGAAGCCCTGATTTTCAAGAGACCACGCATTGTCACTGTTTTCGAGGGCACGACATGCCTCTTCCATCCGAGGCGTCCATCGTAAGGCATCCTGGCGCCCAATGTGGGTCGAGATACTGCCGGGTTCAGGCATGTCAGCATGTTTTGTCCACCTAGTGTGTACTGTATAGGTAGGGAACGGAAGACTTTACTTGGAGCTCAAGACAAAACAGGCTAGGAGAGCTTGATTTCCTTCCACGGAGCCATTGCCGGCGTCGTGAGCAGATTCGTAAGGTCCCTCTTCCTTCGATATGATCAATTGCTCAACATACGGCCATGGCTTGAGTATGCGTAGATCATATACCAACGATGTGGCCAGCGTCATGAGGCGGGAGACCAGATCTGTTTTGCCAAGAAAGAGGTCCGGGCTCCAGGTCAGATAGACCAATACTCCGAGAAGCAGGTCTATACTTAGCTCGCCCTTGAATTGGGATGCCAAGAAGTTATGTGTCAGATGGTCAGCTAATGCTGCCCTCTCTTGTGCCGAGAAGGTGGTTACTGTGACAATGGCCTGGAATAGGAAGGGCCTGTTCTGGCGCAACCATTCTGTGGACGCATCGGGGCCAAGGTGAATAAAGGGGAAACATGGTAGCATTGTAGATACGAAGAATATCCTGGATTGCTCTGCTTGTTGGGGTGTTATGATAGGCGGAGTTGGGGAGAGGGAGAGGGGGAGGGGGATGGAGACGGAGATGGGTACGAGTGGCTCAACCGGCGCCGGAGCCGAGGTAGTTGGACGGTCACTCTGCTCGTGACGGGGCGGGACAGCATCCGCCATGGACTTAATCCAACTGTCTATGGTTTGCGTTTCATGCGTAGGGCTTGCTGTCTCATAGAGGTCGTAAGCCCGGGCCTCGTCCGCGAATCGGCAGTTCATAGCTTGGCCGTCTTCGCCTCTGCGGAGGCATCTATAGAAAACGCTCCCGGTTAGCTCCACATCGTGTAGCAACACGTAGAACGGAATGCAAACCGATCGCAGATATCAGTGTTGTAACTAAACACACATGTGCTCATCGCTTGAGCGCACGGTAAACACGCCCAGCCGGGCATGAGCTTGGGACGTTTATTCGCATTCTCCATGCTGTCAACTTCTTTGTTGTAAAACGTACTTGGCTTCGTGTATTCAGTGGTATAATCCAGATGCTCAATGAATATCCTGAAGAACGGTGGAAGTGAAGTCAGGGAAGTAGAGTATTATACCGAGGTCCCTAGGCAGGTAGTATGCCTAGTCCACCTGATGCTTTGGGTAATACTCTTTGAAAAGGATGGTTGAATCGATATGATGAACCGAGATACCTATAGGTGCCCCGTACCCCAAGGAAGACCTGACACCTGCCTTGTTCACGGCCACTCTTTCCGGATAGCCCGGTGAGGCATACTATAAAAGTAGGTGTCAGCCAAGTCGTAGATACCCGAGACAGACACAGGCATAGACGAAGGAGACTCCGACCGGGTCGTTTCTGTGTCCACTTCAGTTGCGACCCGTCTCTATCTGCTCCGTCATCCATTGAGCCTGCTCACACACATTGACAGTCATAACTGGCAAGTGATGTTCCCCAACCAGTTCAACATAACGGTAGGTAGGAGGTAAGTCGGTCAACTAGCAACTTCGGCGAGCCATGTGCTCGAGAAGCTTCTCATAGCGCCCTTGGGTCCTCGATATGACAGGTAGGCCCGGACCCGTTACGTATTCACTCAATTAATCGTCTCTGGCGGTTGCATTCGACTGAATTCGACATGTTCAATCTGTGTTGTACGAAGCATTTCGGGTAAAGAAAAGGTGAGCGTCGCTTCCCCGCGGGCCACCGAGATGAGTCGATTACTGTAGCCACCGTAATAATTACGGTAGTATCACCGTATGTTAACGGCGTCTTCGAATAGGTAACGTAGGTAGGTAGATTAGGGGAAGGGAATTAGATACGGGATATTTACGGAGTCATAATGTATCTCTATACCAAAATATACACATGTCGATACTTTGATTTACGGGAAGCATACCTACATATTGGCCTCCGACACAATACAAAACGCGTGTCGAAGTAGATACTGCCACAGTATCCAAGTATTCCCTTCCCTTCCCTTCCCTTGCCTTCCCCGCAATTGCGATCAAAATAAATCCTCAAACTGTCCGACTACATCTACCCTACGCCTGTTAAGTCACCCAACCACTTGCTGCACTTCTCCACCAGCTGCTTCATCCCATCGATCGCGCTGTGTTTGATCAAGTAGATCGCCTATCCATTAGGTAACTTACAAAAGCAGGATAACTCACAGGCATCATGTACGCTTGTTGTCGCGCCAACAGATCGGGACCATCAGGTCCGTCATTCTACTCTACGCGTTGGGATCTGTCAAGACACCGCGAAAAGGTGGAATTTCACTCACATGGCGTACAGTACCTGACGATTATCTTGATCCTCCGATGGCTCTGGCTCAGTCACCTTGGCGATCTCGTTCTATGCGCGTACATGTTGTCGGTTTGTAAGGAATTCGGCGGCCCGCCAAAGAACAAGTTCAACTAACTGGAATTGCGAGCCGTGAGCAGTGTGGGAACACGACAAGACCCAGAATGCTGGAGTCATCATACACTCATTGTGACCGTAAAAGGTGCAGGGCTCGTATAAGACGGGGCCACCAGTATGTTTGGCAAACCATTCCTCTATGCTACAGGCCTCAATACACCCCGGAACCACTTCGCGACCTCTTCCCGGCCATCTTCTTCCATACTCGTGACAAGGCCAACATACCCATCCGGTCTAACCACAACCAAAGCGCCCTGTTCAGGATCGACGCCGTACCCTTCATACGCACGTCCATGCCCATCATGGTGACTCTCCTCGTCAGAGAAGATCTTATCATAGTCCCAGCCGAGCTTGGAATCGAACGGGTGATAGACATCATGCAAATCGCGCAGGATCTCAATTTTCCCCCGGTTCGCCGTGTGTACCATCAGCACATCGATGATCGAGGGGTCCTGTTCTGTCTTGAACAACGAGGAGGCTGGTGATAGGGTCATGCGCGCGTATCTGGGGAGCAAGTCGTTCGCGAGCCACTCGCCGAGGTCGTTGACGAGCTTATTGCGCGCTGGCTGCGCGATGTCGCCTGGGAAGGTGACGATGCGGAAACGTCCGTCTGAGGGTAGTTTTCGCTGGAACTGCCAAGGTTGCCCACTGCAGTGCGCTACGACCTGGAAAGAGGGGAAGCGTGTTCCTGGCTTGCAATTCGTCGCTAACGATAGGGTGCTCTGCGCTTCCGCTGACGTCGTGGTGAGAACGGGGGCATCGGTCTGCGACTCTGATGGCTTGGCGACAAGACTGCTGGGCTTGTAGTTGACGCCGATGCCGGTAGTGAACTGCAATTAACACTCAGCACAAGTCCTCAATGAATGACTTGGAACAGGGGATGGACATACCAAATGGCTCATGTTAAAAGCATTAGTAAACTCCTCCATGGACACACCCGTCTCGTCCATGACGTCCTTAGCAGGCCTGCCCGAGAACAGTCGGGAGAACTTATGATCGAAAGCGATGAGCTCCTCAGCGATCTGCTTCCGCTCCAGCTCGTACGTGGATAGGATTTGTCGGTTTGCGATGTCCTTGCATACCAGGCCGATCTTCCAGCCTAGGTTGTAGGTGTCTTGAATGGAGACGTTCATGCCCTGACCGGCCTTGGGTGAGTGTGTGTGGACGGCATCTGTGGGTATTCGTTAAACATCTGCGCACGGCGGAGATTCGTTGAGTCTTTGGAGCTTACCACCGGCGAGGAATACTCGGTCTGACTTGCTGAATTTGTTTCCTACGCGTTGACCGATCTGGTACGCAGTCCACCTGGAATAGGAGTCAGCTTATCCGCGTCTCTAACTTGGGGGCTGACGGGCTTTAAGAGGGCATAACATGCCAGTCGCAGTAGTGATAATCCAACTTATACGGGGCCATAATCTTCCGGGCGGAACCGAAGATAGTCTCAGGTGTGATCTTAGATCTATCAATGCGCCCGCCATCGGTAGAAACCTCCGTGAGCTGGATATAAAGACGGACCAAACCGTTCTCCCGAGGAATAAGCATCATACTTCCCGAGTCGGCGCTGTGGATCATACACCGGTTCCGGACATCGGCTAGTAAAAGTCAGCATGATAGAGCAACAACAACAGGCCGTTGGGAGGTTGGGGTCTCATACGAAAGTCAGTAATGGGCACGATATCCACCACACCCCAGACATAATCCGTCATCTCGCCACGCGTCTCAAAGCCCTCACCAAGCGTCTTTCTCGTCCACGAATGCGCACCGTCAGTGCCCACCATATACTTCGCATGGACAACCTCCTCTCTGGCATCCTCTCTCTTATCCGACTGCTCAATGAGAGAGGCGACATCATCCGCGGTGAGATTACTCCTAAAAAGCCCGCTCTTCACATTGCTCTGTCGTTGTTTTGTATCCGGCGTCGCTTCTTCCTCCGTCAGATGGCGCAGCGTGACCGTAACGGGGTAAGCATCGTCGTCGTCGACCTTCTCATCATCGACGGTGAGCGAAGTAGGGATGACTTTCCACTCGATTCTGCTTGGCGTGTCCGGGTTGGCGGAGTGCGGGTGTGACGCGGTGATGGCGTCTTCAAAGATCGTCCCCGCGCGTCCGTAATGTAGCACCGCCTCCGTGAACCGCGATAGGCCGGTCACATTGTTCGGGTGGCGCATACCACGTCGGATCCGGCCGTCTGAACCGGGATTCCAGAAGCTCACCTCTATTACTCCCATCATTAGTAAAACTACGAGGCACCCCCCAAAAATTGGATTATTCGGTCTGCGGCGTACCGTAAATCCGATTCGCCTCTTTCCAGACCTCATCGATGCCAAAGCTATCGAGAATCTCAAGTGTGCGCGCTTGGAAACTGTAGGATTCCGAGTTTAGTCAAGATACACATTGAAGTTGTATCCGGGAGTAACTAACCCATCTGCCTGTCCGGCGAACACCTTTTCCGGTCTCTTGTCGATTATCCTCGTTGGAACACCAAGTCTCGAAAGCCAAAGCCAGAGCATAAGCCCAGCCGGGCCGGCGCCCACGATGAGCACGTCGACATTTGAGTGTTTTATGGAGGAAAGAGAAGGCATTGTGCCGGCGGCGCTAAATTTATAAAAGTGAGGGTGTATATTGATGCAAATCACTAGATGAAAAGCAAAAAGGTTCGCTCGAGAATATTCTTACAAAATTGTGTGTGAATTGTTGAAAACAAGATTCGAGATACATTTCGATTGATTCTATCGCGGGTATAAATAGATACATTTCTGCCTCTCCCCCTAAACATCACGACCCATCCTCCAACACCGCTTGGTCTTGACTCAGGAGAAGAAGCAAAGGCGTGAATGCCTGCCTAGGTAAGTGATGAACAAGCAGGCCTAGTAAATAAGCATGACAAATGGCTTATGTGGGTAAATCTGTTAGATCGTCTTTGCTTCCCTTGTGGGGCGCCCCAAATTTTCGGATATGAAGAAATCGTTATCCAAATATGAAACTAACTCCATTTCGTTAGACACTCCAAACTAACTGAATCTGACCGCGAACTCTTGGTAGAGACAACAATGGTTTAATTCCGACAGTCTGTTGACAGATACATAGCATAACCCGTTCCAAGAGCCGTTAGGATTATCAGGGGATGGAAACAGACAGACACTGTACATGGTATCGAGGACTGATATTACTTATGTTAACAGGATGTACGGAACATTGGGTATTTATCTTGAGTGTGGAAGTGTTACAGATAGAAAATTTATGGCGTCGTGATGCGAAAGCGTTTACCTACCCAAGATGTGAAATATACGGCAGGAAATACCTATAATTTAGGTGACAGACCGTCGGAAACGATGCTTCCTCTTCTTAACTACAATTTCTGGCCCGAACCAGTTAGTTTGGGGTGTCTAACGGAATAGAGTTAGTTTCATATCTGGATAACAGTTTCTTCATATCCGAAAATTTGGGGCGCTTGTGGGGGGGTTAAACCGGGAACAATCTTGTTGAGATTAGTTAGCGGCGATAATCAAAACCCTGTTACTTGTTACTTATACCTATTTTCATATTCAAACTCATCTGTCAGCAAGACAAGACCCCATTGACGGCAACTAACTAGGTTTAGATAGAGGCTATATAGCCTAACCTAGGATATTTACGCAAAATTGACTAGGTTAGATACCTATCTATCTACTGGAGACGTTGGAGACAGGGAAAAGTCCCAAGACATGTGAAAGTGTGCGATTGAAAAAAAAGAAAAAAGAAAAAAAGAAAAAAAAAATCTGAGAGGAAAAAAAAGAGAGAAGGAAGCTTGCATTAGTCTGGTGGAGTTTGTTTGTTTGTTTGTTTGTTTAGTCCCTAAGTAAACTAGATTAGGTTTTGACATGAACTCGGGAGTTATGCCCGTGATGACTCCAAACCGGGACTACAAATACCTTAGGTACCTTATGGGAAGGCTATCTAGGAAGACTTGCTATTATTTCGCGGGAAACAAAATCTAGGTAGGTAGTCTACGGTGCCCTATGGGAACAATGGTCACAGACTCGGCGTACTGTAAAATCAGCGAGTTAAGCGCTTCATTCACCGCCAACATGAACTAAAGAAGAAAGAAAAAAAAAACACGGAGTGACGACCGGCTGGACATTAGTACTATGTTCCTGGTCGGATTACGTACCGGCGAGGACACAGAACATAGAGAGCTCATCACCACACACGCGATGCTCTACACCAAAGATGAAGCTGAGAGATGGGCGAATCAAACTCCACAAGGGTATCATACGTAAACCACTGCACGTAGTAAGTAACATCGCTGCCGTGTAGGTTTATCTACCTCCTACCTCCTACGACCACAGATCAATCTCCACCAAGCCGTCCTATATCCCGACGTACTCTCCAAGCTTTAGCCCCGGCGCTCCGTTTCTGATTCCGTGTAAGAGTCTCAATCCAGGGGACTGCTGGCCCGGTACTATCGTTATTCCCCTCCACATCCTCTGAAGTATCCTTACTGCCCTCTCCCTGATCAAGCCCCTCATTCGCCTCTCCGTCATCACCTTCAGACTGGAAATACAGATCCTCAGTGTAAGCCCAACCAGGCGCGTCTAACTTGCCGCTAACAAGCACGATATGCCCCCCTCTCGCGCCGACATCTTCGATCTGAGCGGCTGTTATCGGGCTTAACAGATGGAAAGTGCCGTTGGCGACGTCTATGCCGCGGACTAAGACCAAGCCGAGACACCGCGAATATCGTGGATCAAGAGTGAGTCCGTGTGATATATCCATAAACGGTATACCCTCCGGAGTCATGGCCGTAACTCTCTCTCGAATGAGAGAGAAAGACGTCGATTGAGGCAGAGCAGCGGCGCGACCATCGACGTCCATGGGCGAGCCAGGGGCATCATCGTCCGCGGCCCCTACTTCGCTCCCCGCAATACCGCGAAACGCCTCCGTGCTCTCGACTTCCACCACAGCGAGAATAGTCCCGTTGATCGCATCCGCGACGAGATCAGCCTGCGTCTGGAAATTATAAAACAGCACCCCCGCAATCCCCGCGCCATCCCCTCGAAATCGGACCTGCCACGGCGGCATAGCCGTGATCGGCTTCGGAAACCAGTGGAGGTGATCATCGTCACCGCCGCCGCGATTCTCGCCTTCCGTATGGAAGTACGCCATCGTTTGCATCGAGCGTAAATCGGTGGCCGTCCGGAGACCATTCTGATTAGGTTGCGACGGTAATGTCGAGAAGAAATTCGTCGCGGTGCACGCCCCTTCGAGGGCCTCTACGGTATCGACGGGCCCCAATTGCGACATGTATACCACCCTCGAGGGACGCAGTTCCCCGATCAGGGAAACTAATAGGTCCAGACCTGTACCCTGGATCCAGCCCGGGGTATTGATGACGAGAGGATATGAACCGTATGCGTTGCGGTAATGAGCTACAAGGTCCAGGGCCATCTCAGTGTACAGTTCGGGGTCCGAGGCGGGAGAAAGCGCAGCTAAAGCGTGCGATCGAATCGTGCGAATGCCAGAGCTATCGACAGGCCGGCAAAAAGGGGGCGATAGCACGGGTTTCGTAACTAGAATCAGGGCTATCTGTCCAATGCCGCAGTATTCCGGCTGCCCCGGATCGAGATCGAGAACGACTACGCCCTCATAGCCCGATTTCTTCCGGTCCGCGCGCGCGCTGGTCAGAAGCCGGTTTGTCAAAATCTTGCCAAAAGTCGATTTCCCGGATGACTTGGGACCCGTTATCATGGTCGACGACGGCCCCGCGTCCTTGAGTGCAACAAGTGCCGCCACTTCTCGATTCCATTCAGGCGGCGTCTTTAAATCCTGGATAACCGCCTTCTTAGGCCCGTCCTCGGACGTATAAAGCTATATCAAAGGAGTGAATTTAATTTCCACAAAAAAAAGCAAAATTGAGGTTTTTGGAAAGGGGGGGTTTTCAACGTGGGAAAACCTACGATTTGGAACGTCCCGCCCGACAGGCCCTTATCCTGAGACGGCAAACTGGGGTCTTCCCACCAGAGTCTTCTAAACAACGGTGAAAGTCTCCCCAATTCCTTCAATTCTTGGACGACTGGGTGTGGATGGAGCTCCACGGTTGCATCGTCTGTGCATCGAATTACTGGAAGAGCGTGGGATTGCGGTGCGTGGATCCAGGATAGGTCTTTCGAGGCCTTCAGAGTGGCGCCGTACACGGTCACCTCGCCCGACTCGACACGAACGCCATAGCTTCCGTAGATCATCAACTTCTGCGTCTGTATATGAGCTTCTTCTGAACGAGTCCAAAGTCGTTCTTGATTACATGAACACGCACCTCTCCCTCCACGAGTTTTACTTGCAGGACTTTGTCCTTTCTTTTCCGGAAATTGGCTTTCGATGGACGGAACGTCGAGAAATTGACAGGCTGAACCGGACGGTTGACATAGTAGTAGTTATCCTGCCCTTCTTCGAGGGCGTTAGGGGGAGATATGGTAGCTGTCTCATCGGCCTGCGCCATGGGATGTCCAAGCAGTCCAATTGAAGAGTGTTCAGGTCGCAACTCGCTCGACTGCTGAGAACTCGAAGCAAGCTCGACTGATGTCGGCCGCAACGATCTAGTTTTCCTGGCCTTCTTCAGTGGACTAGGCGCCCCTTCGTCCGCGTTGTCACTAGGAGTTCCAGACACATTGGCCTGATCAATTGAAGGGGAGGCAAGTTGACTCTGCTGAGCCAACAATTTCTTCCTCAAAGCAAAGGCACTCATAGCTACATTGGACATTGTCAGGATCGCGAGTGTTTGTAAATGATGTTGAGGGGGAGAGAGGATAGATAGGTAAGCCTACGTTGAGGTGATCCCTCTATGCTGAGTTTCCTCCTCTTGCTGCTCGACATGACTCTTTATAATAATCGGGGTGGCTTCATTCGCCGTACTGTTTAGAATGAGATGGCGTTTGGAAGCTTTTAATGAATTGATAAGGCGATGAGCAGTGGTGTAAGTACTTGAACTTTTGATTTTCAAAGCGACTCGTGAGCCCACCTAAAACATCCTCGACGGTTCGTGACCCACTGAAGATATAGGTGGGGCCATGGGGCCGTGGGCCTGTGGGGCCGTGGGGCGACGGTGTTGACATTTGATGGGATGTTATTCCGATATTTACCCGACAGGCGACGATGCAAAGAGTTCGATTACGAACACTGCGTAAGTGCTTTATGATCCATATGGAATGCCCTTTCATGTAGGTACTTATCCAACCTAGGTAATGTAAGTCAGTTCTAAGATGTCGCATCACAGTCTGTACAGACCTGTTGTTGATTTAGTAATGCAATCGGTTGCCGAAATCACGGATACTGGCAGGACCCTGATGCGATACTAGGTAAGAATTCTACAGTAAGAAGATGCACGGTGTTTTCAAGTGCTGATTGCTTCGTGGTGACAGTCATGGCCAGCAGAACGCCAGTGACGTAAGACAACTAATCGAAAGATAAATACAGTGCTTTACTCACTTACAACACGGTATGGAGCTCTTAGCGGTAGCATCGCAAGTAGCGGTACCTAGGGGACCCTCTATGATCACGGTGGATACCGGTAGCGGGTACCTTGGGCGCTATCTGCAAGGTACGGCTCCCTGTAGATAGGTGACCCGTCAACTGAAGCAAGCGCGTGTTGATCAACTGAGCTCCAAAAATTTCTTGTCGACGCCAATTCTAATCATTTACCTATTCGCCCATTCGCCTATTCGCCTATTCACCTACCGATTCAACACACCACACATCCCTTCCCACCACTTTGCCCAAACACGTCATTCCTCGTCTCATCGGCTATACCCAATCCATATGCAACCTGCCCACAATGAGTTCCAACTCGAGAACCAAATTTGTGGGCTCGCTCGACAAGATGCACACCAACATGAAGAAGGAGTTGAAGGAGAGCACATTGGCGAAAAAGACCCCGTTGTCGCGTGTGCGCGAGCCCGCCAAGCCTTTCAAGAGCGCCGACACTATTCAGGAATCGAGCAGCGACAGTGATTCCTCCAGCGATAGCGGCAGCGACAGCGACGGTGATCTCAATGCCGCGCGTGCCAAGCTCCTCGAGAAACAGAAGGCGAAGAACAAGGGTGCCAACGCCAAAGTCAATGGCGCTGCTAAGCCCGTCACAACACCCGCGAAAGCCGCGAAAGCCGCGCCCAAGAGAAGTCCCCCGGCTTCTGCACAAAAGTCTGCCGCCGATTCCGATTCCGATTCCGAGACAGAGTCTGAGTCAGACTCGGAGACATCGAGCGCAGGCACACCCGCACTAACGCCTGTCGCAATTCGAACCAAAGCGCAGGTCACCAGTCAGTCGGACAGTGACAGTAGCAGTGATGAATCCAGCGCGAGTGGTAGCTCCAGTGAAGACGAAGCTGCCCCTGCAAAGAAAAGATCTGTCAATGGAAAGGCTTTGGTTGCCAAGAAAAGTGACGAGCGCGATAGCTCAAGTGACGAGGACGAAGAGATGGCCAGTCCCAGTGCCCTAGCTAAGATGGCGGCAATTAGTGGCCACGAGTCTTCTGCCGAGGAAAGTGACAGCGGCAGTGAAAGCGACGATGAAGGTGATGGCGGCAAAGTTAATGGTACCGTCGCGGTAGCCGAATCAACATCTCAATTGTCAGTTCTATGACTAGCAAACGCTTTAGCTCTACACATCTCTAACCATCTCGCCTTTAGGTCCCGGGCTTCATGGTTGAACAACTCCGAGTTTACCCTTCGCAAGGCCTCTTCTGACAATCCTGGAAAGGAATTGGCCGACTTCTTTAGCAGCGCGAACTTGGAGGGCAAGCAGGTGTGGTACTTCACTGCGCCAGCCTCGCTTCCCATCACTGTCTTGAAGGATATGGAGATCGACTTGACCAAGGCTGTGAAAGGCGGTCCCTTGCTGACCCACGGCGGCGATAACTACGGTTTAGATCTCGAGTCTCACGCTACAAACACGCAGATTCAGTTGCTCATTCCCTCGCGAGGTGGCGAGAAGTACTCGACCTGTGGGTTTAATACTTTCCATCTCGTCTTTATTGAGGCTAACATGACTGGTAGTGAACCATGCTATTGACTCTACCGTCCACCTGCGTCGCATGGCCAAATTTGGTCCTGGCGGTGAAGTCCAGTCTACCGCGACAGATGATTACGTGCCAGTTCCGAAACCCATTCGAGCACAGCCAGAAGGCCTTAAGGCTCGCTATACGCCCATCGGCGTTCCTACCCCTCCGGTTCCCAGCGCAATTACAGCAATCTCCAAGGCACCGGCAAGCAAGTCTAGCTCACAGACCAGCACCAAAGCTCGGGCGGCATCTCCCTCCAGCTCCGAGAGTGAATCGGGAAGTGACTCTGATGTTGACATGACCACACCTTCTGCGCCTGTTATACCCGCGAGTCAGGCGAAGCCAGCGAAGGCCGCCGCTGTGAACGGCGATCGGAAACGGAAGCATTCCGGTGATGAGGGTCAGGAAGCCAAGCGCTTCAAGTCGATGCAGCCTACCAAAGAGTCCACCTCAATGAAGCGTACCCCCATCCAACCCCCGAATCAGACAGCTACTGCCGGCGCGACACCATCCAAACAGTCATCCCAAGAAAAAGAAGCCAAGGCTAAAAAGGAGAAGATCACAAAGTCGAAGACGCCAAAGCCCGCTGCCACGTCAACGGGTGCGGTGAAACAAACGCCCATTCCCCTACCAAGCTACCCAGGAATGAGGCATTAATGCCTTGGCGATCGATGTCCCCTCCTTTCGCCCTTGCTAAGCTGCTCTTGGTTTGCTAACTCACTGATCATAATGATTGAGATTGGAGTTGATCGACAACTAGTAATTTCTTGCGAGTAGCGTCCTTACGGGGCTGATCGATAACTCATTTCGAGCCATTGAGCATAATAGGCGCTAGGAAGAATCACTTCTTGCATGCGTGAGGTATGGTGATGATCATACTACCATGGCGTATGGCGTTTAGGTTGCCGTCAAAAAGGTAAATTCACTTGTTAGGAACGCCTCTGTCAGTTCTTGCAGCCTTTTGTGTGTAGTCTGATCAATCAGAGTATGGTGGTAGGTAGAGAACGTGTAGCCGAGTCTGGCGTTAATCAATCCTGTCTTGACATTCGCCAGTCCAAGTTGGTGATAGATTGATGGAATAAACACTTCTACGATTACAGTCCGTACTTGCAACTCCCTTTGGTGACCCTGGTCTTGATGCATCTTGGGACTTTCGCCTTTCGATATGTCTCGCGGCTCCGGCATAATGGAATCCGAAATTAACGAGTGTTCATCTCCCTCAGGATCCTGATCTTGCCTGTCGTTACAGATTATCACGTATTGTTTTGATTGTCTCCTCCGCATATTTCTCCTGGAACCTCTAATGACATTGATGTATCGATCCCAATGCAAGATCGGTTCACGGACAAGTCCAGTTATGTGCGGTTCCGTTTCCCTGGCGTCTTCCGGCCCGGTATGTCGCCGCTTTATGGCGCGATCTGCTCGGGGCCCACTTTTGAGATGTCCGATATCCGGCTTCTCGGTCGGAGATCAACCCCGACCAAGTGAAACATCGTCATCAGATTTGTCCATTGTTCCACATGACAACTCGAACCATAAGACATTGACTCTTGTGAACAACGATCGAAAGCTCCGTCGGATTACGAGACAGGCGAAAACAAGACGGACAAGTCCCACCATCACTCCTCTCGGATCCAATTAAACCGACAAGGCGTAAACTCGTCCCATCAAGAGCGAGCGGTTCTTGGCGCAATCAACCCCTCATCTACCAAAGCAATCATCATGACACCCACAGTCCTATGCATAAGCACGATATCAGACGCGGCAGAAGAATGGCAAGCACTGAGCTCTAAATACACGCAGCTGCAATTTAACTCCGGGACGCGCGAGGACTTCCTGGCGAACTGTCGCAACGGCGTCTACGATGACGTGGTCGGCTGTTACCGATCAGGCGGATCAACGCGGTTCACGGGACCGTTTGACGCCGAGCTCGTGGCTGCGCTGCCGCCTTCGTGGCGGTTTATCGCACATAATGGGTCGGGCTACGATACTATTGATGTTGACGCTTGTTCGCGCCGACGTATCGCGGTGTCGAATACGCCTATTGCCGTTGACGATGCGACCGCCGACGTGGGGATTTTCCTTATGCTGGGAGCTTTGAGGAGTGAGTAATTTCAATTCCACTTTTCTCGATGTTTTACACAAAGAAGTAAGATAAACTAGAAATTTCAAAGTAAAAGCTAACACTCAGTCCCCCCCTCTCCCCTCCCAGTGGCCCAATTCTCCATCACAGCCATCCGCGCAGGCAAATGGATAGGCGACACGCCCCGCGGCCATGATCCCAAGGGGAAAATCCTAGGCATCCTCGGCATGGGCGGCATAGGTCGCGCCATGGCCCATCGCGCCCGCGCCTTCGGCATGCGCATCATCTACCACAACCGGAAGCCTCTAGACCCTTCGCTCGCAGGCGACGCCGAATACGTCTCCTTCAACGACTTACTCTCACGATCAGACGTTTTATCACTGAACCTCGCCCTAAACGCATCCACGCGCCACATCATCAGCGCAGCAGAACTATCGCGCACAAAGCGCGGCGTGGTAATCGTAAACACGGCCCGCGGCGCAATTATCGATGAGGCGGCGCTCGTGGAAGCACTGGAGTCAGGTCAGGTATCAGCCGTGGGATTAGACGTCTACGAAGACGAGCCGAGGATTCATCCTGGCCTGTTGGCGAATCAACGGGCCTTTTTGCTCCCTCATGTCGGCACGTTTACGGCGGAGACGTCGCGCGCCATGGAACTTTTGGCGATTCGGAATTTGGAGGCTGCGGTTGACGAGGGGAGGATGTTTACGCTTGTTGCGGAGCAGAAGGGGTTAGAGTGGGTGCCGGCGGGGAAGGATTTGGATGCTTGATGGGGGTTGGGCTTTTTGAAGTTGGGGCTTCTGTTCTTCAGCTCGATGTTCGACGATAAGTCAACTTGTTCGGCTCATCATGCCTGATAGTTTGATTACATCTCCAGTAGTCTAACCATCGAGGTTGGCGTAACAACAGAGTCCGGTGACATATGAGATGTTCATCCGGGTCAGTACCCTGCGAATTACAAGAATTCAAACGGAAATGTGACAATCTCAAAGCCCAAGTAAATGAATATAAGAATCCATCACAGATAGATTCGATATCCAATTCTCCAGTTCAGAAAATGTATCAAGAGGTAATTTGCGCTGGACTCATAGTTGAAGAATCTCATTACATAAGCAAGAGGGGAAGACAATCTAGACCCTCATCTTCATTCCTCATCTCTTCTCTTCTACGCTTACATATACATATCATCACTATTCAGCCATTGAGCCTCTCTTCTAAAACTCAGCGATAGGATTGTATCAAATTGAACTATCAAAATGGCAGAAGAACCTACTCGCCTCCCATCCGCGCCGATGACTCGTCTCGCCGAAAACGCCACGCTACAACCGCCCCTCACCCGGCGTGGTCACGGCCCTGGTCTCATCCTCCTCACACCCGGAGACCCACCGGCGAAAGCTTCGGAAGAAAAGGAGGACAGCGGTAAATCTGACACCGAGACGCTTGATCCCTTGCCCCAGAAGAAATGGGCCGAGGAGGGCTATGCCGTGGTGAAACTGGACTTCGGCCACGGAGGCGGGAGTACGGCTTGCGATGTCGCGACTGCGCTGAGCAGCGCGATAGAGGCTTTGGATAAGCTGGATACGTGTGATGTCAAGGATAGGTTTGGATTAATCGGTAAGGGAATGGTCTCATTGCTCTCATCTTGTTACCGGGCTACTTTGGTCAATTGAATGGGATGAAATGCGATACTCTAGAGATACTAACCTAACCATCATCACGAGCAGTATACGGAACACCAACAGACTACCCTCCGACTTTCACCTCCCAACTCAAAGAAACCTACAACACCTCACCCAAACTCATCGTCTCAGTATCTTTCAGTCTATCATGGGATCTTACCACGAAACCCCAACTCCTCCACCTCCCCGGTCCCCCATCCTCATCTCCATCACTGAATCCACCCCACACCAAATCCCACCACTACCCATCCGCCAAATCCCCCCTTTTCATCCACCCTCTCTCCCCAACCTACCAACACAGCGCAGCAAGTCTAGCCCACACCCGCACCCTAACATTCCTAAAGCCCCATCTGAACGGCCCATACTTCGACCTCGAAGCCATCTGGGACGAACACACAGCCCTCGAATTCGCCACGCGCTCAGTAGAACGCACCATGGCCACCATGGTCGACGAGCCGTACGTCAACCACGTCCCGGTCCTAACCGGCGGCATGGGACGCGCTTCCCTGACGACGTTCTACCGCGATCACTTCATCTTTTGCAACCCAGCCGATACGGGCTTGGAGCTCGTGAGTCGAACGGTGGGCGTGGATCGTGTTGTTGATGAGTTTATCGCGGTACTCACGCATGATCGGGTGGTGGATTGGCTGTAAGTCTTTTCTATATATTTTTTCTATGTTTTCTCTCCCTTTCTTTTTTCCCCCCGGTTGTTGACTCTCCTATCATCCTTCTCATCCTTCTCATCCCCCGAAATTTAAAAAATTAAAAAAAAAAGATAAACTAACCCTTCCCGCCCACCACCCAAAACAAATAGCCTCCCCGGCGTTCCCCCAACCCACAAACCCCTCCGCATCCCCATGACTTCCGTCGTCAACGTCCGCGGCGACCGCCTCTACCACGAGCACATAAGCTGGGATCAAGGGACCGTGCTCCGCCAACTCGGCCTCCTACCCGCGTATCTTCCCTTCCCGTACCCCGTGCCCGGAGGCACCGCCGCCGCGGGAACGCGGTGGGAATACCGCGTGCCCGTGTTCGGCGTGGAGACGGCGGTCAAACTCGCCGATGCGGGGGCGGTGGGGAGTAACGAGGCGCTTGGGTTCGCGGTGCGGGAGGTCGAGGAGTAAAGGGAGTAGATATGGAAGATGGAAGATTAGACCATGAATGTAATTACGGTCTGTATATATACGGTCGAGGACATAGGGATGGAATAAATGATGCAAACGAGATGAATGTGAGGATATGATACTTGGTCGTCGGTGCCGGATCTGAATGCGCAAGAACAGTGCGATGTAATTGACCTGTCCCCGTTCCTCTCAATGAATGATGCCGTCACAGCACATTGCCGTCGCGCTGCACAGAAAGCAAGCAAGCAGAAAGCACGCCTATATCCCATCCCATCCCGCTCCGTCCCGTCCCGTAAAACACAGCGCATGGCGCTTCGATCGACATAAGTAACCCGCACATACAGATTACTTGATGTATACTCTACTCTACTATACCATACTTACTATACTACTTATACCTGGGTATAGATAGATAGGTAGATACGAATCAGGTCCCCTCCAACCCGACACAATCTCACCTCATCTCGGCCCAGATAAGAGTTCCTCGGACTGAAATCCCAGCCCGGTGCACCCATCTCCCGCTCACGGGGAAAATAAATATCCAAGCCCAATCTATAAATAAAATAGACACCACACCACACCAGACAAACAAACAATGTCACAAGTCACGAAACCAACTTAAACAAACCCGACTCGAAATCCATTCAATCGTTTTCATTTGCCCATCGCGCGTCGGGGGCTCCCGTACTTCATAACAGCCACTCACTCACATACTCACACTCACACTTACTTACTTACGAACTTGCAAAGCCGACCTATGCATGGAGACCCGCTACAGTAGTTCTTCAAGAGGGGGGGGGGGTCTAGTATAAAGAATGAAAAAGAAATGAGGATGAAAGAAAACAGAACCGAACAGAATAGATAGTATAAGAGCAGGAAGGAAGCCCAACTGTCCTAACTTTATTGTATATACATCGCATAGTCCTTTTACACAAAAAGGACTTGTAGCTAGGAAGGAAGAAGTTGGATCGTGAGAGAGAGAAAGAAAGAGAGAGAGAGAGAGAGAGTTGTAACAAGATTTTACATCAAGTTCGTGGAAGAATCGATACCATATACCATACTGCTTCACTTCCTCTCTCTTTTTTCTCTTTTATATAAGATCAAGACCTTCTCACCCACCCCCTTATCAATGCGTCTCAATGGCTCGTCCTCGTTCTCGTTCCTCGTTCTTGGGTTCATGGCGCATATCTCTTCATCTCTGCTCTTTTTTTGTCTCCTCGATTGGAAATGGAAAAAAAACAGCGATCGCGACAGCGCTAAAAATGCATCCATCATCAAAGATATCATCCTCATTCCTCTTATAAAAGCCAATTAACTGCATGGTGACGGAAAATTCCCTGAATGAGCCACTGTAGCGAGAAAAAAAAAGAAAAGCAAAATAGAAAAGCTCAGTTTGTCTTGCCCTGGCTTATTCAAAGCCCCTATCAGATGCAAAGCGTAAATGAAGAGTCTTGTTGTTCTGTTGTATCTGTGTATGTCTGGGTGTATGTTTGTGTGTATTCTTATCTCTGTGGTTGACTTGCGCTCCAGAGCGCCTTTGTTGTCTCGACCACTTTGTTAACCGCAGAGCCGGGTCGCAAACTCAATGGAACATCCGACGGTGATACCATGCCGATCATATCGGCTTCCCCATCGCGATTACTAGAGTATCCTGAATCGCGCATGTGAGTACCGTCCTTGGCCGAAGGCGTCGCACCTCTCTTAGCTTCGGCTGCTCGCGATCCTGCCGCCTGTTGGGCATGCTGCGCTTGACCCTCTCTTAGTTTGTTGATAGCGCGAACCGTATCGATAGCGGCATGCAATGTCTTGCGCGCATTGAAATTCTTCTTGACCGTGGGCAGCAAGTTCTGGCCTTTGTCGCCATCTGGGTTGTCAGTGTAGCCGGCAATGAATGGGTGACTCAAGGCCTCGTGCGCCGTCATACGCTTGTTGGGGTCGACAGTCAGACAGCGGCGGACAAAGTCCTTGGCATAGTCGCTGACACCATGCCAGTACTCTGTCGGCTCGAAGCTGTAATCCGCGTTAAGAATCGCCTGCATTTCCTCAAAGTCGCTGTCGCGGTCGAAAGGGGTGTAGCCACATAGTAGAAAGTATGTGATGACTCCCATGGCCCATACGTCAACAGGCTTTCCATGACCCGTCTTCTTGAAGATCTCGGGCGCCATGTACCCAGGTGTGCCACACGTAGTGGTGAGTACGTGGAATTGCTCCTCGTCCATTATACGGGAAAGTCCAAAGTCGGCAATGAGGAGATCTGCGTTGTCTTCGGGCGTGCGAAACAAGAGGTTCTCGGGCTTGAGGTCGCGATGTACGATGCCGTGATCATGGAGGTAGGCAACGGCAGACAAAGTAGAGCGGATCAAATCGGCGGCGTCGGACTCATAGTACGACCCCTTGCGACAAATCCGGTCAAATAGCTCACCGCCGAGAGCGAGATCGGTCACGAGATAGAGGTTATTGAGCGTTTCGAAGTAATCGACCAGGGTGAGAATGTTCAGGTGTCCCATAGAGACCTTCTTAAGGACGGCGATTTCATTTCGTATCTAGAGACATCACAAGAAGGGCGCGAGTCAGTGAGTTGAGAAGACCATGGCGATAAAAGCTGGGAGCGGACGTACCATGTGTTCACGACCGGCCATCAGTTTCTTGCTTATGACCTTGGCGGCATAATAGCGACCGGTGTCAATGTGTACGCACTCCTTCACGACCGAGTAGGAACCAGCGCCGAGCGTCTTGCCGACTTTGTAGCGGCATGGTTGTACTTGGGGACTTGGCCGACTGGGCGCGCCATTGTTGGCGGCGTCTGACTTGTTCATTGTAGGGGTAGGCTGCGGAGCGAGGGCCTAATGTTGATGTGAAGGGAATGGGGAACGAGGAACGAGGAACGAGGATGGGCGGTTCGCGACACTTCTCCAGTACGGGTGTAGGAGAAATGTGCGGGATGTGTCTTATCGCGGTAGTGAAATCAAAGGGACAAGGAAGACCCGAAACCGAAAACAATGGAAAAGAGGGTGGGAAAGAAGGATCTGTCGACTCAGTTCAAGGCGTGGTGAATTGGAATTGGAATTGGAATTATTTGTTTCCAGGTTCTGTCCAGAGACGGTCTTGATGGGATGGCATGGCCCACTGAGTGCTGACTCTGGGGGACATGGATGGGCGGGTCCTGCTGGCTGGTGGGGGTTGGCCGCCTAACTAGCGGGGCCAGTTGGCCTATGTTCAGCCTGTATGCATGTAGACGGTATGTATAGGTCCGCGCCGCAATGTACTGTTTAACTGCATGTACGAAGTATGTAGGTACTGTGATGGATGGAACCCGACCGGACCATTCCAATGGTCCTCGGTAAGTGCCTAACTCATCGTCCTCGTCCACGTCCACGCAATACGCACGCATGTGATGGGCCCGCTTGGGGAAGCTGCCCCTCAGCGATAAGACGGGCCTGGAAATTGCCATTGCCATTGCCCAACGGCAGCAGGTACATGGTACAGGGACAAGGTACATCTGCTGGGCAGGACACAGGGGACACAGATGGACCGTTAGGCAGACTCGCTGTACCGGGTACCTTCCGTATACCTAAGCGACCGTTGGGTGTTGACGCTGGTGACTTCCCGGGAACGCTCAAGATGCTTAGGGCTGCATGCCGGATTCGGGGATCGTGCTGTTTCATTGGATGTGGTGTATCGGTATACGGTACTAGTGACTTTTAGATTCTCTATGGGGCGGTTGCCCTTTCCCCTTTTCCCTTTTCCCTTTTCCCTTTCCCCCTGGCCCCTGGTTCTGGTTCTGGTTGGGTAATCCGTTTGCGATTCGGGGTTCGGGCGGTTTCAAGGGGATCATGTTCGCGGAGTTCAGTGATCAATTCATAACACTTGTCCTTCTGCCGCCATTTCACGAGATTACATCTGCAATATAAAACTGGCCGCTGTGGTTTTCCATGGGCAAAAGCCCATTCGAAAGAACGCCGGAATGTCAAGTTCATTAGTCGTCTCGCCCCGCACCCCTGCGAGAGGCCTTCTTTGAGCTCTGTTGTTTCTTCGCATTGAGCCTGCTCTGATGGAAACTCTTGGCGCTGCACAATGGTCAGGCTATCATAATCACGATTGTTATCTTTATGAAGCGTCAAACACTATGAGTACTCACATGGCTTCGTGTTTTTTTATTTTCTGTACACTAGTGGCAGCCGGCACTTGTTCCTGGTATATCCGGTGCAGCTCCGCGATGAGCTTCTGCCGGTTCTCATCTGTGTTAGCAGCTCTGCTGCGTTGTGTCTGCGCCTGGACCGTAATCGAGTCAGTGCGCGCTGTATAGTAACGCGACGACTTCAAGGCACGGGATATCACTTCGGGCAAGCCCTTGGACAGCTCGGCAACGGACCAGACTGTAGTCGCCTTGGTCTCGGTTCTGCTCCGGGTCAGCAACGTTCGTCGCTCTAGCTTCGGACACGAATCTATTGTTTTACATACTTGTTTACATGTTGTCCACCAGGCCCACTCGATCGAGAGTAGCTGGTTTGTCCGTCGGGTAAAGCATTCTCGTTAAACGAGGCATGCCATTTCCGAGCTGCTTCTAGGCTGTCCTGGTCAAGCAATGCATCATGTGCCTGATACCTGATGGTTCTTAGATGAGCTAGTGATGTTGTTAAAGATAAAGATGGCACTGGTGAAGATAGCAGTCGAGCGGACCGAATGAATACATTTGAAGCCATGACTGATTTCGCCGTGTCTACCTGATGTAATGGGTAGCGGGTGGCTGGCTTCACCAGGTCCTCGCCTTGTTCCCACAATAAAATCAATGCTGATTGATAAGGACAAAAGGACAAAAGAATGGAGATCCGCCAAGACTCGCAGACTGGTCATCACACAGTATCTGATATGCAGCTGAATAAATATGACACTGTATTAAGAGAAGAACAGCGCGACGGCGGGCGCCCGGGACTGCCCGCCTTTTTCTCCGGCCAGACGACTTTAAGGGTCGAGCAGCCCTGAACATCCATCGCACCGAATCTAGGCCATTCGTAGAAGTTGAGTCACACTGTGCTGCGACCGACGGGAGTATTTAGCAGATTTCCATTCTTTTGTCCCCGGTCCTTCGCACCTAGATGGCCGGTTATGACTACAGATCTGTATCAATTTCAATTTGGCATTTTAGTATATCCTATATGTGACCAACACATCGAACAGACGTACTTGAAAGATAGGCCAAAGTTTCAGTCGAAAGACGCATTCGATGGTTTGCGCGGTGCACATAATTGGCCATACCTAGATATCTAGTGTCCACACCGGAGCACCGCAAAACATCGAATGTCGATTTCCCATGCGGATAAGAACTTGTTAGATAAACATAAATAGGTATGCAAGTAAGTACAGTCCGTAGATAGTGGGTATCATACCCACTTTCAGCCTCATGCAAATCCACGCGTGCAGGTTGTACCTCAAGTTACACACTACCTAATGTACTTCGTAGTCCGTACAGACTAGGTACCTACCTTCCCTACCTACCTAGATACAGGTACGAACTATCGGTACATGAAATGATCAGAGTGCACCACCTCGTAGTCTGTACAGTTGGCTGATCGCTAACTGCCTGCGACATCGAATACATTGCCATGCGGAATGTACATAGCAGGCATATCTACCTACCTCCATACTAAACGCCGGCCTGATGTATTGTACTATGTAGCCTATCTAGATATGTAGATAGCGTATCCACCTGTACCGGTATCGAATCATCGATACGGATCTTTGCTGACTAATACCGCCGGCCTAGGGGGTGTGGATACTGTGCACGGACCAAGATCACGTCGAAACAAGGTTGGACCCTGTGTCACACCTTCCTCGACTGTCAGTAGCGTCTTGTATTTGTCCCACTTTCCTCACGTGGCAGGGACATCGTTCAACGACAATTGCATTTCTCCAACCATCTTTGTCTTGTCTTGTCTTGTCAAGTCAGTTCAAAATATGCCCAGATACAATGAGAAGCTGCATGATAGCCTCTGTCGCCCTGCAAATATAATCGCTCTGAGACGAGTCGATAACCTCGAGAATCACACGAAAGTCCGGCCGCTGCCGTCTAATTACCCGCTGTCTTGACTCTTGGCTTCTAGTCCTCGCCTCATATACCTATATCTATTAGTTGTTCCTCTGCCATCCAACAATCTGTCTATCAAAATCTTCAAGTTTTGTGCTCACTGCCTGGTCGACCTGCCGGCGAACTACGCCAGATTTCCTAGTATTTTGCGTGTGTGTGATTTTGTGCAGAATCCTGAATTGGGCGTTGTTCGGCACCCGGGAGTTGACCACCCACCTACCTGCCTGCCCACGAACAATGGCCCAATGGGTGCCTCAAAATATCGAGGTAGTTAACTGCCTCGACCCGGGTTCGAACGTGTTCGCATCCCCCATCGCGTTGCCGCATCCACCTAATAATTCGCGACGTGCCCAGGTACTTTGTACCCGCGGCCGTACCTGTCGTATAATGCCCGGTACCTTTGTACCTCCTTCCGGTCCCTCTACCATACTGACAATCCGTAATGGCCATTCTTCCTCTACCGACTTACTCTCCTACTCTCCTACTCTCCTACCCACCTACACACTTACCGATCTCTCCACCTTCAAACAACACTTCGTCTTTCCCCGTCCATTCTTCATCAAACATCGCCCCCTATTGCACCTCTTCTTTGTCGCACCCCATTCGTCGTTATTCTTCCTGCTCCGCCCCCTACTTGTCTTATTCCCTCGTTGTGAAACGCCCTCTTGCGGATTGTACTGCCCGCAATCGATCCATCATCTATCCACTTCAGTATTCAAACTGCCATCGAAGACCCACCCGGGTTTGACTTATCAAACTCTGATATTCATCAGTCAGTATTGAACAATGTCGACTTCGTCCAAGGAAGTGAGGGTCAACGCCGACCTAGAGCCACTGTCGCCGGCGCCAACCCACCCGCTGCCATCTAAGGTCATCCATTCTTTGCAAACTAAAGCCGCCGGTAGTAATGTGATCAATGACAACGCGCAAATGATTGCGGGTGCTGACAACCTCACCGTCTTTCATCTATTGAACAATGCCAACCGTGCAGCTCATATGCACGAGAATGCGCCAGCTCACGGAGCTCGAGCCCCGGCGCAACAAAATACATCGACCTCTGATACATGTGATCAACACCAACAGCTGCAGCCGGGCTTCCACGTGCAGGTCAGTGCCGCTGCTTCTTCATACATGGAATGTTCTCTTCGTCTAACCCCACCCCCCATTCAGCCATCTCGCCTCGCAGCGCAGCGTGAGCAGCCGGCCCCTGGAGGCAATCTGACGACCTCACATACCAATGTCACTCCTCTCTTGACTGGCCAGACGGACCATTCTACGTGGCCGCCCAAAGCTCCCTCTATGGGCATCGCCCATAATTCCACATTGAGTAGTTCGGCTGGCTCTCTATCTCGTGTCAATGATACACATGACACCTCATCGTCGGCGCAGAGCTGGGAAGATTTTCTCGTTGATGAAGCGGAGTACGTCGAGAAAGGAAACTGGGCACAGTTTCCCCCAAACAGCCGCCTCTTTCTCGGTAAGTCTTTTTTCTTTTCATTCTTCCCTCCCTTTTCAAGCATAATTTACTAATCTAAATCCCTGCTTTAGGCAACATACCTTGTGATCGAATCAGCAAGCATGAGATGTTCGATTTGTTCTCCGAGTACGGAAGATTGGTCCAGATATCAAAGCACGAAATGTACGCATTCGTGCAATACTGCACTCCCGAGGATTGCCAGGCTGCAATTGCAGGCCTTGATGGCTTCCACGTCGGGAGTCAGAGAGTTTGTAAGTTAAAAAGTTAAAAGAGCACAACCCTCAAAACGAAAAATAAAAAAGAAAACCCAAAGCCTTCCTTTCGCACGTTATTAACGTCAGCTTCGCAGATGTTGAACTCGCTCGTTCAAAGAAGTCCGGCAGGGCCGAACAGGGACACGCTAGTCATCGCCAGCACAGCGACGATCATAGGCCCAATAAAAGAAGATATAGCAAGCGTAGTCATCCTTACGATAATGCCTACCAGGCTCGCAGGGCTGATCGCCAGCAAGCCGATGAGCAACAGCGTGATCACGCGTCTGTCCGCCATGGAAAGGGTCCGGCTCGGGTCCCATATGGCCATAGTGACAGTCGCAAAAGGTCTCGATCACCGAGTCCGCCTTGGTGTGCCCACGGGGCTCGTGACGGTCGCGAAAGGTCTCGATCGCCGAATCCCCTTCGGGACGCCCACGAAGCTCGTGACGGTCGCGAAAGGTCTCGATCGCCGAATCCCCCTCGGGACGCCCACGAAGCTCGTGACGGTCGCGAAAGGTCTCGATCGCCGAATCCCCCTCGGGACGCCCACGGAGCTGGTGACGGTGACCACAACCACGCCGGCAGTATTGGAACCTCGACAGTTGCACCAGTGCCTACCCAGCAGGACCTGCCCCGCCAACCAGTTTGCGACGTGCAAGTCTTTGTTCAGGAGGGATCGGTAAGGGAGAAATTCGTTCGTACCGTTGAGCGGAACTTCGTGGAGCGCGGTCTGACTGTCAATGTCGCCCCCGAAGGTTCTTGGGATGGTCGTGACGCCGAGATCCAGCGTCTAATTGTCGACGGTATTAACGCCGTCATTGAAATCGACGGCCGAGCGCAGATACGGCATCAAGTTCCGATGACCATCTTCGATAGGTCGCGTGGAATCATGAACGTCATATCGAAGCGGTACGAGAACCTCAACCCAATGGTCGCCGCGCATCTACTAGTAAAAGCAACATCTATTCGTGCACCTAATGGAACCCTCTATCATCCTACCGCTACCATGGCGCCCTCCCCCCCTTACTGTGAAGAGGGTGAGGAATATGGTCCATGGCGGTGGCATATTGCCTATGCTCGTCCTCGAACCGTCACGCCGGGACGCCGCAATGGGGAGCCGGTCCATAGCCAGCATCCCACGGTTGAAAGAGTTGCCCCGAATATCTCGGTGCCACAAATCACCCCGGAGCACTTTCAAACTCTCCTTGGAACTACGAGCGGTGATCGACCTGAACCTGGTTACCCTCAAGTCCCTGATGCGTCCTCCGACGAAATGAACGAAATGAACGAGTCTACCGGGGATCCAATGGATATCGACGGTCCGTCATACCTCCTCGAGGAAACCAATGACGATCATTCTCAACAGTAGGCAACCATGCCCGCGGACAGCACCGCCATCTCTCCTGATCATATTCCTGGGAAGATTGCTACTGGTGCCAAATGAGATCAATGACTTGGTCTCTCAATACCGCCAAAAGAAACTCGTTTTTTCTTTTCTTTTTCTATTCTACGGAGTTTCTGGCTGGTCATGCATTGCACAGTTCTTGCAGTATTACACATATACCCCTTCCACTGGCTTTTCATTGCGAATGGCGTTATTTCATACGACTACGACTTGATTCAGTTCGTCGTTTCAAGGAAGGGGTTTTCTCTGAGTGTTTCGGCTCGCATAGCAAGCACACGGGCAGTCAGGCGGTTACATTCCTTTCAAGTGGTTGTTCCAGTGTTGTTCTGCCCTCTTGTTTTTTTCCATCATCTTTCTTCTTCGACGATAGAAGAATACGATGAAAATTCCCTCTTGTTTTTTCCATCGTCTTGTTTCTTCTTCGGCAACAGAAGAATACGATGAAATTCCCTCTTGTTTTTTCCCCAATCATCTCGCTTCTTCGACAATAGAAGAAGACGATGACCTTCCCTCTTGTCTTTTCCATCGTCTTGTTTCTTCTTCGACAAAAGAAGAAGACGATGAAATTCCCTCTTGTCTTTTCCGTCCTCTTTCTTCTTCGACAATAGAAGAATACGATGAAAATTCCCTCTTGTTTTTCTCCATCATCTTGCTTCTTCGACAATAGAAGAAGACGATGATCTTCCCTCTTGTCTTTTCCATCGTCTTGTTTCTTCTTCGGCAACAGAAGAAGACAGATGGTAATTGTCTCGCATCCTCTCGTCACCCGTACTCACGATACTGAGTACTCTCTCTGCTATGCTATCGGTCTTTTCATCATTCATGACACAGAACCTCTCCCCTCTCTTGCCATTTGGTCCTTTACACTCTGATGTCTCTTCCAGGTGTAACATCTTTGTTCCACACTTCCCCCTTTATCCCTACATATCGCCCATATCCTCTTGACCTCTGAATATACAAGTCAATGTACAGGGCTGTAAGGAAAAACGAAGATGGAAGAATACGAGTCTGGACTAGGTACCTTTACCTTTACCTTGTACCTTTTGGTACTCATCACGGCCCCGTCTTTGTTTCTAGATCGGTCACCGGTCTTCACTCGCTTGTTGGCGGTCCGGTTAGGCTACACACGTTGAGTCTAGTCTTGAGTCTTGAGATTTGATCCTGTGAACGAGGCAAACGGAATGGATGCTGCTTTGGTAGGGAAGGGAATCATTCTACAGTCCATGTGCTCTCTCATGCACCACCACTTGTACAATACAAAATTCCATTTGCAGGAAGGGTTCCGTAGATTCTACTATCGATGTGTAGTAAAATCGAAAGTTAATCCCCAGATTTGTTTACTTGTGCGAAAAAGAACGTGATTTGTCATCTTTGCTTTTCTTTTCTTTTCTTTTTTTTTTGGCTGCAGCACTTGTATTTACGTTCTCTTGCCAACGTGAATGTGCTTTCATTTCCACGTACGTTGATTGTATAAATGTCTTTTGGTCGTCGGTAGGTATTGTACAATCCCCATGGGCCAGCCTATCTACCAAGACAAAGCTCACTGGACGCCCCACCACCCCAACTTCTCCATCTATCTATATACCAACCTCATAATGCCTGAGTCAGCAACGCCCGCGTCTTCTCCTCCGAATCCCGAACAGCATAATCCATATCTCCCGTAGCCACCGGCTCCGTCCTCGCAACCCAATCCTCGAGCACCCTCCTCAAATCCACAAGGTCCTGGCCCAAGGTATCGATCCCGCGCATCTCACACGCAATCACCACCTCCTCATCCACCAGCAGCGACACCCCGCCGCCAAGCCGCAGCAAAGCATCGTCCTGCATGATGAACTGCACCGCGTCCGCAGCCCTCGACCGCGCAAACGGCACATCGAAGCCCGCTTTATCCCACAGCGCACTCCCGAGCCCGAGACTCCGACAGATATGGCCGTCCATGACCGCCGGCTCCAACGGCGAAGGCTGGTGCGCCAAGGCCCGGAAACTCGCGCGTCGGCGGGCCTGCGCCGATTTGTAGATCTTGGTCGTCTGCGCGGGGATGCGGCAGGTATAAGGCGTCACGCGCGGGAATAAGAGCACGATTAGCGGCGTCAGCTCACCGCAGACGATGGCCATGACGGCGAAGAGAGGCAGGCGGGTGATATCGTGGCGGACGCGTTCGCGCAGGTGGAGGGTCGAACGGGTAGGGGGTGGCGGTGATTGCGCGGAGAGGAGACGGCGGTTCTGTAGGATGGCGAAGATACCATTCTTGTAGAATGTCGTGTAGGCTTTCCCCACCTTGAAGAGGTGGCTGAAGCGGCTGGTGGATTCACTGCGGTCGGGAAGGTCGAGGGGAGGGGGTCGGGTTGAGGCGGGGGGGTTTAGAGTGTCGGGCTGGGGATCTTGGGCGGGCAGGTCTTGCGGGGGGAGGTCATTTGTTGGATGGGGTTTGAGTTGAGGTTCTGTCGATGATGATGCTCGGCGGATGTAGGATGGAAAGGCGGCTTTCAAGTATGGTTGCATTGGAGCCCCGCGCGGGGTTGTATAACATGTCCAATTCGAACTCTGTGAGAAGAGGACTGACGATGGCTTGTGTATGCGAGAGGGGTGAACACGCACAAGGCGCGCACCAGCGTTAAGACTCATGAGATTGCTTGTCGACCCGCTCGGACAATGGCAGTGATTGATTCCGTTGGTTTCGAGTAATACCGTAATACTCGAGGTTTGGAAGCGAACAAGTTGGAAATTGGTTCTTCCCAAAGACAAATACCGACGATAAGAAAGTTTATCGGCCGAGTGAAGTTGATCTTGGCCAGATCTGCTTACTAACAATTTTGTTATCGCGGTTAAGATATTACAGTCCGTATCTAGATAGCGAGCTATGTAATTAAGCTTTCTGCCGCTAGGCCTAGAATAGAAGCTTTTTCAACTTCCTAAAGCATCCGCGAAGCGAAGTTTTCATTGGCCGACAGATCGCGGGGTTACTTTTTAGCTTTGTGCGCCACTCCCAGAGAGGAAATTAACAAACAAATTATCGGTGTGTGACAGGTCGCACAAGGCGAGACGCGCTGCTTGTTTACTTTTGTGAGCGCGACTCTCCCATGGCGACAAGCAGACCTTTTTCCTACTTGATTGTCAATGACTGTCTATCTCATGGATCGAATATAAACAAAAGAAAGTCGTACGACGTCGACTCGGTTAGCGATAATAGAAAAGTTGTTGTTTTTGACCAATTGATTGAAATTCCTTTTCCTTTTGAATCCTTTGTCCTCATCGCTTAACGGCCTTTATCTCTCACGCGTGTGTAGACTAAGCTGTCTACAGAGAAGAAGAGCGGTTGTCTCATGCACGTGCTTCCGCGAGAGGCTGATCCTGACAACTAGAGACCGTTTCCACATGAACAAGACAAGACAAGATGGCAGATTCCGACGATCTAGATCTCCCAATTGCTCTTCGGCGGACGCCTCGCCGGCGCGCCAATGCGAGGACAGCGGCTCTGCCAGCAGGTCTAGAGACCCCACACAGGACACCCTCGAGGAAGCGAGTCCGCTTCTCGGGCTCTGGGTTCGACTCCCCTCGTCATGATGTTGCTGGGCCATCATCCTCTACGGGATTAACACCCATGATCAAGCGCTCATATGTGAGCGAGCCTGTCACCAAGCGGCGTAGAATCCCTGCTGCTGCCACGGCTGCCGCCAGACGGCGGGCCTTGAACACTGATATAGAAACGGAGGAGTCCATGGATGACGTGGACATCCTGGCATTACCTTCATTACCTTCAAACACAAATGATCGCGAGATGCGTCGCGCAAGGCGAGACCAGAGCAGACTAGGCGTCGTCGAAGTGGCCAAAAAGGGAAGGTCGATTACCAAGTCACGCACGCGCAAGGAGAACGAGACAATAGCAGTTGAAGTGGAGGCCGAGGTACAGCGTCTGCGCTCGGAGCTTGAAGCTCGCGACGCCGAAATCGCTCGTCTTCATAACGAGACTCTTGTCCATGACACCGATCGCATACTAGAACTCGAGCAGCAGATCCAGATCTTGCGCGCAGAACTGGCTAAACAGCAGGCTGCTACCGCTGTCGCAAATGAAGGCGACGATTCTGACAATGATGAAAAAGATGGGAGAGATTCCCGGTCGCGGAGCTTTTACAACTGGACATTAGCCGCCCGGGATCCCTTCTCAGAGAATTTCCTAGACAGAAGTGAGGACATCCGAGATATCACCATGGCAGATGTGATCAGCAGCACGCCTTCGCGGCGGCGCAATAATGCCAAGGCAACCCCGGCGGGACGGTCTGTATCCGCCTCATTCCCAACGCCGCCATCGACGAGTCCGACTCAACCTGCTACTCCATGCTCTGCACGTAGGACTGTGATGCCTGTTACTCCACAGTCTCATGTCGGAATTCAAGTCGAGCTCCCAGATCCGGAAAAGGAGGTTCTTACAGCCGAGCTTGGATCACTTCGCAGCGAACTAGGGAAGTTGACCGCGACGTTGGAATGCCATGCCACACAACAAACCCGACTATCCGAAAAGCTCTCAAACGCACTCATCTCATCATCCTCCTCCCCTACCACCATAGAAAGCAACAACACCAAAACCCCAGACCTAGAAGCAAACCTAGAAGAGCTCCTCAAGCTCCTCTCAGACCGCACAACAAGCCTCAATGACCTAAACAACTCCATAACCACCCTAGGTTTCCCCGGCACAACCACAACGGAAATGCTCTCCTCCATAACCACCGGCCTCCGCGCCGCCCGTCTAGAACTAGAATACCTGACCCCAGGCTCCATCTCCCTCCCTCTAACCTCCCACGGCGCAGAGGTCCTCGACCTAGTCCTCGCCCGTCTCCGTTCCCTAGCGCGGAAGTCCCGCGCCGACGAAGACGCCATCGAAGAGTATCGCGCGATAGAACTCTCTCTCCGCGAACAGCTGACCACTCTAACCTCGCACTCGGCCAGCGACGTCGACGCCATCTCCGCGCTCCGCTCTCGCGACGCGCGCATCGCCGAGCTCGAAAGCGATCTCGAGACTCTCCGTTCCGCAGCCGAGGGCTACCGCCGGGACGTCTCGGAGCTCGAAACCCGCGTGCTCCGACTCCGCGACGACGGCGTGGCGGCCATGACCAGTCTCGAGGCCGATCTAGCGTCCTCGCGCGCACAGATGGCGCGCGGCGGGGCCGCCGTCGAGGAATTAGAGGGCAGAGTCCGCGATGCGCGGGCGCTCGCAACGGAATTGGCCGCGAAGCTCAAAGACGTGCAGCGGCGACGCGAGGTGGAATCGCGCGTGCGGAATCGGTCGGCGGGGGCTGCGCTCGCCTTGCGCGATGCGCGGGTGCTGGAGCTGCGACGGGAGATTGCGGGCGTCAGTGATAGTCTTCGCGGGGCGCAGGCGACGATTGTGAAGTTGCGAGTGGAGAATTCGACGCTTACTCGACGGGCGGAAGAGGCGGAGAGCGAAAGGAAGGAGGCGAAGGAAGCCGTGTTGAAGATGAAGGCGGAGATGGAGGCGGAATTGTCGTCGGTGAGACGGCGGCGGTCCGTGTCTGGGACGCCGGAGCCGAGGGCCGGGTCGTTTCTTTCTGCGGATCTGGCTCGGTCGGGAGGACGTGGCAGGAGCACGGGGAAGAGACGTAGGGGGGATAGTGGGTTGGGGTTTTTGGAAGAGGAAGACGATGATGGGATGTGATGTTCTCTCCCTTTTTTTTATTTTGTTCATATTTTCTTGCGGTGTGCATTGTAAATTGCGAGTACAGTACCGCGCATGTTGGAATCTAACCTACCGACATGTTCTCTTTGTTAGCATTCTGGGAGTTGGGAATGGCGATTTCACAATGGGTAAGGGAATAAAAGCCATTTCGAACAGCGAATATATATCAATACGGACTGAACATATATATACATATATATATATATTGTGCACGCAGCACGACGAACGTTGTGATAATCCAGCTGAGTCGGTGCAACAAAAGCCACTGTGATGAAGATGGGCGTGGGTGGTAGAGGGGGTATATCCATTCACTCTTTTCTGGCTCCAGTAAACTTCTAGCCGACAATTGACAATTTGACAATTTGACAAGCTGGGGTCCTCCGACGTGTCACGACGTCGATATCCGGATGGACGAGGAACACAGAATCATATTGGCGGATGTGACAGAGCCAAGCCCGAATAGACAAGCTTTAGAGTGTTGGTACCGCCGAGAGAGAGAGAGAGAGAGAGAGAGAGAGAGAGATAGACAGATAGATAGAGAGACAGAGGGACAGAGGGACAGAGAGAGAGACATTGCCCTGAGGAAAGATACGCTACAGATTCGTAATGTGACGAAGATATCTACCTGGAATTTAAATGAGAGTCACTTGCAGAATTATATTACCTAGATCACGGTACCGAAACACAATACTAGCCAAGGGACCCTGAGTAAGAGAGATTACATATTAAATTATAAAAAAAAAAAAAAAGAAAAAAAAAAAAGAATATTTAAGCAAAGTACCCACGCCAATCGGTGATGATCAATCGGCCTTCATTGCCCATTTATTGCTTTTACAATACTTGTGGCCATATTTTCCCCAGGCACAAAACACACAAAACACACAAAATAACGAAATACACAAAATACACCGACACACAACCTCACCTTCAGCTACCCACCACCACACGACTCCTCTCGCAACCCTCTCACAAAGGTACCACCTACCCGCCCCCCTCGTCCCGCCCACCGGTCACTCAAAAACCGTTAGAAGGGCCCCTTGTAAGTGTCGATGCTTTTTTTTCCCGCCTCATCGTTCCGAGATCCCATTGGCGACGGCCCGTGCAGGAACCCCCAGCCAAGCGTTATCGTGCCAACTCGTCTGCAGGAACCGGTAGCGAGTTGTCATTTCTTTGTGTGGCGCTCGAAAGGAAAACCCCGATAATCTTTGAGGGCATCGATATCCCACACGTGCGCTCGCGCTCGCGCTCTTGCTGCTGGCTGCTGGCTGCTGGCTGCTAGGGGCCTACCCTTTCGCCTCTCTCTACCATTATACCACTTCCCATTCACCATTACCACTACCGCCACCAGTACCGGTACCAGTGCCAGTGCCAGTGCCAGTGTCAGCGACACCAACAACACACGTCCTATCCTATCCCGTCTTATCCTATCCCACCATCAACGCTACTCGCACACGACCCGGTCTGCGGGTTTCATCCCTCCCCTCCACACTCCACTCCCCTTTCACCTCTTCCATCCACCCATCCACCCATTCACCCATTCACCCATTCACCAATCCATCCATCCATTCCATCCATCCACCTATCCACACACCAATAAATCATCGTCACAGTGCAGGTTCGTTTATTTCATCATTATCTTTTTTTCCATCCCCGTTATTATAGATAAGACATCACTTGCTTTTTTTTGCTTTTTGCTTGGTCCCCCTTTCATCGCATTGCGGATCTCCCTCCATCGTCCCCCTCCAACCAACCAATTAACTGACGGAAACCCACGCAGGGGATAGTCCGATTCTTCCCTTTTTTTTATCTAACCATCGTTGTCAAAGTCCGTCATCAAAAACCCGAATGCTGGTCTAAGTTAAGTGACTCGGGCGACCTGGTCTCTTCGCCGTCTACCTGCACACGCAATATTCGTCTAGCATAGCTCCTGGAACTTCTACAGGGTCTTTGCCTCCTTTCCGTTCCTCGTAAGTGCAAGAAGCAAGTTGTCGGTTCAGTAGTACGACGTACCCTTACATGCTACTTTTCTTGCTTTGCTTTGCTTTGCCTTACCTTATCTTACCTTACCTTACACCAAAACTAACATCCCGCAAAAAAAAACAGATACATCAGTATCTCCGGAAAAATCCATCGCATCAAGGCAAGAAACAAAAGCACAAAACGCAATGTCGGCAAGCCCCGTCCAGGAGGAGGCGCCGATCCCCATGCTGCCGTCCTCGTCTAGCAGCCAGAGAACGGCGACGCTGGTTGACTCGGAGGGTTCTTCCGCCAAACAGCCCTGGGAGCAGAACACGCTGAAGCCCACCAGCCCCAAGCCGGCTCACGTCATCATCAACGTCAACCCGGATCCCGCCCAGCCAGACCGGCCCGGACCTCCCCGTTCGGCCTACGTGCACCCCGTCAATCTTTACCACACGTACCGCGCGCCCTCCCCCTGGCAGCCTCGCATGCCCCCCAGCCCCAGCATTGATCCTTCCAGCGCCGAGTCCTCGGTTCACGAGCCTCGTCGCAACTGGTGCTCGTCGGCAGTCTGGCTCAGCTTCCTGTCCTGCGGCACCGCCAACAAGAGCTACATGAAGGGCGTCGCCTGCGTAGTCTTTGCCATCACCCTCATTCTCATTGTTGTCTTGGTCTTCAGGTACGCAAAACATTGCATTTCTCCTACCTCTTTTTCACCCATTGAACACGGGTCAGAATAAAATCAAATAAATCAAAAAAAAGAAAAAAAAAGAAAAAAAAAGAAAAAGCTAACACATCTGACTTAGTCTCGTGACCAAAAAACACTAGACCCTCCTCCCATTCTCCCGAGGTTGATTTTCGATTCCCTTTCGGTCGGCGGCGTTACATCGGACATCTGGAACGTCGGATGGGAGGGGTGGGAACAATTGTTGGCAAGGGGTGCCTGAGTTTTCATAAGCAGGGAGTTCATTGGCGTTTGTTTCAGGGACAAATGAATGTAATGACCACGGCTTTTTTTTTCTTTTTTTTCTTTTTTCTTTTTTGCTTTTTGTGCGATGACTATGGATGAACGGAATGATGGATAATGTGTGCGCCTGTTGTTGCCCTTGCCTTTAGAGGGCAGGGCAGGACAAGCAAAGTCACGTTTGTCGATACCGCATTGGACCGACTAGTAAGTCGGACCAAACAAGTTATCATACGTCGGATGGGGATGTAAATAGCTTTCCGGATGCAGAAAATACATGGCAAGAGAGAGAAAGAGAGAGAGAGAGAGAGAGAGGGAGAGAGAAGTGGGTAGATGGATAGATGGATACCTCTACCGCCGCATCTTGCATCTCGCAGATCGGCATATGCATACGCCTAGGCGGCCGTACCTAATGGCATGAAAGTTCTCTCACATTCCGACGTGCCCGGTAATACATTACTGTGGTATGGACAATCGTGTTGTCGTGTGCATGGACGTCCCATGGAGTCACATCGTGCCAGTAAGAAGCGTCGCTATCATTTCGCGAATGAAATCAATACATGGAAAAAGAAAGGAGCACGCGGAGGGAGGCCAAGGGAGGAAGAGCGGGGGGAAGGAGAGTGCATAGGATAGGTAAATTAACACCACCAAGTCTTTTCGGTAAGACCCAGCATCTCTTCGGTTCAAAGCCGGTCTCGGGAGTGGGCGCTTTGAAAGTTCCGTGGCGTGGTGTCCCGTTGGCTGCGCTGTCATGGGTCTCTCCCGTTGTCTTCAGCATGTCATGGCCCCCCCCGCTCTCCTCCGCCTCCGCATCATTGTGGCGGTCAGTGGCATCATTCACAGGCGAATCAGACCCCCTGTGCTCGATGGACCGCACAGCACTGCATCGATACCCCCCCACAAGCCACCGGACGTGAGCACGTACGTAGTCCGTACAGACTGTAGCAGATAAAACAATGGCGGGTCCTGCCAGTTAGTTATCACTCTTAAATTCCCTGCCTGCGAGGAGGCTTGAGATGCTGCAGTGGCTTGCTAAAGAATTGTCAATAGCAACGCGCGTCTTCGGTGAGCTACCAATTTCAAATGCAGGACAAAGCCAAGGCATATTTAACAAGTCCATTCGGGTCGTCTGGGCGGGTTGACCGCTGAATTCAACCTATTCAGAAGCAGCAAGCAGCAAGCAGCAAGAAGCAAGAAGCAAGAAACATCTCGTCATGCTGCATCGTACAGTGGCTACAGGCTATCTTCCACTGCGGCCCCTCCTTGTCAGGAGCGACAAGTTCGATCGGCTTCTTCATAGTTCGGCGTATCGTTCCATCTCGAGTGCCTGTCCTAAAGAGATCATCGGCTCGAGGTCGTGGACATAGGGATACTGTCTGCAGCGAGTGGTCTCAGAGACGCGTTGTTGATCGTGACTCGCCGCTTTCTTGAGAAGCAGCTGGAAGAAAAGGAGAGTAAACTATTAACCTAGTTATGGGAGAAGGGACGGGACGGGATGGAATGAATTATCTCATCTTGTTAACTGCATAGACATGCATAGTTAAATACCTATCGAGACTATGTATCAAACGGCTCATAGTTAGTAAAGGGAGGCCTGTTATCTGATGAGGTGAACTCCATATCTGCACACCTAAAGTATCTTGACTACCTAACATTGACAACGCGCGGCAAGGCGACCGGACGAACAACAAACCTTGGGCGGCAATGCATCGTTGTCCCGAGCAAGACTGAAAATAACCAACCGGCATTGATTCCTTCTACTCCATTCAGAACTTAATCCTCCTGTTAAGCCGTTCTATCAACCATGACCGGTTCAACGACGGCCCATTCTTCTGTGGGTTTTCTAATGCCGCCTAACATTGTACACGTAGCTGACGCGTTATTTCTATCTAGCTCAACATGTCTCCGGCCTGGATGACCCAAGATGACAAAACTATAAATCAAAGGAAATGGGTGTTACTTTTAACAACCTCACACGGAACTGCGATAACTGTCACAGTTACCGGAAACCTTGATTGATGAACCCTTGTTTATCTCAAAGGCACAACTCGGTCGCTGCCAGTCCCTGGCAGGCCTTGGGACGGAAAAGGCGAGTAAATGCCGTCCTGTTGCATACGACAGCGGCCAAACTGAACATGCCGGCCTGGGGAACGGGCAAAGATCAATGCTCTTCAGACTGTTGCCTGTAGCGGCCTTCAGACACAGGTCAATCCTTGACCTTTATGCCTCAGTCAAAAGAATGGGCGCATTTTCTGCTGGATTCGTCGTCAGACTTGTCGTGGATGAAGGTCTACTTCGACCGAACAGCAGCATCGATGGAAAGCTTCTCATTCGCGACTCATCTGGCAGACCGAGAAAGTTGCGCCGCCCATGCGTAAAAATGCATTTGCCTTCTTGATCCGCCCCAAGAGCGGCATGGATCTAGATACCTTCCAAACATGCCAATTGCATAAATTTTTGAAAGAATTTATCGTTTGCTGTAAGTTTTCATGCGCAAAGTCGCCGAACAACGGCCGAAGCTTAAGGGTAAAAAGTTGGTTCTGATGTAGCAAGTCATCGCCGTCCTCCTGGGGAACTCTATGTAGGTAGAATATTCTCCATAGTATGCAAACCCATTGCAGAAGTTTTCTCTCTCCCACCCTCTCTCTCTCTCTCTCTCTTCAACCCACACAGTAACTCAACTGGAACACATCGTCAAAATCACAACCACAACCAAAACTATAGCCACAAACAAAAGCAAACCCACCAAAATTCCTCTGTCTGTGCCTTTGGCACAGATACCAGGAAATCAACATGGATCCCTTCGGGAAAAGGAGCCTCCTACTTGGCTACTCGAAACAACTGATGAGCAGAAACTGGAAGGTATCCCACGCAGAAACAACCGGGACAACTCATTCCCGCCTCCTAGACGACCTACCGGTCGACATAATCTTGAACATCGCGGATCTCCTTGGGCCCGCGGACTATATCCTATTCTCTCACACGTCCCGCGCAACGAGACGTATCCTTGAACATCGTTATACGATCAACAGTCTCACCCGTTCCGAATACCTCAAGTATCTAGCCGCCATCACTCGCACACTCCCCAAGTACTGGCTCTGTTACTACTGCGCCAAGCTTCACCACATCTCCACGCACGACACCCCCAATTCCAAACATATCATCCCATCCAACTGCTTCTGTGCCCGCATCGGAATCAGAATCCGTTGGACATCCCACCCCCGCCCCATCTGGATCGAACACCACCACGCCCAGCTGGCCCTCAAATACGCCCGTCTGAACAACCCCAAGTACTACGACTACCTCCAAGCCCTGATGCGGCCTCTCTTCCACCAGTACACCGATGCCCGCGGCCAAGGCGCCTCTCTGACCACCCGCTACTCCGTCTACCCCCGCATCATCCGCGGCTCCAACGGCCAACTCCGTTTCCTCACCTTATCCACCTGGAAATTCATCGACCACCGCGACAGCAACGGCCAAGCCTCCACCTGCGTCGCCCCCCGCCCCATCAAGCTCTGCCCCCACCTCAACTTCGACCCTCACCACTCCTCCAACCACGCTCTGAACACCTCCCAATCCAGAGCCCTCACCAAGCGTCCCGGCCACCGCTCCCGATCCACCTGGTGCACCCGCTGCGGCACCGACATCTCCGTCCGCCGCTCAACCTCCACCAAACTCGTCACCCTGCGTGCCTGGCAGGACTTCGGACCCGAGGGCGTCCCCAAGACCTGCGCGTGGGAGCACGCCTCCACCGTCGATCTGCGTGAGCGCGGCGCCGTGCAGTGCCTGCCCTGGTACGGTCCTCCGAACCCGCGGGCCCGCGGCACCATCCGGTCTCGCTACGGGCAACCACCCCGGCTCTCTCGGGGCCTTTACCGCGCAATGGTGCGGAATGCCAGCCCACAGCAAAAACCCAACCCGACCCAACCCAACTCCACTCAGATGGTAGGTAGGTACTCTGACAATAACAACAATAACAACAACAGCAACAACAACAACAACAACAACAACAATAACATCAAATAAACATCAAATAAACATCAACAAATCCTACAAGGAGCCTCCGACCAGTCAAGCATACACATGAAAACGAGGGAAAAAAAAACAACCCTTTCTGCCTTTCTGCCTTTCTGCATCTTCTTACTGGAAGAAACTACATCGGCTCCTTCGCCCCCTGATTAGCCTACCCCTAGGTAGACACCACGACACCCCGACTCCTAGGAGAATAAGTAGTTAACGTACTCGTCAAGGTCTCAAAAGCGGTTCTGGCTACCTTTCGGTGTACCTACCCTTTGAGAACCAGTTCATACCCACCATCCTTCACCGTCAGTTCCAGTTATCCGGATTCCGCTGTCTTCCAGTCCACTCATTTGCCTTCATCTCTTCGTTCCCTTATTGGGTACTCGGAAATACCAGCCGGGACTTTGGTGCTTTGTTGTAGGTTGCGTATTGCTGCCCAGCAGTCAATGTCGGCTCTACGCGCTCGAAATAACACTGCCCGTTTCACCCCATATAAGTAGCATCAGGTAAAGAGTCACAATCAAAGAGATATTTTCCGATACGAAAATCAATTACTCCTTGCTGTCCGAGATAAAAAGTAACCGTGTTGCGCCGTACGTGACCCATGATCCTCTCCCCATCCACCATGATTCCCAACGTCCACTACGAGTTCTCCTTCCAGGCCGTGAATCTCCGGAGTTGGAGACTCGCGTAAACAAAAAAAAAAAAAAAAAGGCAAGAAAAGAGAGTGTCTTCCCGAAAAGCTCATGAAGCTCGAAGATGCCAGTCTTTCTTAGAATAATTCCCTATCTGTCAGCAACATGCCGTGACCCGTCCGTGGTTCCTTCTGATTGCTAATTATCTATCGTCCGTCGCTCAATCTCTCGGTAAAGACACCTGCAATATGTCCCTTTCCCTCGAAATGTCCATGCATCCATACTTAGGCCACCGCGCAGCACATTACCATGATGCGCTACTGGAAGAAGAAGGTATCTCTCTTGATAAAGTACAGCCGCGGACCGGAGGGGGCATCGACTGTCTTCGGATCCTTGAACCACGGCTTGACGACTAGTGCCTGGGATGCGGTTTCCATCTTGCCGCTTTTGCCGTCCTCGTAGCACCATACGCCTCGCAAGTCGAGTTCAGCAATTAAACCGACTCTGATATTCATCTGGGGTCTTCCTAGAAGCTCTCGATTCAAATAGGCGATCGCGTCATGGAACCGCCGAACATCTGTATCCATCACCTCCCCGAGATAAAAGAATCGGGCGGCGTCCTCTAGCCGAATTTCGCAGTAAGTTACGCCGCTGTCGTCGAATCGCTCCAGACCATGCTGCTCGGCTACTTCTGCATCCCGGTGTTATTAGTCCACGCCCGTCGCTTGTGTGGCAAAGTTTGTGTTTATGATGCAAAAAATAACCGAACCAACGTTTCACTACAAAAAGAAAGGGCAACTTACGCAGGAGATATTCATAGAGGATAACGGAATAGGGTGAATCTGCTGCATAGCCTCGGACCATTCGATTTCCTACCATCTTCTCAACTTGTCTCACCGCATACGTATTGATATCCCGGTGACGGATAGGCATACTGATATACAAAACCTTGAGATCCTGAAAGTGCTCAAGAAATCGAATCAAGTCCTGATTACACCTAAGAGGATGATACTCATGGTCGAGGAGCCACCCGCATCCGCATCGAAAATGACCCGGTGTCGATAGACTCCCCGTGGTCTGTAATTCGATACTGATTCGCGTGATGCCTCTGAATAAGCCCTGATACTCGAAGATGGTATGGTGGTTCAGGTATCTCGCCTCGGCACTTTCTCTATCGAAGATCACGAGGTCTTTGGGGCCGTTTATCTTGATCTCGGTGCCGAGGCGGCGAAGAGTTCCGTTCTCTAGCGGAGATGTCTCTATCGTGACTATCCCATCTGGCCTTTCCGACTTTAACAGAAAGCCGAAGGTAAACTTGTCGATGCGGCAGAGGGCTTGCCACTGGTTCCTGGCCAAATCTTTGTCATCTTTGTCGGTTTGCATTGCATTGGGCCGTACGACGAGTTTGGTGCTTATCGGGTCGCGCCTAAGCTGTATTCGGTGGGCGAATATTGGCCCGAAGGAGAATGCATATCTCCAGATCATTAACTTCAGCTCGTTGGGCAGTCGCTGGTATGGAAAGGTTATGATGGGTGCAGGAGCCTCAGGCGTCACGGGCACCAGAGACATGGAGGAATCCTGGGCAGACGCCATGGTTGCTAGGCGCAGTTGTTGCGGGATTCTGTACTTTGCGGATTCGTTGGTTGGTTGGGAGTACTGTGAATGGCGTCAGTGAATATCCCCTGCATTAAGATTGCGACGACTGACATAATACCCTGATGAAATTGATTTCACGAGAATGTGTGATAAGCCTTTTGGAAATGTGACTCTCAGCGAGGGTCACAGTTGTTGCTTGGAGTAAATAGGTACGTAGGTACGCATAGGAGACTTGCTGTGATTGTAAGAGGAGTTTTTCGTTCTTCAAGGCGAGCTTTATCAGTATAAGATCGAGATCTGACAGGGCAGTAGAAAGGGAATAAAATATAATGGGCTTGACCACCCAGCTGCTTATTAAAGATTCTTCAGTGATGGTCTTCGTTCTGTCGATGAAGCATCTGCCGACGACCACGACTTTTTTCTTTTGCGTTCGTCAGTGATATAGTTCGAGAGGATACTGGAGAGAAGAGTAGATCGATGGATGAACCACGGGACGTCGGCCTGGTGGTGTTGTTGCTGTGCTGCGGCTGGAATGATGAAATTCAGCCTGCGTCCGCGAATATGCCAGGCGACTTCTCAGTTGAAGTTTCTCTAAGGAGAGACCAATATATGACGTCGGAGAAGACAAGAAGATTCAATCAATCGATGCGTGAGCTTTTCGAACCGGTTGAAAGAGACTTCTACGATTTTTGCCTGCTCAGGTCTTAATGAGTGCAGAGTCGAGGACGCAGGGAAAGTGTTGTAGAGTTGGGAAGACACGAAGGCCCGGAACGGCTTGAAATATGGGCAGGATGAAATATGTACGTAACTCGCACGGGCTTTATAGTAAACCAGGCAAGAACATACGTAATCAGGGTCGGGCTTTGGGAATGTGTGTCCGAAGGGACCTTCCTCATCACGATTTTCACGATTTCCCATTTCACATAACAGTGCAGGCGCGAGTCCGTGCGACATCGTAGGAACGTTCTTTCTCAACCCACGTTCATAATCACGTAATCCAGGACTCGAAGACCTCCACACAGGTGTACTAGAGCATCAAGCCCTTAAGGTTAGAGCCGATTGAACAAGAGTCTTGAACAAAGCCTTAAACTATGAGACGAGCTATGATATCTGGATTGCTAGGGGGTCGGGTCATATTACTACATAAGATAAGTGATCATACAAGTGGATGCAAGCCAACTAATCCACCATATGTCTATGCCCCCGCCACTACCGCCAAATTCTCGTATATAGTGCGCTTCACGGCATAGAAAGTACCGCCTAATTGGCTAGCTGGGCCGCCGCCGATAGGCAAACCTATGCTTTCGACGTCGACACGGCCCGTTGCTGTCTTCCGAACTACCACCGCACCGTCGACTAAGAGAGTACCCTCTCCCCTGAATTCTGCTGTGTGGCCCGATTGCTGCATTGCCTTCCGCAGATCAGCAAGCCGTAGATCGCCCACGTGGAGCGGCTGAGCCACTGAACGGGTTGCCGATGCCATGTTCTTGGGCAATATGTCCAGCGTGGGTTCTACTGCGGACTCTGCTGGTTCGCCTGACTGTGAATCCTCCCTCTTGACGCGTTTATTAGGTGAGTCGTCGTTGCTGCTTCGTGAAAGCTGCTTGGGGATAGCGAGAAGCCGGCCGGTTATAGTGGCTATACTCAATCCACGAACACTCTGCCATTTTAGTTGTTTCACTAGGGCTGGGGATAATTTGACTACCCAAGCGTTCGTATCAACACTAGCATCAACAACGGCCCCTAAATTAGGCGTATATATGTCGATTGAGCCCTCCGCCATGAGTTTTCTGCAGTCCGACGCCAGTGTCATCGTGTCTTCACTACTACCGCCGACGAGTATGAGTTTTCGGGGTTGAATCAGGGGTATGAGCATGTGAAGACTGCGTTTATCGTGAATGCCGGCGAAGTCTACGAAATCAATCTGAAGTTTAACGGCCATCTTTTCTGTGGTGACCACCAACTTGGATGGGCCGTTTACTGTTTCGGACGGATCGTCGGGAATACCCTCCAACTCCTCATCGATGCCATCATCGTGCGTGGTCATCTGAAACTCGTCGGCGATATTCCGCAGGAGTGCTGGTCGCTTATGGTTATGAGATCCATGGTTTTTGTTGCTTGGAGACGCGTCGTCCCATTTGCGTTTCTTCCCCAAATAATCGTGATTATCACCCTTGCCAGACTGATCCATCTCAACTCCATCATCTTCTCGTTCCTCCGCTCTAAGGAAGTCTTCTGGTCGAATAACTTCACCATATTCGTCGTCACGTTTCCGCCGTACCGGGTGCGGAAACCATCGATCCCTTCCTTTTTTATCTCTGACGTCAAAATCATGGACACCTTTCTTTTTTAACAATATATTGACCCCTAGATCTTCGTCTGTAAGGGCGGCTTTCTTTCTACCAACCTGGCCAAGGGTCGTCGCAGCGTTTAGGGCTCGACCCTGTTGCTCATCCTCGGAATCTTCTGACTCGGATGATGATTCGGAAACGTCATCTCCTACATCTCCAGACGTCTCTAGAGTGGTTATACCTCCGCCCAGCAAAGCGGCTTGCAATTGACGTTGTTGGGCAAGCCATTGCTGGTATCTCGCAAGATCGCTGCCTTCTAAAGGCTGCTTATACGCATCCGCGAAGTCAAGAGCTCGCGCCAAACTACCTGGTTCGCCTTCAGTCGGATGATCTTGGCGTTCCTTCCACCAAGTCCATAGAGTTCTCGCCAAAGATGGTCGGGACGAAGAAGCCAGGGATGGATACTCGGTCAAAATCACTAGATTAGTAGGATCTTCGGCGAGCTGCTTCAGAACAACTTTGGAGAATCCCCACTCCAGGCTGGCATCACTGGCAATAATGACCTTGCCAGTCGGGGCACGATCACCGCCCTCGCGCGCCATAATTTTGTCGATCTGACCCCTCCTGTCCAGCAGACGTAGGTATCGGAAGTCAAACGGCCCGGCATCCTTCCCTTGCTTCATCCCATCCACAGCGCCGTGGGTTCGGCGAGAGCCGTCGGCGACGGCCTCAAACTCGCGTACAATGGCGTCATCCATCCACTCCAACATGCTTCGGGCATATCTCATGACACTGTGAACATTGCGCCCCGCCAAGTAAAGCTTAGCAGACTTGAGCTTGCCATGGTCAGACGACGAATCAGCGCGCCATGCATGTTCTAGTAGATAGGCTAGCTCCAGGACGCGGGCACTGGAGTCGGTTGGGATGAGGACCGTTCCACCCTTGGCGACACATGATCTCACTTTGTCTAGAAGTTGCTCATCTCGTTTGCTTCGGCCACCGGAGAGAGACGGCTTTTCGCCACCACGGCTGCTGCAAACTAGAGCAGTAGGCTTTCTCAACTGCTCAATGACTTCAGCGCCGCCGCCAGCAGCGCCGCCCAACCAAGCAGCACCGGCATAGACATTCTCACGCGCCTGATTCCAATCGACAGCATATACGATAGACTCGAGCCCATGTTGTATGTGCCAGATAGTGCCACCTAGAGTATGACCGGAGTTGTATGCGGTGATGGTTAGGCCGTTGAGGGGTGGCGAGAAAGGCGAGCCTAGTGGTTGGTGAGGTTGTGAGTATTTGAGGGGATGAATCAACGAGAAATAGGTGGCAATCTCGTCGGTGGTGGGCGCTTGTAGAAGAAAGTCGGACGAGGAATCTAGGTCCGAGTAGGATACGCCATCAAGGGCGCTCGAAGGGATGGTAGTAGCAGCGGCGGGTGTGGAAGCATAGAGATCTTGTAGTAGGGTTCGCCCAAGCCCTATGATGGGACTTGTCGCATAGATGGGGATGCGGGTGAATAGAGGGAAGTGCTTGCAGCAATGGGCAAAGGCGGCGATGTGTTCGGTGGTCGCATGAGTAAGAAGAATTAATGAGAGAGTCGGAACTTGTCTAATATGACGGTCAGCGGCAAATGTGATGAACAGACAAAGATGAACAAACACACTTTTCTAGCTCTTTAAGCTTGGTCACGTCGAATGATTCATCCCAGCCGACACCGACGAGGATCTTGATGCCTCCATCTAGCTCGAGGATGGACTGCGACGCTGGTGATTCGGAGAGTGCCCCTAGTAATGGGCTGAAAGTAAACATGGCTGCATGATATTATTTTTCCTTGCGACTCGTTGCCATATGCCCATCAAACGCGAAGGGTATGTCGCAAGACCTTGGTGGAGGCTGTAATAATGCCAGAAGCTATGAGGTTGTTTATCAGTGAAGGCCAAAATGTTGAGGTAGAGTTTAGGCCCGCTTCGGGGAATTGGCCGTGCTTTGATCACAGGTATGGAATCGAAGATGGAATTGGATGAAAGGGAAAAGACCTTGCGATGATGTCGCGACATACGAAGTATCTAGATGGACGGCTGGCAGGCAGTGCTGCACCGGCTACTGACAATTAGCGGGTTAACTACATTGCACTGACTGGTACATTCAATATAAAAGGGTATGCAATAGAAGGGGTGGCGTGTGACCGCTACGTATGCATTGAGCGGTATGGCGCCCCGCTTGGAGGCATCAGACCCCTGTCAGAACCCTGTTATCGGGACATATCAACCCGATTTTCGAATACCTTCCTATCTAGAGCATCACTCGAACTAGGTAGGTACCGATTCGTAACTGTGGCCTCAATATCAAGGCCAACCGTTGGGTTTTGAGCGTCGAACGCCCTGCCTACATATTATAGCCTGACGCTCTTAGTCTGTAAGGCTCACTCTACCACCGCATCGCTCTAACAGCATCACAGGCCGACGTGTACGAAATGACGGTCTTGGGCTCGGTATAAAACATAGTCGTCTGGTCTTGTGGCCCGATACCCAATAACCCCTCCATCCGCCTGCGACGCGCGCGCTTTGAATAAAGAGCCCGACCGAGGAATGTCTCGAACTATTCATGTTTTTGAAGAAGACCAATACAAAGTGCTCTCTCACTTTTGACAAGCCATTCTAACCCCCGACCGCCCAACTCTTTCAACTCTTCCAACCCTTCCAACCCTTCCCATCCTGCAACGATGAGCGACTACTCAATGTATCACGCCCTCGGTCAGGGCGAAGATCTCGACCCGAACGACCCCCGCCGAACGACCCAGCCTGCGCCTCCTCAGTTTGAACCACCCATCGCCTCTCAACAGTATGAGCAAGGCCATAGCCAACAGTACCATGGTAGTCCCCAGGCTCCAGTTGGATTCGAAGCAGGAGCCGACTTGGCCTCGCAGATGGCTGGCATGTCGTTAGATGGGCAGCAGACTGTGAGGAAGAAGAAGAGGGACCGCCACGCTTTTCACAATGTCGAAGCGCCTGCTGGCTCCTCACAAGCGTACAATGGGATTCCACCGCCAGGAACCGCTGCAACAGCCTTTCTGAACGCCGACTCTACAGTAATGGCCGGTGGCAAGTTTCTCGGTCAGCCCAACTCTCCGAACCAATTGCCGATGCCCGGCGCCCCGTACGGTGCTTCTCCGAACCAATTTCCTGCTACCGTCAACGCACCATATAATCCTATCACTCCAGCTACGACGGCCGAGTTTGCCGCCAGGGCCAGCCGACATTCGCAACCCGCTGCCCAAGTATCGGCTACGGGAGGCGGTATTGTCTCCCCGGACGAGATTCCCAGTGTTCCCCTATCACGAGACGTTCCCCAGCAATACTACCTGGACAACGTCTTTCCGACCTTTGAGCGCCACGTCCCTCCTCCTGCGACCATCTCCTTCGTGGCATTTGACCAGGGCAATTCTTCACCCAAGTTCGCTCGTCTGTCAATGAACAGTATACCTGCTACTGTTGACGCCCTTCAGAGTACCGCGTTGCCTCTAGGCATGATTCTGCAGCCTCTGGCTGCCCTTCAACCGGGAGAATTAGAGGTGCCTGTTCTCGATTTTGGAGACCAGGGGCCTCCGAGGTGTCGTCGGTGCCGAGCTTATATCAACCCTTTCATGATGTTTCGCTCTGGTGGCAGCAAGTTTGTTTGCAATCTCTGTTCATATCCGAACGATACGCCATCCGAATATTTCTGCGCCACCACGCCGCATGGGGTCAGGGTAGACCGCGACCAGAGACCGGAACTGACTAGGGGCACGGTGGAGTTCACAGTACCTAAGGAGTATTGGACGAGGGAGCCTACCGGCCTGAACTGGCTATTCGTCATTGATGTCACTCAAGAAGCCTTCAACAAGGGATTTTTAGAGGCTTTCTGCGAGGGAATTCTCGCGGCTCTCTACGCGCCAGAAGGGGTTGAAGATACCGAAAACGACGCGGAGTCTAAGAGGCAGATACCCCTTGGAGCTAAGGTCGGATTCATAACGTACGACAAAGATGTTCACTTTTACAATTGCAATGTAAGCTGTCGACGCTCTCATTTAGATCATGGTGACTCAACCTACGTACTAATACTCGCTAGCCTGCTCTTGAACAAGCTCAAATGATGATTATGCCTGATATCGAGGATCCTTTCGTCCCTCTAAGTGATGGATTGTTTGTCGATCCGTATGAGTCCAAGGCCATTATTACCTCGCTTCTTACTAGATTACCGGCCCTCTTTGCCAGCATAAAAAACCCAGAGCCCGCTTTGCTGCCAGCATTGAGCGCTTCCTTAGCTGCCTTGGAGAAGACCGGAGGAAAGATGGTCTGTTCTTTATCGGCCCTTCCTACATGGGGCCCGGGTCGACTTTTCCTGAGAGACGATGGAAAATATCCCGGCGGCGAGGTCGACAAGAAGCTATATACTACCGAGCATCCTGGTTGGCGGAAAATAGCGGAAAAGATGGTCGCTGCGGGTGTCGGTATAGATTTTTTCCTTGCTGCTCCTTCTGGTGGATATTTGGATGTTGCGACCATTGGTGAGTCTCAAATTCATATGCGAGAAGAGATTTAAATTGATCGCTAACTGAGTAAAAAGGTCACGTGTCTTCTACGACGGGCGGTGAAGTATTCTATTATCCCAACTTCGTTGGCGGTCGCGATAACACCAAGCTCTCGCAGGAGATTAAGCATACCGTGACCAGAGAAACAGGTTACCAGGCCCTTATGAAGGTCCGGTGCTCTAATGGACTTCAGATATCTTCATACCATGGTAATTTCATGCAGCATACATTTGGAGCCGATCTGGAAATTGGTGTCATCGACTCAGACAAGGCGATAGGGGTCATGTTCGGGCACGATGGAAAGCTCGACATCAAGCTCGATGCACACTTCCAATCTGCACTCCTCTACACTACGGCCTCTGGGCAGCGCCGCGTTCGTTGCTGTAACGTGATTGCCAGCATCACAGACCAGCTCATACAAATCATGAAATTCATCGACCAAGATGCTATGTACAGCCTAATCGCGAAGGAGGCCGCATCCAAGGTTTCCACAACCTCAAGCACACTGAAAGACGTACGGCAGAGCATAACTGAGAAAACAATCGATATCTTGTCATGTTATCGCAAAAACTTCACGACACAGCCCCATCCTCCTGGACAACTCGTTATGCCCGAGAAGCTGAAAGAGTTAGCAATGTATATGCTTGCCATAATGAAAACCCGGGCGCTTAAAGGAGGTCACGAGACTTCGGATCGAAGAGTGCACGAATTGCGCATGATCAAGACAATGGGTGTTACGGAACTTAGTCTATATCTCTATCCGCGCATGATTCCGATACACAATCTCGACCCCGAGGACGGCTTCCCTGATGAGAAGACGGGTCATCTGAGGCTGCCTCCGTCTAGTCGCGCTTCCTTCAGTAGGGTTGAGCCCGGTGGCGTCTATCTGATTGACAATGGACAGCAGTGCTTGCTGTGGTTCGATGTACAAACGTCGCCAAACCTCCTCGTGGATCTTTTTGGCGAAGGCAAGGACAGTCTCAGCTCGCTTGATCCTTATACCGCCAGCTTGCCAGTCCTACAAACCCATCTCAATGCCCAGGTCCGCAATCTTATCGAGTTCTTCCGGACACTGCGTGGCTCGAAGTCAATGGCAATCCAGATAGCAAGGCGAGGTACCGACGGTGCTGAATACGAATTCGCTAGGATGCTTGTAGAGGATCGAAACAATGAAGCCCAGAGCTATGTAGACTGGCTCGTTCATCTCCACAAAGGCATACAACTTGAAGTGAGTAACCCGTCACCTTTATCGCAAACGATGAGCATAACATTGACTATTTACTATTAGTTGGCCGGCCAGAGGCAGAAAACGAGCGACGAGGGAAGTTCCTCCTTAGCATCGACATTTTCCGGCTTACGTCCAGCTTATTGGTGAAGTACCGAAAGATGGAGTGAAAAGAGGAAGTGCTTTATGAAATTCTTTTGTTGGAGTGGCATCGGGACGCGCATTAGCCTGTGGACTTGATAAGTGGATATAGGTAGCGAGTATCGAAGGGATTCTGGTCCTGTAAAAAAGCCAATTCGAACATTGTTGTCCCTATGTCGTCTAGTTTCGAGATCAAGTTTGCCGCGCCTGTAGGATACGCCCGCAGAGAAAGAAATCGAATCTGATTCTCTTTCCGTGCGCTCTCAAGACTGCAGGGAGTCAATCAAGGTTGATTCCGGGAATTCATGTACTTTGTATGTATGTAGGGACTGCGGGCCGCCATCTGCCTACCCGTCCGTCCGTCCGTCCGTCCGTCCGCGCGCAGCCAGACCGCAGCTGATGATGACCTGATGCGATTGCAGGCTTATCTAGTGTATTACCTATTGCCTCCTTCCTAGGATATCATAAGAAAACCCTTTTCAAAGAGAAAGAAAACACCCACAAAGTCTCTAATTCAAAGATACTTGTCGTGATGACATGAAATAGTAAAAAGGCCCCTCAAAAAAAGAAAAATAAATTCCTGCTCTTTTGGTGTAGGGTATGGTGTGTAGGTAAGTACTCGAGTGAGTGAGTGGATGAACAAAGTGAACAAAGTGAGAATATGTAGTATTAGTTACTAGGTTAGTAGTTCCCCATCTGCCACGTCCCGCTGCCTTGAGCCGAGTCGCGGCTGGGGCAAAGAAGTTCGAACCATGTAGATAGTGCCGATGACGGGGGGGAAGGGAAAAGGTGAAAAAAGGGATTATCACGGAGAGAGTAGTTTTGTTTGTATTTTATTGGAAGGGCGGGGTCATAGATCATGACATCGAATCATGATTGGAAAGGAAACTTCCATCATGGACTATGGACGGACTACACTGACCTTGGGTCATTACATTACATGGGAAGTTGGGAGATAGGTAGGTAGTTAGTGAAGTAGTCAGGCAAAAGAGAACGGTCGGGTTCCTTTTTTTTTTTTTTTTTCTTTTTTTGTCTGAAAAAGAGGAAGGGGAAGGGGAAGGGGATGTGTGGAAATGTCCACTTCTCCTCGTCCCGCTTCTCGGCCGCGTAATTAATCTACCTACTTCGTACGTACCGTACCGTACCGGACCCCGGGGATTTCTTCTTCTTTTTTTTTGGTTTTATTTTGTTTTGTTTTACGAATACGCGTAATTTACGCGACATATGATTTTGGGCTAGGTAGATAGGTACAAAATAGAGCGGAGTTACCTTACCTTACCTACAACCCGTTCGACTGGTTGATTACTCACTTGTAATCATCATAGACTCAGCTCATAACGTGCGTTAAAATTAAAAAAAAAAGGTCGTGGATGAAGATGGAGGATTATATAGAAATGTTATTTTTTTATTTTTTTTATTTTTTTTATTCTTTTCTTTCTTTTCACTTTGGGAAACTGTATCTATCTAGTCTAGAATAGACATCATTACCGTCACGTCACGTCTACCCGCCCCGAGTCTCAAGTCTCAAGTCTCAAGTCTCCAAAAAAGAAAAAAAAAAAAAGAAAAATGGCGAGTGAAAAAGAGCAATGGGGAAATCCCGACGGAAAGGAAACGGGGGGAAACCGTTAATACTGTATGTACTTGTATGTCCCCTCCCCCTCTGGGCCTGATGACCTCTAGACTTAATTAGTTACCCCTGACCTTTTGATTCTCGGATACCTATAGGTATTATCTAGATAGATAGTTAATGATGATCAAAAAGCTGAGAGAGAAATATCTCTCGGACACCCGCGGGATCAGAGTCGTACGGAGCACTATTAGCCGTTGCCGTTGACTGTGATAAGTTTCTCAAATTGGGGTTTGTTTGTTTGTTCGTTTGTTTGTTTGTTTGTTTGTTTTTGGATGCTTTTTTTTTTTTCCTCGATCAACCTGGGCCTTTCAAAAGTTTCGCAAAGGTACAGCACAGTTCTTGATAAGTCATATGAGATGTATTGGATGTCGGTTCCCGCCTTCTTCGATGCGAGTGTGTGCGCGCAGGCAGGCTTTTGGTGGAAAGCGATGACACTGCTGGAGGGCCTCTTCCATCCATATTCATCCTCTGCCCTTTCTAAGACACCGGGAGACAACGATGTTTCTTTTGAAAGAACGGCTGGAAACGGGAATTCCTCATGAGCTCTCAATAGTCGGCAACGAGCTGTAATTAGATGTCAAGAATGTCCTGACAGAGGCCTCCTCATGCGAAGTTCTGACTCTCATAAATCACTAGTCCTCGGGATTCTGCAGGTGGAAGAAATCAAAAGGTAGAAGATACATGTCTCGCCTCTTCCTATATCCTCGAGGTACATGAATGATGACTATGCTATCTAAAAGCCTCTTTTTTTTCTTCTTCTCGCGCACACAATCTGGAAAGAACCTTTTTTTTTTTTTTCTGTCTTCGCATAATATTACCCTTCGGCCCAGTTCTATTACCCGCAGGATCGCTTACAAGTGTAGTGTAATACATTTCAGAAGGCGGCTTTTGGGTTACCTAGGACTCTTCTCTCCTTGCTCGTCGTTACATGCTTCGCCGTTTCTTGCACGGAATACAGCCAACGAAATAAGCTCAACCCCCCGCGCGCGTAACTGGTCTTTTAGTTGTGTGTGTATGTGTGCGTGTGTATGTATGTGTGTGTTTTGATGCACGAGAGCCGCCGCACAGATGAGAGTACGGCTAGTTAAACATGTGTAGTGTACTGTAGAAATTCAGGGGCAAAGAGTGAGTTAGTTTGAGAGACTGCTGACGCAAATGTCTCTCGTCGCTTCAGCTTCTCATATCCGGCCGGCTACGCACAATATCAGAGGACCGCCCGTAGATGATCTGGAGGCCCGGCTTGCGACCTTTCCCCGGCCCTCGACATTTTTCATACAACAACATAAACATCAGACTATCATGACTATTGGCGACAATACCACAAACGATGAGACAAAATAGCAGACTGCGAGTCGAAAGAGTTCTAGATATGACGGCAATTGTCCCACACAAGCCCAAACTCCCACAAGTTGGTCACCGCCCCAGGTTCGAAAAAAAAAAAAACAAACATAAACGCCAAGACTTTCCTAATTGTAAAAGACATAGGTGACACGTGCATCATCTCAGGTTCCTCGACGGTGTCCGGATAGATCCGGTTCGAGGTTGCAATTTGTCAAGCTACCCCAATGTCGTGCAATGGCGTACGACTGTTTGATAGTTGAGACTCTTCTCGTCGTCAACTTGTGAGCATGGAGATGTCGTACCGCGGATCTGTGCGGTTCATGAGATTGTGTATTTCGCCCGCGCTGAAGACGTGTTGGAAGAGCTGGAAGTCGCTCGGGGCTGGCGGTTCTCCGCTCGAGTGCGAGCCGGAGCTGACGGAAGACCTTGACTTGGCCCGGGAACGAGTCGGGTTGTCCAGCCTTCCTTTCCTGACAATATCCTCGAGAATATATCTTGACGTGCTTTGATTGACATCCTCAAAGACAAAGGCTACGTGGTCGAACCGGCCACGGATGTCCGGGTCGTACAGAAAGACTTCTCTCCAGATCTCTGCCAGCTCTTGCGGTGGATTGCGATATCCGTTTCCCAAGCCGAAGTCCCCGATGACCACAGACCGATGACCGTAGTACGCGCAAATTCGGAGAGCTGACCGAATCTTGTTCTTCACTAGATCCCGCTCCATGGGGAATGCATATTTGGCTCCCACGTGACTCAGTTTCGGCCACCGGGCTGCCGGCATGGAAACAACCGGTAGGTCATACCATCGGTCGAGCTTTTCGTATCGATCATGTGGTCCGCGAAACACTACGACGAACTCCGAGTATATTCCACCCTCGGACGGGATGGGATAGTTGCAGTCGACCTGCGATCCGGGCCCCGGTATACCCAAGGTGGCTGAGAGAGTGCTGCGCCTACATAATCGTTCTTCGTACCCGATGACTCCTGTTTCCCAGTCACCGCCGGGCCGTTTATCGTTGGCCGCACAGATGAAGGGTATGCGAGTCTGGACCCGCTCCTTCCAGTCGATGGCGAAGTTGACCGGGTCGCCGGGGCATACATCTTGTTCAGCCGGTTAGACCACGCGCCTCGAATCAGGAGCAGTGGTTAGGGGGCAAATACTCACAGAACTCGGGATTGGGCGGTAATGAAGGGCCCAGCGGCTGTAGAGGGATCTGTTCTAATGGTTTTTGGAACAGATAGGAGTGAGTGGGCCATTGATGCCCGTATTCTCGTTGAATGACCGGTATGTAGTGTCTTTTAGCTTCGGCTGCGACATCAGCAGCTTTAGGCTTAGACGAAGGCATGTCGGAGAGGCGTGCAAAGAACAAAGTAGAGTGGCCCCTGCTAGGTCTCGTCTACACCAGCTGTCATGGCCTGTAGATGATTATATCACGCCCCATGGGAATTCATGACACGGTCGGAGACGAACTAATTTATATACAACAGCAGATAATGAGCGCCGTCTTCGATCCACGTGCGCCAAATCGCTCAACAGAGCATCTCAGTAGCACCCAGTTTGATGTTTCGAGTAGGGTAAGCCGAAACAGCGCGCGGCAGCGTAAAAGCGGATGTATCCCGTGTAACGAAATCAGAAGATTGCATGATCAAGCTCCATATGTCCTAGACATTGAAATGAGCGAACGGAGAGGAGAGGAGAGGAGAGGAGAGGCAGGCACTCAAGAAGGCGAAAGACAAAAAAAAAAAAAAGCATTTCACCGTCTGTTTGGTTTCGGTGTTGGGGAGTGTTGTTCGAGAAACCGCCAAAGAACTGATTGGGAGAGCCCGTGGAACTGTAGATCTCCCAAATAGACGGAAACCGAAGTTCCAAGTGAGATCAGGAAACACACTGCAGATAGCCGAGGTTTTACAGATCTGAGTTGTGCTTCTCATCGCGCAGCATCGTAAGACAGTCTGGGACTAATCACGAAGACGATTGGGCGCTCTGTTGTCGAGGACCCTGGCATGTACTCGGTCGAGGCCGAATTTATCCAATCCAGAGACAGACACCATGAAACCAAGCTGGATCCCATTTGGGGACGGGACGGGACGGATGGGACTGCGAGTGGTGATAGTTCAGCTAAATCTTCCGATACAATGCTCGGTTGGTAAGAAGCAGGTAACTGCTGCTAGATAAGAAAGACACATAATGCCTCTTCTGTATTAAACGAGGGGCACATGATTGGGGGCGAGCCAGAAACAAAGTGGGAAAACAGCCGAGCACTAGAGACTGCGCCCAAGCCTCGGAACGGAAAGGGAGACATGAGATGAATGCTACGCCTTAAACGGCTGCTAAAGCCTGCATATACGGCAGAATGAGTACGTCACGGTGCAGTTCAGTTAGCGACAGGTATTTTATCTGCATTGGAAGTAACGGGAGATACCAGGTGGGAGCCTTCCATGGTGAGAAGTCTTGGTGGCTCGGGCCGCTCAAGCGGACAGCTTCGGTAGATAGAACCGGCAGCTCTTGATGGTGTCATGTTATCTCGCCATCCGCTAGCGATAAGGAAAGCGTAATTACGACTGAGGCTGAAAATAGCATACCATAGTAGCCGGTCCCTTGAGACCACGAACATCCATATACGGTCGATACCTTGTTTTGTTACCAGACGGAATGGGGACCAGCCTATCTAGACTCTGCGACATGACGAACCACGATCCAGAAGCAGATAAGCAAGGACAAGGTAATAACAAAAGCCGTTGTTGGCATGGTCGGTGCCCAGACAGGGTATGTCGCTTAAGCATGTAGTCGAGTATGTAGTCGAGTAAAGTTGGGATTGAAGAAGGGCAGTGCACTGGCAGTTGGAGTCAAGTTCGACCTGTGATGACAAACCAAGCGTGTCGCTGTTGTAATCCCTTATAATATCTCCGGTTCCGGAAGGATACCCTAATTATACCTATCTATACCGACGCAAGCCGAGTAGAGCCGACCTGACGGAATCTGATAGCTGATTGGATGGATTAGAATACTTACATAATGCACTATCATTTTGCTTCCTATGCTAAATCCTTATGTAATCTGTCGTTGGCCTGGGAGACAAATGTATCCGTACAACGTACCCACTGCCTGATCGACGGACTTTCTTCAATTCACATCTTCACACTCACTCATCAGGTGGCAAGCCTGGGATCAAAATATCTCATGTCTTTCATTTATTCAATATTTCAGCCCCGCTGAATATGATCCTTTTCTCATTCACGCCGAGAAAAGCATGAGAGTCTTGATTTTCTGATATGTTTAGAATCCTGTCGCCTGTCCGAGGCGTTCTCTTGAGGACATGTCCAGAGCGCCTCGCCGTCACTACAGCCTCCTCACGTGCCTTCATATCAACGCTGCCCCAAAACATCTCAGGCTTCCTCGATTTCAAACCGACTGAGACTGTGGAAAATGTGAAGGTGGAAGGGTATGTACGGTCGGTACGCGCTCAGAAACACCACACTTTCGTGGCTTTGGGAGATGGCTCGTCTCTGGAGTCCCTACAAGCGATAGTGCCTCCTGATCAGGCAGAAGGGTAGGCCGACCGTCCTCGCTCTAGTTATACAAGGCCTCATTCGCTGATACAGTGCTCACAGCTTGACCATTGGCGCAGCTGTTCGGCTCGACGGCTCCTGGGTGCCATGCCCAGGCCGCCGTCAGAGTCATGAGCTTCAAGTGGCACAAGCCACCGTCCTGGGACCGTCTGACGCAAAGGTTAGATCTATCGCCTGAATCTCCGTGGTCTGATGCTTATGTCCCTTCTCAGACATTCCCAATACAGAAGAAATATCAGACGCCCGAGTTTCTGAGAACCCTACCCCATCTCCGCCCACGCCTTCCCTTCAATTCCACTGTCTTACGTTTTCGCTCAGAAGTCATTTCATCCTTGACGAGTTTCTTCAATAGCCGTCAATTCGTTCAGACTCACACCCCGATACTGACATCTTCGGACTGCGAGGGTGCGGGCGAGGTCTTTCATGTCCTCTCCGGCAAGAATATCGAGGATGTGGACCAACCCTTCTTCGGACGACCAACGTTTACGACTGTGTCATCCCAGCTGCACCTCGAGGCCTTGGCTCAGTCGCTCGGCAACGTGTGGACACTATCGCCGACCTTCCGTGCTGAGCAAAGTGATACATCACGGCACCTGAGCGAGTTTTACATGCTGGAGGCTGAACTCGGCTTTGCAGAGAGCCAAAGTGTCGTTTTGGATGTAGTTGAGGATATGTTGAAGCATATCGGTTCCAGTCTTTCAGACTCAAAGGTGGTCGGTGAGCTCCTTACCTCAACAGGCGATCGGTCTCCCGATTTGGTCCCCGTAGAGCAAGTCAGTCAACGTTGGCGTGGTCTGACCGAGGGACCCTGGCCACGCCTAACTTATGCAGAGGCTTTGGACGTGTTGAGTACTTCAACTGTGCCATTTGAGCGCAAATACGGATGGGAGAAGGGCATTCACACCGAGCATGAAAAGTTCATCGCCGCCAAGGTAGGCAATGGGACTAGCCCGGTGTTCATCACGAATTACCCCCGTCACCTCAAAGCATTTTACATGAGACGAAGCGATCCGGATGGAAGTTCATCCTCACCCCATGAAACCGTCGACTGCTTCGATCTTCTAGTCCCGGAATTCTGCGAGATTGCCGGTGGTTCAATGCGTGAGCATCGACACGAGCACTTGATCGAGTCTATGCGGGAACGGGGTATCTATCCCAGGATAAACTCTACCGATGGTGTATTGACATCGGAAGGACCCGAGAATAATCTGGGTTGGTATCTTGATCTGCGAAAATGGGGCTGTCCACCCCATGGCGGGTTCGGCTTAGGCTTTGACCGCTTAATATGTTATCTTACGGGTGTTCGGAGTATACATGATGCCGTCGCCTTCCCTCGTTGGCATGGCCGCTGTAACTGCTGAACAGCAGCGTCCGTAATGCAAAAGTGGTGCTCGTTAACCGTTACTTCTCTGGGATTCGGCCTACGGCTCGTGCGACCTTCATACAAGACTGTCTCGCCTTTCGATGATTCCAGGTGAGAAGCACTGAGGTGCTTTTTCTATCGAAGTCCTATCATAGCCGGCAAACGCATTTCGACGGACCAGATACACGCTGCGTGCTATCCTTTGGTAGCTAGGAACCTATACTACCTCTTCCATACTCCGCTCTCTCTTCTCTATCAAGTTCTTCCCAGTTACTGCCTATCTACGTCCCGCCGGCTCGATGGTTCCAGACTAGAAACTGTCTGAACTCTGTTCCAGCAACCTGATCCTGATCTCTACTCATGTAATGTCAATTGTTGTCAGCTTGTGCGTTCGTGTCACCAGCGTGTCATAGTGTTTTGGCACCCGTTCTCTTTTGTCGACAGAGTAACCGGGTGAGGCTGTCAAGTCCTTCCTCGGGCCATTATTTCCCGCCTCGGCTCCTGAAGGGCGGACCGTCATGGAGAGTGACATGTCCCCGGTTAACAGCCGAAACAAGGTACCTAATCGAAAAAAAAGAAAAAAAAGAAAAAAAAAAGCTGACATGCCTCTCATTTCCACCGTACCCGAAGTTCAACCATCCCACGGCCACATCTCGGCGGCTACAGTTGGAGCATCAAACAACAAGGTCACCGTCAAAAGGCGACCGTTAAAAAACTCCCACGTAACGTATGTGCATGCAAAAAGCGTCGAAAGGGCCGAACAGGAAAGGAGGTCGATAGCCCAGGGTCCGAGATTCGTGTATGCTTCCGTCTGGATAGGCCGGTCCCGCGATCACGATGAATCGTCACGGGACTCTTCAATTCCATATATTCGCCAGCGCTAGATATCTTTTTCATGCGGTCGCGGCACATGCGGTGGCACGGCGGCACCGCACCGCTGGCTGCAGCCGGGAAATTCTAGCTACCTCATCTGTGTGACTCGTCAGTGTGTACTGGATGCTACCTCTCTCCATGTTCCCTGGCCGAGATGGGCCCTCAGCACATGTTTCTCCGGATCCTGTTCGCCTCTCTACCCTACTCGCATCCAAGAACCCCACAAAGATGTGATGGGTATTACCTTGATTGAGAATTCGAGACAGCGCATGGTATGCCAACTTTCAATATAAGGCATCACCGCATCACCGCATCACCGCATCATCGCCGTGATTTCAAATTCTTTTGGCAGGGTTATAAGATACAACGGTCCCAAAGTGGCTCGTCGTGTTCCCGACCCCCCCAGCCGTCAAGCTTCGTCGACGACGTCACGCACCCGCATAGAACGGCATGTCGGGGCGAAGATGGCGAACACGACGGTTTAATTGCCAATTTGTATACATACCTACATATCTTTCGGCAAATACATGTTTACATTACCACTCTACAGCGGAACCGGGGCTGCCGTTCACGCTTTCTCTTGTCTACCTAGGTATACTGACCAGCAGATCTCTCCATTTCAACGACCCGCGACGGTTGAGGGGGGAGGGAGAGGGGGCGGACTTGGCTATGCACTAGCCGTCCAGTCCAGTGCAGGCAAATAGCAAATATGCAAATACAATACGCAAAGCAAGTAACCTTAATTGTCTGCTTCCATCCGCAGAGTTCTAAATTACGGTAGTATCGGTAATCGTTGTGTGTTGTGTGTTGCGTGTGCGTGTGCGTGTATGTGTATGTGTATCCCATCCCATCCCCTCTCCCCCTGAGGTATCATCAAGCCAAATTATGCGCTTCCCATTCTACCCTACCCAAGCTAGATAGTTAGATTCTACCTACCTTGACCATCGAAACAAAATCCTCTCATTACTCATCATTTTACACGCCCCCTCCCCCCGCCCCCCCGGACCCCTTAATTAAGGTGTTGTGATGCCGATGGAGGACAAAATCTAACCTCCCCTTCCCCCCTCCCCCCCTCCATTCTTCAAAACCATAATTCAACTTCCGACAACGTTACTTCAGGTAAATAGACCAATTGACATGTCACTAAACAACTACCTAACAGAGTGTGAATGACCTTTTTCTTTTTTTTTTCTTTTTTTTTGATGGCAGGGGGGGGGGGGGGGAGGATTCCGGAGGAAAAGTCCGATGAGAAGCTACCTCAGCATCACCTAAACCATCATCATCATCATCATCATCATCATCGTCGTCGTATATCTCTCCTTTCCCTTGAGCACGTACTGCTTCTACTTCACCGGCATGATGGATGGGAATAGATGGGACCTCTCGCCTTTTGGGGGAAAAAAATGAAAAAAAAAAAAAAAAACAAGAAAACAAATGGAGTGCAGTAAGTAGTACTACGGCAGCAGCCCGTAGAATATCAAGATTCATCTAACCTTGGTGAGGCGCCAAAAAGGGCGTAGATACATAGTATGTAGTTAGTTGTCATTCTCAGTATCATTAATTAGCATTAGCATTGTCATCGTCGTTGATAGAAATGATCATCCTATCTACCCCTGGCCCTTACCCTACCCTAAACCCCGAATCCCATAAGCACCATATTATTACCATGTCCCCTTCCCCGATGACATCTATCTAGTTATCTATCTATCTATCTATTTATCACTCTTTTATCTTTTTTATTTTCATTTTTATATTTATTTAAAGAAAGGGTCGCCGCCGGGGGGGAAGAGGAAGAGGAAGAGAAAGAGGTAGTAATTTGCGAAACCACGACGATGGTAATATCTCCTAATCTGTTCCATGCTTATCCACCGTCGTAGATAGATGAAGAAAGAAAGAGTGTTGCCCCTCCCCCCTCTCTACCCTGGCTCTGAATGCGACCTTTAACTCACTTACTTATTGATTTATTTATTTATTTATTAGGTAGGTAGGTAGGTAGGTAGATGGAAGGAGAGAAAAGGATGGGGACAGCTTCAAGATGAGATACCGTAGCGTAGGGGCGAAGTTAAAAGCGCATGCGCGTATGAAGTCGGTAGATAGGATTGTAGATGTAAATGATGGACATTTTAGAAAGGGTTTTATTCTTCCCAAATTTTTTTTTTTTTTTTTTTTTTAAAAGAAAAAAAAAAAAAAAAGAATGACCCAGGAAACGCTGACAAGCGGGCCGTTACTGAAGCGGTGGGGGGCGGGGAGGGATTAGAAGTTAGATAGGTAGGTAGGTAGGTAGATAGAATAGACAACATGAACACCGTACTCCGAGTAGAATAAATTTGTTGTTTTTTTTTTTTTTTTTCTTTTTCTTGATCCCCCGGAGTTGTTGGTTTTGAGAGGGGTCCGGATAGGGATTTCTTCGGATCGGGTGCTGTTTTGTTGGCTTGATACCTAATTACCGTTTATCGTTATACTAGGTTAGGTAGGTATCTATCACAAAAGAACGTAGAATGGAGGATTTCAATTGATATCGGCCGACGATTGTCGACGGGTATGAGAAGACTTTCAGCTGAAAACGGTCATGTCGGTCCTCGATTCACGTCGTTTCATGCCGTTTTCTTCCACGTTTGACGTTCGGAATCGGAGCTCGGATCAATCGTTTAGAGGAACTATGTCATCGGCAGCATTGTTCCTTACGTTTCGTTTCCTCTCTGGTGATTTATTCAGCCCGCCTTTCTTTTCTTTTTTTTTTCTTTTCTGAATCTCTTGTGCGTACCCCGGTGTCCCTCGGAGTGTTGGGTTTGTTATTAGTCCCCTTCTTCATCGGCAAATGCATAGGTAGGTAGATCTATTCCCCCCAAAGGAGAGCATGGACAGCACCCTTGACGGACTATCAGCGTAGCATTACGGACTTACATTACATTTACATAGCATTACACATCCATCAATCATTCCGGAAAAGGGGATCCATCTTTTCAGGTATATCCATTGCATCTTCACTCATTCCTTCATTCGTTCATTTACATCTCCTGCGTGACTAATCGGAGGGCGTGGGTGGAAGTCTAGGCGGGATGTGATTTGGTCCTTTCCCGATCCTCCGAGTTGCGTGTACCTTCATTGTAAAGCTAGGCTGCGTAGGCAGGCCAAGAAGGAAAGAGGCCAAGAGGCAAAGGGTCATCATCCGAGTCGGAAGCACGGAGAGGACATTACATTGCGCATTAGTGTCTATGTAATCGTAGTATAGGTAAGTAGTCTAGTATAGTATAGTATAGACAAGAATGGAGCTCTCTCTCTCTCTCTCTCTCTCCTCTCTTCTCTCGGTACGGACTACCTCATTACATTCAAATGTACTGTATTTTATTTCTCAGATTGGAGATAGGCAGCGATGCATTGGAAAGGCATGTTGGCGGCGGTTAGGAAGTGGAGAACACACACACATACACACGCACACATACATACAACGAAAGCAAAAAAAAAAGAAAGAAAAAAAAGAAAACGCGTCAGCGTTTGTCCGTCTTGAGACATAACTATACACTTCATACATTACATGGAGCATTACATTGCATTTACATCTACATTTACATTTACATTTACATCACATTACATTACATGAGATTATCGGCCCCGGCCCAATCCCCTCCTTCCCCCCTGTAAGGCTCTCGCATGTTGGGTCGTCGTCGATGGCTGTGTATGTATGTGTATGTGTATGTATGTATGTGTGTGTATGTGTGCGGTGGCGTCTGTTTGGCAAAAGAAAGGGTTCGGGCATTGGATTCGTTTATTGGTGGTTGCATTGTCCCTCGAATTAAGCTTATAAGCTTGTTCAGAAAAAAGTAGGATGATGGAGGGGGGGGAGGGAATAAGTATGGGGGATGTACAGACGCACACTATGGAATGTTGGGATGGGGGGGGATGTGGGATGGGGGATGGGGCATGCATGGGGTTTGTTGGTTGTTGTTCGGGAATCGGAACTTGGCGGAGGGGCGCAATAGATTGCTTGTGTCTGTTTGTTTGTGGCCGTGTGGGAGTGAGTGCGTGAGTGAGTGAGTGTGAGTGGGAACGTTTGGATTTTCAACGATAAATCTCCAACTGCCGTTGTTGGTTTCTTTTAGGGTTAAATACGAACGGTGATGTTTAACTTGACCCCCCAAGTCTATTCCGTAGATAGAATGTTACAGTTAGGTCCAATGTCGCAGGGATGGACTACCTCTGGTACCTATCTCTCTATCCAGTGAACATGATTCCCATTGTTGTTTTTTTTGGGATTTGTTACTACATACATATTCTACGTCTTGGCGAAGAGTAACGGACTTCGGTATGCGCAAGGTAGGAGTTCTAGATACGTGGTACGGCACCGTCAACCGCCGACCGGGTTTCGGATGCCTATTGTAATTATACACCATCTACAGGTACATCGCGTAGGTAGCTATGTACCTACCTACCTACACATCTTCTTGACGGGGCTCCCGGGAACTACCTACCTAACCTACCTCCCTACCTACCTAATCACCATTCATGATTTTCGTAAACTCCAAAAGAAAGCAAACAAATTTGGTCATCCCCCTCCACCAAGAAACAAGAAATCGAGGACTAAGTAGACAATGAAATAAGTATTAGATCAGCAATATCACTTGCGCTCATACTTAAGTACCGCGCAGCAGCAGCAGCAGCCAGGGCAGGGGGACGTCTCGCAAGAAGTTCCAAGCATTTAAAAAAAAAAAAAAAAAGGTCGTGGCCTTGTACACAAATCAACGAGCAGAGCGCCAAGCGAGATCAGCGTGATTCCGTACATCGTGGCGCCCGCCCGCCCCCGCTCGCGGTGTTTAAACATAATTACATATCTAACCTAACCTAACCTTACCTTTAGATAATCTGTAATATGTAATCACTCAGCAAGTAACGTGTAACTATGCCATGTACTGTACTTTGAAGTTCCCCCGTAATACGTAGATAGAATAATTAGATATTAGTGTTTCAATACCCGTAGGTGAAGGTAGGTAAGAAACGCCATGGCATGGTTAGGTTGAGAGAATACCGACTGCTGCATCAAGGTCTCCACCTCCGACGACATCGCCTTTAGACTATGTTTTTTTTGTGATTGATAGAGCAGATCTAGAGTAGAGTATAATAGAGTAGAGTAGAGTAGTAGGAAGCGGGTAGTAATGTAGATCACGGCGAAGAGCTTTTGTAAAAAAAAACCCGTCAGATCGCATTAATGACAATGATCCTCCGCCCCCCGGGTCTTGATCTGCATAGGTTATAGAATATAGTATAGTTTATATGTCGGTTGGTTCCTAAGGTTAGATACATCATGAAAGGAATCGAAGTAAAGGAGACACACACATGATTTGTGGGGGGGAAGGGGACCCGGAGTCGAGTGATCATATCGCGCGCTCTCGGGTCTTTTACGGCGGACTATAGCGAGGGTTCTGACAAAATTCGTTTTGGACCCGCAAAAGTCATTACCGACGCCCCCCTCGTGGCTATTTCTGACGGCGTTAAACCAATTCCCCCGCTGCATTGCACATTGGTTTCCTGATAGCTACTTAGAATGCACGCTTACACCACTCCGCTGCCTACGTACATAGTTTTATATAGTTTTGTTTTGTATTATCCTTAAACGTACATAGCCTAGATAGTACCCGAAGTAAACAAAACACCGACAAGTAAACACACCAAAACGGCTCGTTTTCTATCGTTTATTGTCACGACGCGCACGAATGTAAGCGTAGGGACAAGGCGTGGAAAGACAATCTAATTCCTAAATGTACTCGGCTTCTACGGCAAAACGGTTAGGTTAACTGTAACAAGGGCCAGTGTATGCTGGGGCTTGGAGCTGTAGCTCAATACACTATAGAGTGGTGCACTGGAAATGAAGCCAGAATGTGTGAGGGAAGAATAGTGTATTCCACATGTTGTCACGGCGCGCACGAATGTAAACGTAGGGACAAAGACCAGCTACTGTATTCTCGCTATAACTAAGAAAACAAGCATGAAGAAGAAAGAAGAGTAAATACAGTAGTGCGGTGCGCGACCGGCGTATATATATACAATTGGCCCCTAGGGCTGGTTCAAAACCGTAGAACACTCCTGTAGAGCCGTGGCTGGCGCGAAGGAATGAAGCGATCGTGTAAGACTGAAACGATGTCATACGGACAGTATATTTACCCATCTCGTACTGTCACATACACTGTGCTTTACCTATACACACTTACACATTTACACTCATTCATACACAGTCCACTCATACATACACAGTCCACTCATGTCATACGGACAGTATATTCACCCATATCGCACTGTCACATACACTGTGCTTTACCTATACACACTTACTCATACACAGTCCACTTATACATACACAGTCCACTCACTCATACACAGTTCACTCACACTGTCATGCACACTGTGACTCACCTATATACACTTATCATACATACACAGTCATGTACCTTTGTACACAGTTTACTCACACTGCTGTACACTGTCCTCCACACTGTGCATCACTCATAAAGATGTGCACAGCCAGAAATGCCTTAGCAGGATTCATACAAGTCTCGGCGAGCCTAACCATTTCGGCTCTAGTGTATTTAGCTTGGCCTCTTAAGAATGTCTGAGCTCCCTTAAGTGGGGAAGGGAAACTTCTTCCTGTTCAGCACATTCTTGTGACCCATACAACTTCATAACATGTGGAATACACTATTCTTCACTCACACATTCTGGCTTCATTTCTAGTGCACCACCCTATAGTGTATTGAGCTACAGCTCCAAGCCCCAGCATACACTGGCCCTTGTTACATAAATACACTAGAGCCGAAATGGTTAGGCTTGCTGAGGCTTGCTGAGGCTTGTCGAGACTTGTATGAATTCTGCTAAGGCATTTCTGGCTGTGCACATCTTTATGAGTGATGCACAGTGTGGAGGACAGTGTACAGCAGTGTGAGTAAACTGTGTACATGGGTACATGACTGTGTATGAGTATGAGTAAGTGTATATAGGTAAGGCACAGTGTGAATGACAGTGTGAGTGAACTGTGTATGGGTGAGTAGGTGTGTGTGGCCAGGTGTATGTGGCTAGATGTATGAATGAGTGTAAATGTGTAAGTGTGTATGGGTAAAGCACAGTGTACACGACAGTGCGAGATGGATGAATATACTGTCCGTATGACAGGTCGCTAGGGCAACTGCTACTTAGTTTTACGAGTTTCTAGGTAGGGCAACTGCCCATTTATTTTCTGTTGCCAGGGCAATGCGGCGACCTGGGTTAATTGAATTTTCTTTTTTAGTTGCGGTCTAATTGCATGAGGGGTCGGGGCAGCCGCACAGTGGGGGTGTGCGCATTCAAAAACGAATTTTGTCAGAACCCTCGCTATAGTCCGCCGTAGTCTTTCGGCTTTTTGGCTCGACGGGCAGGGTCTTCGGCATACTTATTTAAAATTAACTAACTAGACTAATGCCAACGGGCACACGGGTTCGACGGGTTCTACTTAGTTTCACGGCAAGGGAAAGAAAAAAAAAAAAGAAAAAGAAAAATCATTTAAATACATGCCGGGGAGGGAGGTAGGGATTCATAACTGGAAACCGTTCTATCCGCGCCACGATCCGTTTTTGTGCGCCCATTCTTGTTAGATTGATTGTTTTTTTTTTTTTTTTTTTTTTGGTGTTTTGTTTCCGCCAAGTCAAGTTTGTTTGTTGAACCATATAAAAGGCATCATCTATCTATCTATCTAGCTTAGATAGCTATATAATACATAGCTTAGCGTTAAAGCAAACCTGACTCTTACTTACGCATTCGTTACAGTAGCAGCGGGCCCCATTGAACATTTCCCCTCCTCCTCCTCCTCTTCCTCCTCGCCATCCATGTATGTATAAATCAACTTACGGGGGAGACGTCAGCCAGTCACAAGAGCCAAGCGGAGCGCCGCTGCACCTCTTCTACCGACGCGACGCTATCTAGTCTATCTAGTCCAAATAGGTATTTGATAATACTGGCTTTACGGGTAGAGCAGAGCAGAGCAGAGACATAATTATGGAGAGAGATCTGCCCATCTAGATATGTAGGTAGGTACGAACTTCTTATTCCCGGCCTATTTCCGACCTCTAGCTCCAAGGCAAGAGGCGAGCTGAAATATCACCCATTTTATCTTTCGGACTATCGGTGGAGGGGGGGGGGGTGCGGTTGATGTTTTTGAGGGTCTGCGTCCGCGATCATCGGATAGAGGCCGACCTTTGAATATAGAGTGAATGAAACCGAGTCCGGGGGGCCTACCTATAGTAGCACCGACTACGCCCTTCCGGCTTACGCCAGTAGTAGACGAGGAGGAGGAGGAGGAGGAGGAGGAAGAAGGGCTCAGAGGAGAGTTCGAGATACCAACTGCATATTAACTCGGCCCCTCTGCGGCCTCCAGATCGACCGTATCCACGGGGTTAGTCCCAGCTAGAGAAAACAAGAGATCATCGCTACGGATGCGTGCTTATGTTGGTAGATGTGTTAATATCACAGGGAGCGAGAGAGCGAGAGAGCGAGAGAGCGTGGATTGGATCGGAAGACCGCCAAGGCTCATCGAGCACAACACCTACGCAGGAACACCCTTCACGCCGGGAACGGAGGCGAAGCGGCGCTCGGCACGGGTCACTTGCCATCATGGAGATTTCTCACCTATAGGTCGTAGGTCTACCTAAGTAACCTGCGAGATTAGAATGGGATAAAGCACGGGTCGGCAGAGAATCTCCTCATCGCCGTGTGTGTGTGGTATATATATATATATATGATTCTCACGAATCATCAGGAGGGCCCAATTCACTCCCATGATCCTGATAGAAGTAGTAAACGCAGCGGCGTCTCCGTCGAAGGCCACGTACTCGCGGCCTTGCTTAGACGACTCCTTACGCCCTTTAAGCCTTCACCGACCTCCCGATGGGGCCCCTTCCAAGTTCCTGTGCCTAGCTATCTGGCTGTTCCCAATACGGGGTTGACATGTGTTCCGGGGCTTTGGTGCGTGCGTCTATGTAGTGTAGCATATATGTATATATATATACACGCAATGTATCATGTCCCTCCGTAGCCCGGGGCGTGAAAGCGAAGAGGAAGAGAAAGGGGAATAAGAGAAAAGAAAAGGGGGGGTTCAGTCACGCGATGCTATTTCCCAATATGAGTACCTACCTAATTACTTCTGACCGACAGCAAAGCAGAACCGTCCTTCTTCGGTCCCGATGAGATATCGATGAGTGGGGCCCTCATTCATCTCATAATCGATCGGGAAGTCGTTCCCTAAACTGTTTTTCTTTTTTAACTCTAATTACTTTTTTTTTTTTGTTTCTTTTTGGTTTTTTTAGTTTCCTCTATCGGCAACCCGGACACAGTAGGAGGAGGAGAGGTACGAAGTAGGCAGTGAATGTAATAATAGGTGATATTATCGGTCGATACGTCTTGAGTAAAGAAGTTTTATGCTTGAAAAAGAGAATTAATACAAAGGTTGGTTCAGGGGTTTACGCCGACATACCTGGGTTAGCGAAGAGAGGGGAGAGGAGGAGGGGAGGGGAGGGGGAGGGCAAAAAAGCGTGAATCCCCCCTCCTTGTTGTTTTCATTCTTCCTTTCCGTCACACTGATGGGCATTCTCTCGTGACTACGATTGTTGTATGCAACGCGTTTGGGCTGCATATCTTGCTAATTTGCCCTCCCCCGCCTCCCGCTCTCTGAGCCCGTTGGGCTTTGGGCGTTGGGCGTTGGGCGTTGGGCGTTGGGCATTGGTGGTAGGTCATCATGGGAAAAAGGGCGTTGGTAGACGAACTAGACTAGGTACTATCAGCCACCGATGCCCGCAGATAAGCCTCCCTCGAAGACTTTCACCTCGTTGGTAAATGTCCGTCGGCGTTGGTGTTTGCCGTATCAACATGTCTTCGTGATGTTGTGGAAGTATCTAAACCTACCCTCTTTCCCTCTGCCTGCTGTTGTTGTTGCTGTTGTTGTTGTTGTTCACCGTAAGTCGGACTTCCGAGTTGTCACCCTGGCGTGATTACTTACCCGCCCCCCTCCCCAAGAATTTTAATCACCGACGACAAGCTTCGGGCTTCACGGCCCAAAAAAAAAAAAAAAAAAAGGCATTGACGTATGTGTGTGTGATGCGTTGTTGCATCCATCCGACTCTATTGCGTGTATAGGCTTACTTACAACTTGGAAGGCCTTAGTGAAAAAGAAAAAAGAAAAAGAAAAAAAAAAAAAAGAAAAGCATTACGGGCATGTATAATAACTATCGTTTCAGCCTTCAACCTCCCTCCCATCTCGGTGATGTGTATATGTGTCCAGGGCGCCAGACACTCGGAGAGTAAGTTTAGCCGCCCGTACAGAGTTTGTAAATCTCTATATAGTCACCTATCTAACCTAACCTAGTACTATCTACTACGCTTCGTTAACTCACAGACCAGACTGATCTCTGTAGGTTACTTGATTCATTACATTGTATGAAGAGGTCTCTAGAGGTAGGTACCTACCTGGGCATATTGCTCCCGCATCCGCCTCCATCCATCGGAACATGGCCAGACCCCCCCGTCATGATATTATGACTTGTAAGCGACATGGAAGATCAATCGAGATTTTGAAGCTTGGGGAATCAAAATGATGGAATGTTTCTGCAATCCAGATTGTCATGTTGAAGATCTCTTTTCTGATTCATTAGATTACACGACCCACGCGATCTTGCGACCACTGGGCAAAAACGTTGATGATCTGTAGATACTCAACGACGCCTATTATGAGAACATGGAAAAAGGGGAGGAGGAGGGGGGGTGTGTGTGGATTCAAACGCCTGAAACATACGGCGGTTAAGATTTTTAGTGTTTTTCTTTTTCTTTTTTTTTGGTTTTTTTTTTCAATCGTCAAAAAGTCCATGACTTTTTCTACGTATCGAAATCGATCGACGTGTGCCCTATCTAGTGTACGATAGTAGTGATGACATGTCGTGAACGAACGGGCGGTTAAAGCTTGGCATGGTGGGAAGTATTGGTTCCCAATGTATGGATTGCAGGAGAGAGAGAGAGAGAGAGAGAGCGAAAAAAAAAAAGACCGGGGGAGGGAAAGGGGGGGGGGGGGGTGTGTTTTTGTTCAGTCGATTTGGTGTACACCACCAGGAGCGCAAAGTATTGCCTTGTTGGTTTTTGTTTTCACTCGTAACCGATCCATAGCTCCCCATGTTCATTTTATCAAGTCTTGCAGTACCCCTTCCCCCCTGTGGATCATTGGATCGTTGGATCGTTGGATTGTTGGATCGAGGGATCGAGCCTAAATAATTACCACATCGTATGTTCTCCCCCCGTGGGACATGGGAACCGATCGCCAGATTGTCAATATCGCCTCGGTGGTGGTTGGGTCCACCACGTACCGGGTTTGATATAACTCATAGGTAATCTCGAGGACGACGAGGCAAAATCTGTCTCACTGCCTATGGCATCTCTGCCGAGCACGGAACACAGCATGATAACCTGGGCGTGGCAGTCAAGGCAAAGCCTAGATCCGGTCTCATGCTCTCCGGGTTTGAGACAAGTCGTTATTACCTCTTGTGAAATTCCGTACGAGGTTGCGAGTGGCATCTTGTTGGGTTAGACTGCACAATTGCGTCACTTTCGACTTTTGACTTTTTGACTTTCGGCTTTCAATTAGATAATTCGTCAATGACAAGGTGCGACGAGCAAATCTTGAGGTTCGACAGGTGAGGGAGATGAGCGAGCTGGGCTGGGGGGCTTGGCGAGATCGCGTCGGCTTATGCTCATGAGACAAGCTACCTACCTACCTACCTACCCACCTATCTATATACCTACCTATCTATATACCTCCCTATCTACTTACCTACCTTCGGTAGTCTAGATAGGTAGTCTAGATAGGTAGCGTTCAAGGTAGGACTGGGGAGGGGACGGTTGTACCCGCTGTCAACTATAAATTTAGGGTTACTTACAGTCGCACTACACATGACTATGTTCGTATCGTCGAGTGAGGATGAGTTGAAGGCGAGATCGTCGACTTATCGTCGCACCATGCGAAGTACTTACGCAGACAGATTTTGCGCAGCGCAGACACCAGAATAAATACTAGGTAGGTAACTACCTATGTATGTATGGATGGATGGATGTATGGATGGATGTATATGCTGGGTACCCAAGATACGGTGGACCATCGCCGGAACTAATGAACTACCCGACGATGGACTTTCCGGACTTTCGGCTAAGCTAACTGTGAAGGGCAGCTTGCCGGGTACATAGGTAGGTAGTATCTAGGTAGGTAGGTATATATTTACATTTACATTTACATGATGCCTCCCTTGGCATTAACTAACGAATACACTGTATTCTCCGTCCATGCGAAATGCTTCTCAGCGTCTAGATCGGGTAATACCCTAGACTCCCTAGCAGATGTCGATGATCGGTATGTAATGCATTTGTCAACGATGGAAAAAGGCATCGCCAAGTTCTAGATATGTGTATATATAATATATAACATAATACATGAGATAATATCATGTAATATCATATAATACAACATCGGAAGCCGGCCAAGTACCTATAAGATTGGCATTAATACACCATGTGCTTGCCTGCTCGATAGGCTGGGTGCTGGGTATGCAATCCCTACTTACACGTGGCGTAGCAATCTATAAGTACAGACTGTAAGTGAAGGTATATACGATGTACTCGGTACGTCCGCACAGTCGATACATATAACTAACTACATACACTACATGATATGTCGCCATGATAAGGAGTACGAAGCATGAGCGACAGGGAGTGCACACTGAGCGTAAGAAGTTGTGTAGTTAATTACTCGCGTAGAAAATCTGGGCAAATATAGGTAGGTAGGTATAATGTAAGTAGTATATCTCTAAGTAGTATGACTATCTCTAAGTAAGAGAGTGAAAAGACGAGGCTCAAGACGGATCCGTCCAAGCTAACTAATCTGACAGGGACCGGAGATACAATCCTTCTGAAACAAAAAGCCATGGCGATCGGCTGCCGGGGCGGTTATGTACATACATACCATACTTATAACCCATACCATTTGATACTTGGATACCGAGATAGGGTTTAAAAAGTTCATTCACACAGCTTCGGAGAGTCCCTACCGACATGATACCGCGAAAGCTCCAGGCAAAGCTGCTGAAAAAAAAAAAAAAAAAAAAAAAGATTCCGGATCACACGCCCGCCAACCATGAGTACGATTTTCATCGCAACTAATTACTACTTTCGTCGGATAGACCACCTAGGATCGAAAAAGTTAGCAATAGGTTATACTTGATTACACGCCGTATCCGTTTCTCTCGTACATGATGATATACGGACAAAACAAATCTGACATAACTTTTTTTTTTTTTTCCTTCCTTCTTTCCGCTGGCGGAATCGTCGGGTTTGAGTAAGGTACTATGTAGATGGTAGGCTATGGAATAAGATTTCTCAAGTAGCTGTAAGTAGATAACCGCCGATCGATCGTCACACCTGTAAACCGTCGTTACCCATCGGACGAGACCCCCCCTCCCCCCGCTCCCCTTTCCTCGTCTGTCTCCGTTTCGCCCACTTCGCGGGAAGGAATCTTTTATCGAAAATCATCCATCAGTAGGTAAGTTAGTTAGCTAGGGTTCATGGGCGATTAGGGCTAGGTATATTCCGTGTGAGCATCGTATAATAATAACATTTGTTTAGGACACATGTCATCTTTTTTACCCTGATGTAACAGGCGTTTAGTTTTAGTTTTAGTTTTTTTTTTTTTTTTCAGCTACTCACGGTAAATAACCTACTACCTAATTCATTCAGATACATATCGGCAGGGGGGGGGGGGGGGGGGAGGGTTTGGTTTTCGAGCGAAATGCCGAGCAGGGCAATTCAAGATACATACAGACACACAGGTAGATACCTAGATGAAGATGCCTAAGGTTAAATGTACCTACCTACCTACCTTTGCAGTTATACCTAAGTAGACTACGGACCTAAAATGGTGATCTGCCAACCGGTAAGGTAGGCAGGCAGTCTAACTAGCGCTTACACTAAAACATACCTTATAACCACGACGACCGAGGTCCATTTCGACGTTAAAGAGAGAAGTTCTCCAGTTTTTTTGATGCGGAAAGAAAATTTCTGATGTGCAAAAAAAAAAAAAAAACGAAGATCTTTTTACCATGTATGTATTGTATTGGTGGAGTAATGTAGGTTAGATAGATAGAGAGAGATATCTACTGCACATAACTACAAGAAAGTCAACGAACGCCCTTTTGTAAGCCCCGGGGGCGGGTCCCCCACAGTCCGGACTTCGGAGATAGTGGATTTTTCTCGTATCGAATCTTAATCTTACAACAGGCAAGCAAGCCGGCTTTTTTTTTTTTTTTTAGGATTCCACGGGTTTGCGACTTTCCAAGGAAAAGCAGGAAATGCCGAGAGGACCTAGACTACATACCATACAAACCGGTGATTATTTTTTTTTTTTTCTTTGTTAGAAATCGTTACCTTGTATTGATATTCAGCAAAAAAAAAAAAAAAAAAAAGAATGTGCCGTGCGCTATGGTATCTATGTAAGTATGTCTATCACATGTCATCGATACCGGTACTACTTTACAAGAGGGCAAGTCCACAGCCCTTTTTTTTTTTTTTTTCTTTCGCCGGCCGCCAATTCCATCAGGATCGGGAGCCCCGGTGAACTGCCGGGCCGGATCTCGCGAACCATCCGAACACTAACACTAAGGAAACTACTTACCTACCTACCTACTTAGCCTTACTTACTACAGCACTTACATACCTAGATCCAACTTCCCGACCGAAAAGAAAAAAAAAAAAAAACGACGTATTCCTATCCTCGTCGTATAATTATATTTTATATCTGTAACCGACTGGGGGGGGAGTGAACAAGTAGCATGCTGACACTACCTAATAGATAGTTGGATATTTTTTTTTGTTCTTTTCGGGTAAGTAAATGCGGCACAGCACGGTCCCCAGTGTAAATCCCTCAGCCAGATCGTTCTTTTTCTTGTTATAAACCCCCCCAAGTATGTATAGGTAACTATGTATTATGTTGAACTACTTAAGTATCTACTTACGTAGCCGCGTTGGCCTGGGGAATTACTCACTTACTCACTTACTTGCCTTATACTATATTACGATCAAAAGGACGCCTGAAAAGTAGGTAGGTAATGAATGAATGCCACACTACTTACCCCCGAAGAGTCGAGTAAAACTACTACTATGTAACTACTATCTAGGGTAGCGTAAGACATAGTAACAAGTTAGTTAGTTAGTGCAGATGTAAGTATTACTTACTTATAACGGACGTGAGAGTGAGTGAGATAACAGTATAATACTACGTAGTACTAGTATACTTGGGGTTAGTTAGTTGGCGGAATTCTATAGTAAGCGCTATAGAGTGTACCTACCTACCTACCTTACCTAGTCCTCCGTATAAGTATCTATCTAGATAGGGTCCCCGTATAGTGTAAGTAGTGTAGTGTAGTGTAGTAGTTAGGTAGTGTCCGAAAGAACCTCAGGTCACCTCTCCCCCCGGTCCCGAAGTCTCGGGCCCGGACACTGCTATCAAAAACGGTACATATTGGGCAGAGGTTTTTGCTCAGCGAAACCCCAGGAAAAAAAAAAAGGATTTCTCACGTTGAAGAATTTTTTTTTTTTTTTTTTTTTTTTTTGGAACCTCGGGACTCCGGAGACAAGCGGGTGATAGGGACCTACTTGAATGAGACATCTTTTGTGCCTAAACCCTAGGTATTAGTGTAATAAAGGGCTTTTTTTTTTTTTTTTTTTTTTCTTCGAGGGTAATCTAGTGTAGTCATAGGTAGTAGGTAGTCTCTTTCTCAAACGATGGGACCAACGGACTTTTTCAATAGCCTCGTCAGATCATCGTCGGCTCTGGCTAAGTACTCAGAAACAAAGTAGGTAGGTTAGCAGATTTCGATCGTCTTTTCTTGTCTGTGTTACACTTGGTTAGATAGGTAGAATACGCCGTCTTCATGTCTGCTTTATCCAAGTAGTGTGTGTTCATAGTAATCTGGAACAAAGCCATACACCCCTACTTACATATCTACTCAGCGAGGAGGGGAGGTAGGTAGGCAGGCTGTCGAAAATTCGGAAAAATGTAGTGCAGAATCATGGGATGAACCTCAATTCTACCCTTGCGTGTCCGATTTACCTGCGTTGAACTACATACATAGACTTCTGCTTACCCCAGGGATGCCTAGGAGGTAACACTAACAACCAGTGCCCCGGTAGGTCTGATCACTGGGAGTTGCGATAGGTAGAGGAATCAATTCCGGCAGACAGACGCGAGTAAGTGTGTGATTCCGCATAGGTAGGTAGGTAATGTAGACCCGACACCGACGCTGGGGAATTTTCGATGGCCCTTCCCTCTCTGATGGAAATTTTCTTGTGTTTTTTTTTTTCTTCTTCGGATTCTTTCATTTCATGGAAGCCTTAAAAGCTTATCTTCTACTTTATTTTGACTATCTAGGTGTCCGGCGTGTCATCCTGATTCCTACCCGCATCGCGTGGAAAAAGGGCAAAAATGTATGAGTGCATATAATACTGACTTAGGGTAGATATTAGTGATTAGTGCACGAGGGTCATCTACACAAGGACAAAGGAATAATTAAGAGATTCACCATCTAGATAGTAGGTTAGATAGGTAATATAGGTAAGAGCAGGAGTCGGTTATGGCACAGTGTCAGATGAGCGTCTCGTCATACTCTTAAGCGTCGCCTGGACGACTAGTCACACGGTGTCGTCAGCAAAGAAAAGGCCTCGGCCTGTCTCTCTTCTTTTGTCGCCGACAAAAATGCGGATCATACCGGTAAGTATAACTAGTTATGTAGTTAGTTGGTGATGGGAGGTGAAAGGTTTTGCGATATTGGAGGATTCCCATATTTCGCCGCGCGGTGACAAGTGAGACTTTACCTCGGACCCGGTCGTTTGCGAAACTCGGAATCCCGAGATATTCCCGGGCGCAGTCTAACCAGGTTGGTTAAGTAGACCACACTACCCATGATCTCTCATAAGCTGATTGATACCTAAGGAGCTACATAGGCTAGGTATCTGGATACCTGAGGTAAGCTACCTAAAGTACACTACATACTTACACACAGAGACCCTGAAAGTCTGTATATACTTTCCTGCCCCTAAAGTGTACCTGCTCCGTAAGCTATCTTGTTGGATATCACCAAGTTCTCAAGTTCTACCTACCTAGTGCACGCTGGCGATATGGAAGTGTTTATTTAGCCCCGTCGATCCATGATTGATTGTCTTTTATTCCATGGCGCCGTAAGCAAGTACTTGAGTAAAGTAGTGTTAGGTGCTTTTTAGTGTGTGTAAGTAAGTACGGTAAGGGAAGCCCTACGAGCAAGCCCCGAACTTCAAAATCCTTCAAGCCACCTTTTTCTACGTTTTTTAAAAGTTTAAAAAGTTAATTAGATAGGTAAGTATCTACTTACCACCTTAACTAAATAAACAGATCGGGCCTGATGTGATGTACATACCTAGCTTACTTAGATACTCGATAGGGCCGCGCGCAGGATTTTAATTCCATGCTGCTGCCCTATGTAGGTCCCGTGCATACATACATCATGCATTCGTGTTTACTATGAGAGGATTGGATGGTTCTTGAGGTGTAGGTAGGTACAATATTAGTATCAGTATCAGTATCAGTATCAGTATCAGTAACCCCGCGCTATTCAGAGCCTGTTTTAGTTTTATGGTCGTTTTCATCACTCAATGTAGATAGGTAAACCGTATGGTACATGAGAGTGTAAGTACTTACAAGTCACCCAGGCCGTCTACCTACCCTACCAGACAGGGGATTGTACGTAGACCCGACAAGTTGGTTCTCACTATCTACAAGAGATCTGATATGGTTAAACCTATCGAAGGCTCAAAGGGAGTTGCGGAATGGGTACCTAGGTAACGGGATTGAACCGTACACAGCTTGTATGTAATTAACCTAGGTTAGGTATGTATCTAGAACCTACCTATCGAGTATCTATCTATCTAAACTAACTAATACTCAACAGGTAGGCAATCGACACCCTTGGTTTAGTGACTTCACACGTCAGAGTATCGTGGATATGAGAGGGAAAAGGACTTTTTGTCATCCCGTCCATCCATCTTACATACATTCGTTTGTGTGAAACAATCACACATAACACACAACACACAACACAAACAAGCGCGACCCCCCGACCTTTTTATTTGGGTGTTCGCGAATGCATTTCCGGGGGCTGTCAAATCACCAATGCTCGGCACGGCACCTTGGGTCCGTACGTACCACGACGTTGAAGTCCCCCCCCTCCCCTCCCCCCCTCCCCTTCCTTTCTTGTCATTTTGTACGGTAGGTAGTTAGTCTCGTGTGTAATCGCGTGTTTTCCATTCTGGGACGTTTGTCTTTGTCTCCTTTTCGGTCCATGTTCCAGTTCGTCAATCTCTTTCGAGTAAGTTAAAGTTAATGAGGGGTTATTGTGTGTATTTATCTCTTTTCTTGCTTTCTTTTCTTTCTTTCTTTCTTTCTTTCTATCCCTCTTTCGGGGTATCGCTGCCCTCGAAAGCTTTTCTCTCGCGGTTACAACTGCACGGCTGCTAGTTATCGGCGACAGGCTCTCTCCTTGTCATTGACAGTGGACAGGGGGTACCAGAAAAAGGAAAGGATGAAAACCGCATGCCATTGCGAAGAAACCTTTTTCGTTGAATTATTGCTACCGTCTTTTCAGGTAGGTAGGTATTTTATCATGAGTCGAGTGTCGACTAATAAGTATTAATACCGAGTCGCTATTCTAGAGCAATGAATATATGTATATACGTATTAATATTTAGTATGACTGATGGACTCACCCGTATGTATTCCCCGGACTTTCGCCGCCGGCGTGGGTTTATTCACTACTCACTGTTGACTAGGTAAGTGTGCTCAGTCTTCACACGAACCCTCTCCATCAAGTCACGGTTCAACATCAATCGGTTTTGGTTACCCGACATTCGTGACGTGGTAGTTACATAGAAGTATCACGCGATGGGAGGGAGGGGGCCATGGTGACAAGGAAAACAAATAAAGTTAGTATAATAATAGGTAATTAACTACTTAGGTAGGATTAAACGGCGAATGATGTAATTAACTATTTGTTAGTGTGTGTAGGTCCAGAACTCCGCTTCCTCCTCCCCCCTCTCCCAAATCGTCATAACTAGTAATACTATGTAACGTTAGAAACGTTGGGAGCCGAAGAAGCCGTTCGATTTGATTCACCGCTTAATGAAGCTTAAACCTTACGAAACCGGGGGTTCCACCCTCAGCACCCGATCACGGTGGACTGATTCTCTCGTTTCTCGTGCTTAGGTATAGTCTGTATAGTAGAAACGGTTGGGTATAGCGAATAACGTGTCCTGTGCCCCCCTCCTCCCTGCCCCCCGAGGGAGCGGTGGTGAATGCTTCCTCCAGGATGGTCAGCTTACATAGCGAGTTATCCTCGCACTTTATCTACCTTATGAACTGCCCGTATCCAACCTAACGCACGTTTTCCGTCTAGTTTCGTTTCGTCAGTCTAGAAAGAAGTTTCCCAGCTCGAATGGGTACTTATCATCATGCGTACAGTACGTTGGCATGTACTTCGCACGAAATTGGAAAAATACCCATCAAACTTACCTATCTAGTCACGTTATCTAGGAAATGAGAGTCGCGTGTGTGGACCAAAGCTCAGCTAAGCTCGAGGCGTCCAAAGATGGAAATAGCGATCTAGTCTACCGGAAGCAAAAGCTCTGGAAATAAAACAAAAATAAATAAATAAACAAATAAAAATTGCGTACGTATGTATGTATAATACCTAGATCTGGACCGAACACTAGATAGATAGCTAAGTACGTAATTAGGTAGGTATATATATACCTACCTACCTTACCTAAGGTACTATTATGTTTTTGTGTCTAGCTAGATTAAGGGGCGGTTATAGCAATCTCAGTTCTTTTACCCCGGAGTTTCGGGCTACGGCCCCCCCACCACCCTCCTCTCCTAGACTCCTACTCTCGAAATATTTCATCACACGGGAGTCGGGGGCACGCGCGGCGAAGTGAGTACATAGATAGTCAGGTAGTGTAAGTAAGTAGTACGGTGTTTAGCCGGCGGTGAGGGAAGAAAAACAGGAACCTGTCTTCCCAGTTCACCATCAAGAGAGCGAAAAGGGTATTCTTACCTTTGAAAAAGCGATTGAGCCTTTTTTTTAAAAAAAAAAAATAAAAAGATGCAAACAAGTAAACGGGGCGCTTCACTTTTTATATATAGGCACATTGTACGTATATATCCCCCTCCTGTCATCAAATTGGGTTTGTTCTCGAAAGCGAGGGAATCCAATCACACCCGTCTTCGATGCACGACCGTTACCCGGGCCGGCCGAGACGAAGACGTTGCTTTCGCAACGAAATGCATCGCGGGTAAATTGGAATAAGCTTACCCTTGGTCAGAGGCCCTATTCTATCCAAGTAAGTAAGTAGATGGGTAGGGAAAAATCACAATGGGAATCTAGGTATCTAGCGCTCACAGTTTTTCTGTAAGTGTAGGTAGGTGGTGTGCTTATACGACGGCAGATACCTTACCTAGGTAGGTCCTGCATGCAACGCATGGTTAGAGGTAGGTATATACTGTAGGCAACGGGTAAAAACGAAACCCAAAAGAAAGAAAGAAAAACCCCCCAACTTTAACCTTTATCAACTTTTGAAACTCCGCGATTCCCACGATGTCTGCGATACGAAATTCGGAACGGCACATACCTTAGGTATCGCGTGAAGGGATGCAACGTCTACTTGCCTGTCTATCTAGGTATACACACTTACTTGGGCACACTATACACTAATACCTACACTAGATACCTACGGACATTCGCAAAGACAGGTTCGGTCAAACGGAAGCTAAGTACACTAGAGTACTTTGAGTTTTAGGGGAGGGGGGGGGGGGGAGGGGGGTTTGTCACCGTTTGTGTCGCTGGCGCTGCTCTCTCGTCGAACTACATATCCACCTATAACTAATTCCGTAATCTGTAATGTCTTACATAATGTGGGCTATAGGATTACACAGCGCATGTACTACGTAGTAGGAACGGAACCATCGATACGTTCGTTGTGGCGGCAGTCGAGTCGAGCCGGACTAATTAGGCCCTGTTGTTAGTGTGGCGTCCCCGGTAGGTAGATACTTGGTGTAACTGTGTAAACTGAGACAGAATTAGATATACAACGTAGGTAGGGCAAGGTACATGTTGTTAAGAGGTACCTACCTAATTAGCAGGTATTAATACCTAACGGAGGAGGGGAGGGGCGGGGAGCGAAAGAGAGAGTGTGGGAGAGTGAGAGCGAGAGAGTGAGAGAGTGTGAGAGAGAGAGAGAGAGAATAGCCGGGGGTGTGCGAGTATATTGACCGGAAAAAGCAGAGCTAGAAATTTAGAGTTCCCACCGGCTGGGTAGGATTCAAGCTTCTTTTCTAACCGAGCCGGGGGTGAAGATCCGATTTGTAGTGTCGATACGCTAGTGCAGCTACTTCTTCATCGACCGCGCGCGGGTGACTCCCAGTTCAGCTGGAAAGTGCTACTTACTGTACCTAGATAGGTAGGTACCTACCTAGATACATAACTACTACATACTTGGAGCATTTCGCGGGCTTTAAAAGAAGGAGCTAAACTATTCTAGGTATTCCACATTCAACTACCTACTTAGGCACACTATACCTATCTAGTACTAACTATGCAGATACACAACACAACACAAACCGGTTTACTGTGTACAATCCCTCCGTCATATCGGCTAACCCTGTGCCGGACGGGTACACCTTTCAGAGTGATTTACTTACTGTACCCGGACTTAACGAGAAATACGAGGAGTTGTCTGCCCATGGTATGCAGTAGCTAACTCTGTATGTCTTTACCTACATCAACAAGTACGCTGGCTTGCATGCCTCTGCACTTGGTATTTGTTGGAATGGCCAGAATAGAGAGAAGCCGGTGGCGACTGATGCAATCGAGAAGTCTTTTCCCATCGAGCGGCGTTTGGCACCCGAGTCGCACGTGTGGAGCGTCATGCTGATTAGGCTCTCAGCCATTGTTCACGTTCAAGTTTGGGACACGTACCGTAATTTACTTGTGAGTTCTCCCCTTCCGTTGTCACAGAGCTACGGACTTGGACAAAAGCGGGCGATGGACATCGGGGCATGCTTGGCGACCACGAGGGAGGTCAAAGTGCACGCCATTAACAAGTTTTAAGTTTTTTTTTTTTTTGGTCTGTGGTTGAGTGACTTCTTGCTTTTCCCTCAACTAGATACGATTTGGACAACATTAAGCATATTTAAGCAATGCCGGTACTCCGCATGAGCTAGGGTATTTTTAGACAATTTTAGACAATTTAGACAATTTAGACAAGATATCTAGCGTAGACGAACTGCGGCGTGTAAAGTTTATAACCTTGTTCAAGCTTCACGAGAGTCTCTCTGAGCGACTTATTTTCTTTAAGGTCTACACTACCACCAATTGCCCAATGCCTACTGCCTACTGCCTACTGCAAGAACTACGAACGGTCAGGCGGAAACCCCACAAGGATCCAAACCCCTCGCTTCTTCGGTTAACCACCTGGCGTGGTAAAGTCGTAATTAATCACCAATCATGTCGTTAGGTACTCTTGCAGAGTGCGGAATGCTACGTAGTTGTATGAAATAGGTAGGTAAGGTAATTAGTCTGTATCTAGAGGCGAGTGCTGTCAATTGATGAGATTCCGGTAATGAAATTGTGCAGCCGGTGCTGACGGCTTTCGCTTCCTCGGCAGAGCAAACAACCAAAAAACTGCTGCAAACAAAGCCGTGGCAGCCGTGCTTGTGACAATTATGCCTCGATCCCGATGGAGAGATCGTCCCTCGGACGCGCGATTAAAATCGACCCACCTGTACCTCTTGGCGACAGACAAGTCAATACCACCGAGAATGATGGAACGAAGACGCTGGTCGGCGACCGATCATCGGTTTCTGTAACGACGACGATGGACAATGAAGATCATTTTCATGACCATCTGATCTAGGAAATTCTATAATTATAGAGCAGCGTGATGCCTCAGGAGTCAGGAGTTAGGAAGCCGACTACCCTACACTAAAGGCAATAACAAGTCGAGCGGCGTCTTCGCTTAGGAGGACGGTTTTGCCGATCAACGACAATACCTACGGACCGTACATAGTAACTACCTGTTCGGTGCTCCGGGAAGCGCTCCCACTTTCGGGCGGGTCTCGTTAGGTCTCGTTAGGTCTCGTTGCTACATAGTACGTATTAGTACCTAGGTCTCGTTAGGTTCATGGTGCCGGTATTTTCTTTTCTGAATCAATCCCGGGCCAGGGCGCTAACGCTACGGTGCGGTAGAGTAGAGTGTAACTAAACTGCGTACGAGTTTGGAATGCCGTTAGAAGTGCCGTAACACTGTTGAAACCCTAAAAGTGAAGTAATAATAAGCTGTTGGTGATAGGTACGTCTTCGAACGGCCTTGCACGTAACAACGAACGGAATTACATAGTACGGTCGGAAAGACAGGAGATCCCGAGGTTGCGTGTTAGTTTGTCTCGTTACCTGGTGGTTACCCACCAGTCATCTTCACTCGTTACCATTACTTGTTCACTCCTTTTAACGTTATTAGAGCACCATGATCCACTAGGATCAGCATGTCTGAAGCGCTGTAATAGTCCGCAGACCCTATGGCAAATACACATGTAAGAACTGTCGTTATCTACACTGTTAGATTTCAATGAAATGCCAGCCCCTAATCCATTATTCCTACGAGCTCATATATGGATGAACCTCTCTTTTCACAGGCCGTTCACTGCGTACGATGCGGTACCCCCCGTGTAGTAGTACCGGTGCAAGTTGGTCGTCGTAGGTGCAGTATAACTGCATAGATCTGGAACAGGCTGGAAGTGTCTGTAGGAGCAGGTATGAGAGAATGAGGAAGCTCTGATACCACCCGAAGCGATGCACTCCCTAACCGACTCCATTTCACTAACAATCATGAAGTACGCGGACCATAGACTGTATCTTTTAAGGCAATTTCTTCGCAGCGCTTTCGCGCTTTCGCACTTTTGCACTTTTGCACTTTTGTACTTTTTCGAGCACAACGTGACATGTACTACACATTCAACTTCAAGTGGGCATTCGAGATGGGTGTATACTTACTTACGGGGAATAGAACGTTTGGTACGCGTGGCCGCGAACTACATAGGTGCAAATATGCATATCTCGTCGCTACCGATCTGACCTACATCGAGAATCCCATCTTCTGGTCGTTCGTTATCCGCCGCTGGTCGTCACTTTGTAGGTCGCACACGACGAAGCATGATCCCTTGCTTGCCGGCCAACCCTGATACAGCAATTTCTCTTGATTGCTTTTCAAGAGGCCGTGTTCATCGTGGCCCTTCGCCCCCCCTGCCTCCAAAGAGTACAGGTACTGTAGGGAAACTAGAAGGGTCGCTTACGGCGTTCGTTACAGGCGTCATCGTCTCTGCTGACCCTTTTGTCGAACCAACAGCCAAGGAAGCCACCGGAAGCTTAGCGTCAGCTTCAGTCAGGGTGAGACTAGACTCATTACGGTAGAACGTTTTTTTCTGTTTTTATTTTTTTTACATTTTTTTTGATCAATCTTTTTTAATTTTTTTATTTCCGCCCTTTGAGCAGCATGGCGCCATCTCTACCTTCCCTGGCAGGGGAGCAAAAGGCGTGGCAGGCATGTAACACGTGCCGAAGACGTGCTAGTCGTAGGTAAACGATCAAGTCGGCAGGAGTCAGCCTAATCCAAGCCACATCGAATGCGCATAGCATTGTTCGGGATCTGGTATGTGTACGTCCGTAGCCCATGCTCGAATGCATACCTTAGGTACGTTTCGCCGTCCGTTAGGTAGTCTATTGTCTGCGTATTGTTTGATGCGTGTACACCTAGACAGACAAAGCATGACTGGATTCGCATACTTGAGTAGAGTCACTGGTAATGCAATGCGTTGCGACCCGCACCGGTAGGTAACTACTTAGTTATCTAGATACATGCTCATACAGACAGACTACCTACCCAAATGGTATTAGCTTACGCGTACTTTTTGGTGATCATAATACCCGAATATTTATAGCAGGTACGATAGCGAGACGGATAAGTCGGTACTTCCCACGTACCGACGCCGCCGAGGAAGGTACCCGACCAGTGTGTCCAGTCAGGCCCGGTACTTGGCGGGGACGAAGCTAATGCGGTGCTCATCAGGCGTGCATCGTACCTTCTGCGTACCCTATACAGTACAAATGCAGTACAGTCTGTACAGGCTTGGCCCAAGCAGCCAAGCTTGAAGCCAGTTTTGATCTGACTCGGGAAAGAAGACAAGCATGTACTCCGTACGCCTGAATCTTAGGGGGAAGCATGCAGCATGGAGCATGGAGCATGGAGCATGGAGCCTACCTACTTATTACAACCCCAATGCCAAAACCTCCAGTTTAAGCTTCACGATAAGCTTTCATCCCGCACTGCCATACTCCTACTTTTGACAGAGCAAAACCCGCTTTCCCCCCAGCACCACTTGTTCGGACACCTGAACTCCCCGAAGCCAGCAACAGCAACCGCAACCGCAACAGCAATCGCAAGTGCAATCGCAAGTGCTTCGTCTTCACCGGCATGGGCTGTACACGCGGTCCCTTTCCGGCAGACAGGATACCCCGTGGTCTTATATCGCTTTTGCAGCATCCCGCGTCCTGGCGACCTGACCACTTGTCCTTCCAGCCATTTGGCGCTTATAATAAACGTACATACCGACATTCAGCGACCAGCCAGTCTCTCCCGTGTTTCCATCCGCCGTCAATTATTTATTCGCCTGCCTCTCCAATTGCTACAACGACATCAACGACAACGGCCAGTACCACCACACACACCTTCGACCATAGTAAGTGAACTTTTCAGTCTAGTACCTGTCAATGCTTTCCCCTCTGTATCCCATCTTTCCTCTACCACTTCATCCACACTTGGCTTCCCGTTTCATGGCGTTTCCAAAGTCAGCACACTCACACTCACGTGGGTTCGTATAGGTAGACGGGTACGTTTCTGCTGTATATAAGCTTCCATGTCATCAGTGTGGCCGTCGCACACACCCCTCTCCATATAACCCAGATGATGCGAGGGATCATACTATTCAGAGACTTGATGTGTTCTCTTGTTACTTGACTTCCTCCGGCTTTAAATACGCTAGCTGCCCTACGCAGTAACGCAGTTGTCACTGGAATGGGAATGAATATGTCAACTAATTTGAGTAGGTTTCCGATTCTTCTTCCGGACCGACTCACGCCATTCAATCCACACTGAGTCGCTCACACCATCATCCAGCCAAAGCTCGCCAGGGCGCTTCGGGTTGATTTAGTTGGTATCACCACCAGTACCACGCCACCGTCGTCTTCACCGTTCATGAAATATTCCATATTGATAGGATCATGGAAACGTACAACGGCTACGTGCGTACGCCGGCCGACGCCATCAAGCTTTTTGAAGCTTGTAGGCTTGGCATCTTGCCTAGGGTTCAGAGGAGACTCTCTGAAAAGGAGAGACAGCTAATCAAGTCAGGCTCTGTATTTGTCTGGGACGAAAGGGAAGCCGGCATGCGCCGGTGGACTGATGGCAAATCATGGAGCGCGAGCCGAGTGTCAGGTAGTTTCTTGACCTACCGGGAAATGGAAGGCAAGCGGGGTGGCGGCGGCGCATCCAAACGGACGACACATAGTACACCTGATGGTGCCCGCACTAGCGACGAAGACCAAGACTGCGAACCGGAATGCTATCGCTACAAGACGGACGGCTTAACGAAACAGTCTTTTAGCATCCAAACTTCACAAAGCCAACGTCTGCATTTGATCTCGTACTACTCCCGGCCGCCGCATGGAGCTCCAGAACTACTACAACCTACAACAGACCCTGCCCTCAGTCATATCACACCGATGCCGGGCATTTATCCCGAGTCGAGCTTGCACGACTCTAACCAACCGGTCCTCACAAGGGCGCCAATGGCAGCCTATAACCACTCGCTGGCGCATCGAGAACAAGGGGCATACTGGACACAGGCGCAATCGTCGCCATACCAAGAAACCGGCTCGTACTGGTCGTCGCCAACTCTGAGGGAGTCATCGATCCCGTCACCAAACACCCCCACCCCTCCTCACAATGCCTATGAACAGGGGCAGAGCTCCCGGTCGTATTCATACTCACAACCACCTAAAGTATCGTCGTATCCGCCGCCGCCAGTTAATCGACAGCAGTACGAGCGATTACCGCCGCCGCCTGCGTTACCCTACCGGCAGACTGCCCAGGAATACTCTGTTTCCGCTCCCGCTCCCGTTTATGCTCATGCTCATGCTCCTGCTCCTGCTCCTACTCATGCTTATGCTCATGCCCATGCTCTTGCCCCTGCTCCTACCCCTACTCCTATTCCTATTTCTATTCCTATTCCTATTCCTGTTCCTGTTCATGCTCATGTTCCTGCTCATGCTCATGTTCCTGCTCATGTTCCTGCCCCTGTTCCTATTCCTGCTCCATCTAGCCCCCTTGCGGCGTTGCCGCAACTCCAGGCGCAAGCGGCCCAAGCCATGCTAGCACGGCCGAAACCAGCACAACGCTACGAGCAAACCCGTTATACGGTGACCACGTCGCCAGGTGGCCTGGCTACTCCCCGGGCGTCCAACTCTCCACCGCAACCCGTGGACTCGTATGTTTATCCCTACCAGCCGAGCCCACCGATGACCCAACGAGTACCGACTCTCTTACACCCTTATCCGAGCAACTCGGTAGAGCCTAACAGTGCCATCGCGGCAGCAAGTAACGGTTCATTCCTGGATGGCGCGCAGGTTTTGTCTAATCGGGCCATTCGGTCGTTGGACCGCAAACTGGCGCTCTAAGCCGGGCGAGCTGGCAGGATCGGATATCCGCATTTGCCGGCAAATTCCTCTCAGAAACAAGAGAAACAGAAGATCATTTATTATACCCTTTTCTTATGTGCATATATTTTTATGGTACGGACTTGTACTTTTCTACTAAAGTTTATTAATACGTACAACGCACGCGCAGACGGGGGGGTTACATGGGAAGAGTTGGAAGCACACGGCTGGGCTACTACTGGGAGGAACGGGACAGAAAGACGACGTGGAAATGAGGATATAACTTATTACGCCGCTATGAGGCTTGGCTTTGGCTTGGGGGGTTTTTCCTTTACCTGATTTTGTACTTAGCGTCGGCGTTTCAGCGTCGGGACGAAACCTGATATGCCTTTGAGTTGTTTTCCAGCGAGAAAAAGAAAAAGCTAGCGCGGGGGACGAAGTCGTTAAAAGACTCGGTAGGAGGTTTTGGTTTTCCACGGAAGAGATTTGCGGTTTTATGGGAGAAGGTCTGGTGGTTTTGATATACGACAGACCAGGATGAACTGGAACTAGGTTAAGCAGGTTACCAGATACTTTCAACCACCTGATTGGTGGCTTTTGCTTTTGTCTACATGTCTTCCGTATTCTTGAAGATATATCTATCTATCATATTTTGTGGTATGTTTATGTGGTTTTTTTTTTTTCAATGAAGGGTGGGGGTTACAGGGTGTCGTGAAAGTGTAGGTTAGATGGGTTGCGCGAGACGTGATGAAAAGATGACGTAAGAGTACACGGCCGTGAGTTGCATAACAACGGATGGGTTGAGTATTATCTAGGTTATTCCAGCAGGGCGGATATGAGTTTGTGTTGTGTTGGGAGATTGGTAGGTAGGTAGGTAATAGGTAATAGGTATACTATACCCACTAGGTATAACTACTACGGGACGGAGTGAAGGATGATTCCGTTGAAAGAGTAGATGACGTGTAGTTAGTTAGTTAACTACCTATCTATCTATGTAGATACTGCGTGCGTAACTTGGTACTTAGTTAGGTAGGTAGTTAGTTAGTTAGCTGTTAAAGTCAACGGGTAGATAGATAGATAGGTGGCAGTGTATTTTTTTTGTTTTTTTTGTTTTTTGTTTTCGTTTTCCGATCTGTTAACGGATTCGGGAATTTGTAAAACCCCGAATAGAGGAAATGGATACATTTTACACGTAAGATCGGGTTAAAGAGTTTACAGAGTAAGTAGGTAGGTATGTATGTAGCTGGGTGGGTACCTAGTTTTGTAGGCAGGCGGGCAGGTAGGTAGGTAGGTAGGTGTCCGGGTAGGTTGGCAGGGAGGTGTTGTTGTCTACGACGGACGGTGAGATTACCTAAATTAATCTAGGTTAGCTGAGGTTTTGTTTACTTTGTCCATGGACTTTTTTTCCCCGCCCCCCTCCCCGGGGACGGGTTTTTGATCCTTTTGAATTTGAGGCGCGGCTCTTGAAACTTTTTTTTTCTTTCTCTTTTTCTTTCTTTCATGCGGAAAGGGGGGGAAACTACCTACTTACTTGCTGCGTTAAGCATGCGAGGTCAAGTGGTGGGGGGATTATTCCCGGGCAGATGGGTAGATGATAGGTAGGTAGGTGGGTTCATGTTCTGCGACTCAAAAGTGTAATTAACTATCTATCTACCTAGGCATCATGTCGAAGTTTTGAGGTTTTGAGGTTCGGAAAGGGGATACCTGTAAGTAAGATGACCTACATACATATATAAATCTGTAAGGTTAGTTCTCTAGGTACGTTAGAGAGTTAATTAAGCTGCTTACGTAATTGGCGAAAAGCCGTGGTTATAAGTGCAATGATTAACTAGGTATCTAGATAACGTCATCAGGAACTACCTAAGGTATGTATCTAGATACCTGCTTCATCATAAGTAGGTTATATTAAGTAAGGTGTTAGGTAGCTAATTAATCGGCACACAAAACCCTCGTTACGCTAGGTAAGTAGGTAGGTACCTATCTAGCCTACCTTTCTTATTCGTCGTCATTTGCGCCGAGAAGAAGGGTGGTGGGGCGGAGTTGGAGAGAGGTAGGGAATGTCAATAGAGGGGTCCGGGGGTCCGGGACTCCGGGCAGGGCGGGGGTTTTTTTTTTACTTACTTACTGGATACTACCTATGCAGTTACCTTACATAGTAGGTAGATAGGTAACGTAACCTTATTTAGTGGTTCATGAAATTTAGAGTTTAGTACAGGTTTTAAGCTTGTCAATTCACCTTGCTTTTTTTTCGTAGTTTTGCGAACGGAAGTTGAGAACCGGAGGAGGAAGGGGGGGGTTATTATTTCAGTGTTTTGCGGCTTATAAGTGTAGTGCGTAGTAGTGGCTTTGATTTTCTTTTTGGAACTTGTAAGTGTCTACATAAATCCTAGAATCGCCAACCACCTCTCTCTCATGACAGGGAGTCCAAAAGTCAAAACTAAAACCTAGGTACGTATCGGAGGTGAGTGCTGTCGCGGTAGGACGCTTGGAAAACCTCGACTCCATCTCGGTGTGCAACTTACGGGGCCTCGGGAGAAACTGTAGTAGAGTTCGTCGTAACCTGCTGAAGAGATGAAAAGCACATGTCTCCTCCTCCTCCCTTAGCAACCCATGTGCGTATGTAGGTAGTCAATTGCGGGTTCTCCCTTATCTAGTTTCTGTCGGTTGAGATTCACCGAGAAGTCGTTCCCGTCGTTTAAATGCATTCGACTCAGGGTTAGGGTTAGGCCGGGAAAAGGGCGATGCAGAAACGCGCGGCATGACGTGGCATGTGTGTGTCTAAGCATGGGTCCAGCATAGGTAGGCATCATTGAATGCACTGCAGTCACCCGTTGATGACGGGTTAAATAGAGCAGTTCAAGTAGGTAACAAACCCAAAACTTAAAAAAAAGAAAAAAAAAAGAAAAAAAAGAAAAACCGAAACTTGATTATGTCGGTGATTGTCACAGACTTCCCCATGGATCTCACGCAGCTCATGTTTCTTATCGGCTGCAAAAGCTTACCTGCCTTACCTACCCTACGGCAACTATCTATCTTGAAAAACTCCCGTGAGTGCATTCATTACATCACGTCAAGTTCGACAAACCGACGAAACCGCCCCCCGGGGTCTATTAAAATAAAGAACCCGCGGGACATGGTGTACGTACACCTTCTAAACCTGAGCTTGATATATGTCTAATTCCTTTTTTTTTGTTTTTTTGGAGGTCTAAAAACAGAGGCGTGGAATGAGGAAAAGTTACCCAAGGTTAGTTTTAAGGCAATTAACAAACGAAAACCAACACCGGTATTGGTCATGTGGGGAGAACCCTGGATGATCCCAAACCTTTTTTTCCGGGCTTGCAAAATCCTCGCGCAATATAGCGGGCCAGGACGGACCGTTGAAGCGCAGAATCCATGCATGACGCGACGCAGGAATGAGTTGATTGAGAGGCAACTTTTTCTGCACTTTTTAAGCATTGTTGACCGAAAGGGGGGGGAGGGGCGGTGCTCACGAGGCTTTGACTGTCGTGGTTGTGTGGATGAGCAGCATCGGAATAGTCCATAGATGACTACATCCACATTTGCCAAACGACATGGATTACGTAGGAGTCGGAAGCAAAAGCCTGAGAAGCGAGAATCCTCCCTCCGAAGGGGTCCCGTCGTCATATGTGGTCTCTGTCGATTCAACAACGCAGTATCCAATCGCCCACCCCCCACGCGGCTTGATATACATTTTTTTTTCTCCTTTGCCTCTACTATCGAAGGCGAACCGGGAAATTTGCGCATTGTTCTCCGCCGCGCGTGGCGTGGCGTGGCGCGGCGTGGCAACGTGCTGATGAGCTGGATAGAAGCGCCCAAGCCCGTTCTCGTTGCTGATAACTAGATATAGGGTAGCCAATGTAGATGAGGGACTTTATTTTCGTGAGGGCTGAACTCATCATCATCATCATCATCATCATCATCATCATCAATCATCAATCATCATCAATCATCAATCATCAAGGGTCAACGCGAGCTTGGCAATAAGATTTATGGTTGTAATTAATAGTGTAAAATACGCCCCATCATGACTTTTGCCGGTCGGCCTTTTTTTGGGGGGGGGGGGAGGGGGATTTCGTGACTATGAGCTTTCGTCGAATCTCCTCGTAACGGGCCGTCTCTAAAACGGACTCGGGAGTGCCAGATCCTGATAGATGACCGATGCAAGATGGGAACCACAGGGCCATGTGGAAGGATACCGCATGAATGAAATAAAGCAGGGACACGAGTTATGTACAAACGGAACAGGAAGCCATTGAAAATCGGTCAGTTGTAGCGATCGGCCGGGTAACCATATGGCCATCCGGCGTAGGCACGCATGTGGTCTCGCGGGTCTATGTTTATTTAGACAATAAAGCTGAGCCCGGCCATGGCGGACTAGAGTAGAGACAATACGCTGCCAGAATAAGAATAGGGTTATACTTTTCTCATAGAAGCACCGAGTTTCCGCTTCTATTTTACACACTTTACTGGTTGCTATCCCACTTGGAGAGACTCTGCAGTGCACAAAGGATTCCCACGCCAGCCGCAAATCTCAAATGAAGTCAAGTCCCCGACCAAAAGGTACTAGAAAGGTATACTTCAGATCAATATCTATCAGAAGCCTGGATCGGATGGCACTGTTAGTCCAGATCCTGATCTCTAGGTCAACAAGAGCATTTACATCGACATAGTTCATAGAAGTGCTATACGTTTCCTGTGTAGGCGTAGACTTTGTGGCTTTCATCCCCCCCCCCCTCCCCCCGCGAACGACGGGGCTGGCCCCCACGCCTTATGCCCAGCGATGGCTGCGTCTGAGATTGACCGCTTCAAGGTTCGTCTCACGGGCCACGACGCCGATTCAATCATCGTTCGAGAAGGAGGCAAGTGAACGCGCGAGGGAAGCAGGCGTAGAAGTCTGACACTCAAGTACCGGGATTCTGGCTAGCTAAGAGAGAGTCATGGTTTAACTATTCCAAATAAAAATAGAAGAAAAAAAAAACCAATTATTTCCGGCATCCCCCATCTCGAGACATGGGTTCTATCTAGATAGGACGGAGTAAACTAGTTAGTTACCTGCTATAACTACCCCGTGGGACCCTTTCCAGGGTTCGAGAAGCTGCGGCGCAGATCATGCGAGAATGCCTCTTTGGTCTTTTTACCCCCGGTGCTCTTTATGACTGGACTTTCCTCTTGTCCCTCTGCTGCAAAAGCGGGATCATATCTTGCCCATTTCTTCCCTGTTGGTCGGTAAATCACACGAATAGAAACAAACTCCCAAGACCCCCCCCCTCCCCCTCTGTGCGATACTGCTCGGTTTTTTTTTTTTTTTATTGATTCAAGATAAAAAAAGAAAGAAAAAAAAAGGGACTGAAAACTCCCAAACTGAATCCTGAGTCTTCCGGCTTCCCCTTGGAATCAATATTATTCCCAATGACAGGATCAACAGAAGAAGAAGAAGATGATGATGGTGATGGTGATGATGATGACAAACACCAAAATTTCAAAGATACGGTTTGACCTCATCTTCCGTCCATTTCCAGAATCTGGCCGCATTGCCATTACCGCCCTCCTCTTTGGAGAGTCTCGCCTCTCGCAAATCCTTGCGGATCTCAGCCGTGCGTCCAAAGGGAATGACTAGATTTACCACATATGTTTAGTTTCGTTTAGTTTCGTTTCGTTCAGTTTAGTTTAGGCTTTCTGTTTTCTTTTTTTCTTTTTTTTCTTTTTTTTCTTTTTTGCCTCAAACTCGTAAACCGCGAAAATTATGATCCGGGGGAAATATTCAACTGACTCACCCCAGCATCCCGTCTTCTCCATCGTGATGTCGGTCGAGAAGCCAGCGTAGAGCTCCGTATACGCGCCCCGGACGGGCGGGTGGCCCAGGCATCGGATGACCAGCCGGACCGCCATCGGCGCATCGTTCCGGTACAGGTCGGACGACAGGTTCCCCGGGTTGAGCGCCACGCTGATGATGCCGTCGTCTCGGTGGCGCCGGGCATACTCGACGGCATGCAACCAGTTGCCCGTCTTGCTCAGTGCGTATTTCGTCATGTCGTCCGTGTCGTCGTGGTAGTCGAGATTGTCGACGTCCACGCCGATCGACGGGAGCCCGCCCAGCTCCGTGCCCTGCGAGCTAACCCAGAGCACTCGGACCGAGCCCGGCGGTGCAGTCTTCGCCCGTGCGGTGGCGGCGAGGACGGGCGTGAGGAGCCGGGTGAATAGATACGGCGCGATGGTATTGATGCCGAGATGGTGCTCGTACCCCTGAGCGGTCTTGGGCGGTCGATTCTGGTTCTGGACACCGGCGTTGTTGACGAGGACGTGGAGCTCTACTTCCTTGGACATGAAGCTGTGCGCGGAGGCCTGGACGGAGGAAAGATCGTTGAGATCGAGGTGGAGGAAGCTCAGGAGGCCGTCGGACGACGGGTGGCTCTTCTTGATGTCTTGGATCGCTTCGTTGGCTTTGCTCTCGGAGCGCGCGGCGATGTAGACTCTGGCGTTCTTGGAGTAGAGGAGGCGGGCGAGTTGCTTGCCTACGCCGGTGTTGGCGCCGGTCACGAGACAGACCTGGAAAAGACATCGGGGGTTTTTCTTCTTTAGTATAGTTTTATGAACATGGAGCAAGATATATTGATTTTCGAGTTTTCTTTTTTTTTTTTTGTTTTCGTTTTTCTTTTTGCTTGGCTGGATAGACTAGACTTACCCTGCCGGTTAGATCTGGCACGTTCCTCTCGGTGAATGTTGGGCTTGGTGGGAAGAACTGCGTCCACATGCTCGAGAAGTGCGCTCCCATCCTGTCAACTCCGCGTAGTCGGGGGGGCATTAATTGGATCAATGTATATGTCCAGATAGATAGATATTCGAGAGGGAAAGAAAGAAGATAGATGAATAGATAGACAGATAAATAGAGGGCGTCTTTGGAACGATCAACACCGAGCTGGCGATACGACCTTCTTTTTATATACCTATATCTATACCTATACCTACACCAACCCAACCCTTCCTTCTCCCCGGGCCTCGGGTTTCCTGTATGCCCCGACCCCTTCGTGATGTCCCTCACCCTTTAGGTATTCGAGATACTACTAACCAACGCATCATCACATGCCGCATCCAACCACTGAACACGACCACCTCGACGTATAGACGTCCCCACGGAAGCCCCATATCGACGATGCCCAAGCTCCGAATGTCATCGAGCAAGATATTATTAGCACTACAACCAATCAGATCGTCAAGGATCCGAGCCATCGGCCCCGCTTGCTCGTCCGCGCCAAGTCAAGTAACGGGGATCTCATCAAGGAGATTGGGATTGTTCAAGATAAAAAAAAGGGTAGGTAAGTAGGTAAGTAGGGCTTGGCTGGAATCAGCAGACCGGACATAATCTCCGAACTTGGATTCGGGGAGTCGCTTCATTATGACCCGCGGGTCTTTGTAGGTCCAAGGGGTTAGGTTATCACTTCGATCTAGGTTAACCTTGGGTGCTTTACTTGCCAACTCCGCGCTGTCTACGGACGTATACTCTATTATATCTTAGGTAAACCTCCCCCCCTTTTTTGAATAAAACCCTCAACGAAAATACAGTAATCCCGGAGACCATAGCTATGATAGCCCCCCGTGATCGTCCGACCGAATGCCCCGTCTAGTCTGTCGTACAAGAAGCGTCACGCACGCTCCACGGTAAGTCTGTACGGTCAGGTCGATGCCATCTCGTCCAATGCTTTAATAACGAAAAGAAAAAATAGAAAAGAAAAAAAAAACATTCCGATAGGGTCCAAAAGCAAGCCCTGCTTTTAGCCCATCTCGCGCTCTGTATCGTATTGGTTCGGCTATCCAAAAAAGAACCGCCACGTCCTTGTCTTCCATTGCAAAACCCCCATATCCACTTCATCTACCTAACCTAGAGGCTATCCTCTCAATAGCAATCAGTCGTAAGCAGAATCAATACCTATAAATAAATTATTCTTTCAAAATGAAAAATCATTAAAACAATCCCGAGTTCCATATAAATCATCATAGCATAAGTATCGTAAATTCCTCACTCGCCCCCCGCCCAATTTTCCCCATGGACCTCTTTTTTTTTTTTCTTTTCTCTCTTTTGTTCCGGTTCGGTTCGAGGTCATAAAGTCATCAATCACACCGCCGGTGATGATAATTGTAATCAAACGCCTCTAGGACACCAATCAGGTGAACGAGCGTGGCGATTACGACCAGGACGTGAAAGATCTGATGCGATGATCCGACGATGTCGAATATCCCGGGCTTGACGCGCTCCGGGAATCTGGCCTAGAAAGTCGCCAAGAAATTCGGTATCAGCATGTCGCGCTACATCAGCTTTTCGTGTCGTGTATAAACTTATAAGCTCGGCAGTTTGGAGGAAAAAAAAAAGCCCATCGGCAGGCACCCTCATCTCATCTCATCCCATCTCATTATACTTTTTCGTGCATTCATATCATCACCATCATCAAGCACAATATTTTACCAACTTACCGCATAAACCCCAGCCCCAATCATAAAAATCCCCCCCTCTGCAATGTAATACGGCAATCCTGACTGCCTCACCATCTGTTCGAACCCAAACATATGGATCCCATGCACAATCGGCGCCAACCCCGACAGTCCGGTAACAACAAACACAATCAGCCGGAACGTCCGCCATCGTGGACCCTGGAAATAAGGCGTCGTCATAATGACGATACTCACGACCGCCAGCAACCCCGTCATGCACCAGTAGATCAACCGCACGGTGCGCTCGCACCAGAATCCAACGTAGATTCCTGATGCGAAGGAGCCCCCCATCAGTACGATGATGCCCACGAAGTCGAGGCATAGACAGTGCGCTTCTACTTTTTGTGAGTGGCTCATTAGCGTGTGGTACGCGCTCGACAGGCCCAGGCACACCGCCGCCGCAAGCAGTAAGACCGCAAAGATCACGTAGTCGCTCGCGTCCGCGTCCGCGTATTGCTGACGCAACCTCGAGAGCACCCACGCCTCGCCGATAAACAGCGCTGCCACCGCCGGGATCAAATGCGTGTAGATGTTCATCGTCTCGTTGTGCAGGAAACCCCAGCTGCGGAGGCAGGCGGCGGCGCTGTGCGAGATGGGTCGGTATCCGGTCTTGATGAACGGGTTATCTTGGTGCCACGCCGGCAGCTCCTCGTATGATATGAGGCCATGCCTGCGCTGCTGCTCTACCTGCTCTGCCTGCTCGGCGACGACGCCGGCCGCGACCCAGGACTCGGGGTGCTTCTCATTGTCTGACGAGCTTCGGCCGCTGCTGGGTGGGTCTCGCTCGGCTTGGATGGGTATGATGGATGTCATGGTGGATCTCGTCGATTCGGGAGGGGCGAAAACCAGCGCTTAGCCAGTCTAGGGAGGCGGCGTGAGATGCGAATTACAGTAGGTACAATCCTGGAGACTTTGGATGGATCAACATCGTCGGACGCGCATCAATCACCAGATGGCAGGTTTGCTGTGTGCGCAAAATTCAATCACGCCTAATATGGAGACGACCCGCATCGACTCCTTGGCCCTCCGTCGTCTCGAGCCATCCAACGAATCACGGCTAAAATCTTCACCGAACACCCCTGCCCGCCCCTCCATGTCTCCATCAGCCTTGTAGGTGACCATCACCGAGTCTATCATACGCGATCGGCACGAACCATAGGGTAGGTATCTCATGACATCGTTGGCGCTTTGGTGTGTTCATCTCAAACCAAGATCCAGAGACTGTATCCTTCTTGAAGCCCTAGGTTAGTAAGTTGTGCCTATCGAACTCGGCTACTGCCTACCAAGTAAGAAGACCTTGGTTAGGGTTACAACAGGGAACAGGATCCTGTGGCTTGTTTGATTCTGCGTGTGTTGGTATGAAATACCTACATTCATGGAGAATGGGCCGTCATGAAAGGCACATACAAGATACTTAGATGTTACTTCACAAGTGCGTCGGCACGGCCCATGATCTCATTCGCCACCGGGAGTTAATAATCGCCAAAGACGCCGAAGATAGCTGAGCCCGGTAATTACCTACACATAGTGTAAGCATACCATTTTTTGAAGCTTGAATGATCACCCGACAGGTTCCATGTCAGATAAGTCGCATGTTACGGATTGACTAGCCCAACGACAATTGGCAATCGCCTTCCTGATGAGTTAGCATTCCACATGTCATCGTCTATATCAGTCAACTAAGACTATCAGCCCGCATCTTATCTTGATGTTAACCGCCGCGTGGCCATAACCCAACCTCTCGTGTCTGGACCGTTTGAGCCTTTCTGGCTTTGGTCCGACAGCGACTGGTAGAAATAGCCGTAGTCGCTCATAGTAGTTTTCACTATGTAGTGGAACATAATCATTCGGTTAGGGGAAGCCTAGAGAACTTAAAGCGTGCGAAATTTGATTGTCTTTTCACTTGGAAAACCAAATTGGAACCCGTGCTCTGGGAAGAGCCATCCAGAGATTCAGAGTCGCTGTCATAAATAGATATCGCCGGATCGCGTTCAAATTTTTCATCGTTGCATAGTCCGTTGGTTAAGGAACGAGAGTTCGTGAATCAAGTACTGTCATCTGTTGGCATGGACACGAGTATTCGTGCACGGACCTGCGCGCAAGGAATTTGCCGCAAAATATAGTTATGTCGTTAAGTTAATCAAGTCGAGTTCTTTCATGACCGCAGAGTTCATGACCGCAGAGAAAAGGAATATGCACTTGTCGACTCCATAGGCCTTCACAAAATAGACACGTCAACCCGTTGGCGACGCGAAGCTGGGAACAAAAGGTACGTGTTCTTTCATTTGGCCATAGGTCGGTTGCCAAATGGAAAGAAAGTGCGATACCAGTCGATACCGTTGATGCGACCTGGAGGCTGGCACTGGTCTCATTTGCTCGCGCTTTTTACCTAGCTTGTGAAAACGGGCCCAAGCACAGCAAGGTCGTGTTTACCAGGATACAGAAGACTAATGACGCGTCTCGAAACGCGACAGTACCTATGTGCACTAGGTAAAACCTAGCGTGGTCTGTCGAGGGTAAGGTGGCACTGTCAGGCATTAACGGGCCAGGGTAGGTAGGGCACAGGAACAGGCGTCGCGAAGGTCGTGGGCGATTAAATACTTGGCACTCCTACCGCTTTGGGCGTCGGAAACAAATAGTTCCCACAGTGGTGCATTACGCGTAGTACCTCGATTCGAAGTGCAAAACATCGTAGCCGAGAGCCAATGCACGGTTTCCGAGTGTCGTTTGGTCCTAATGGTGTATTGGGTTGGGTGGGAAGAGAAAGGGAGCGCGTGGCTGCTTTGTTGTCGGCCTGTGGCGTGTTCCCTCCCCCCGTCGGTCCACTAGGAAAATCTGATCATGTGTTCGTCCATCGAGTCGTAGGCAAATCGCGTGGGAGATAACTTGGACATACTCAAGAACAAGTCGGGTCAAGACACGCAGTTGATAACCCGCTATACAAATCGTCCGCTCAGTTATCTTGCATCGTGGTGTAGAAGATGAACGATTTCAGAGCAATAAGGGGCACAAAGGCGTGATTCCATTTGTTCCAAGGAATTGGACTTACAAAAAATGCGAGACATGAAATAATGGGCAACATTACGAAACCAACAAATAAATAAATGATAATCAGGAGTCCTAAAAACACTGGTTTGGGCAGCAAGATAAAGTCGGTCGCAGTTGGGGCGTTTGAAACTGAGCTGATGGTGGGTGGCGATTCGACGTGTGGATAGCTTCGTTTTTGGACCAGCCGCGACAGACGGATCAAACATGCCCGCCTCCCGACAAGATTCAAATGGCTCGACATAATTGAAAATGAGTCTCTCTCTCTCTCTCTTTCTCTGAAATATAGCTGCAGAGTAGATACATTAAGAGGAGTTCTCTGGTGTCCAAGAATTGTACAGATGTGAAAGATCAAGTTGAATGCGACACAAATGTCGAGATTGGAGAGATGTCGCAATTAGAGTAAAACATGGGAGGTCAAATGCTGGTCGGCCAGAATGAGCTTCAGCTCCGAAGGATGGCCGATAATGAGCTAGTTTTGACGGACCGAGTAGAATGGCAAATCGAAGAAATAGCACAGCCGATTATTAGACCAGATCCGTGAAGAAGTGTGGGAGCCCCGATGAGAGAAAAGGGAGAAGGCGAGAACGGACGGGCGTGGGAGAGGGTAGGGTTGGGCTTGGGGGGGAAGGGGAGGGGGACAAAAGTCTGTAATGGGAATCATTTCTTGATCGCAGCTACCTATCTATCTAAGGGAGGCAAAGGAAGGTACAAGCCGGTACTTTGGCCCCCAGTCCCCACGCCCCAAGTTTGGAGCTGCACAGAGTTGGCGTGCCGGGTGGGCCAATCAGAAAATTCGATCTGGACAAATCGGGGATTTTAAATGACGCTGACCTGGTGCGCAACTTGGACTGAGGGCGCACGAGAACGCCGTTCTCGATGGGCCACCTGCAAACCTCGCTCAATGGGATGTCGGATCTCAGCCACAGTGGGATTGTACCGTCGCCGTGTAGCCCATGAAGCCGATATACATTTAACACAACCGCCTTTTTCATTCCAAGGCAAAAGTCCAGACTCGGCAATCACAACGGGCTGCTCATACACGTAATCATGGGACAAGTCTCCAGTCAATAAGCTTTGAATCAATCATACGGTGATTGGACGCGTGCAAAGCCTGGAAGGTGTGAATGATGTGTCAACTGCCACTTCCAGCAGGAAATGAGGCAAAGCGCCCCGAAAATACTGAATCGTCTAAGCCAAATCAGGCAAAACCAGCTGGTGTTTGGGAAAGGCCAGTTTCGTGCCAAGCACTGAAGGCACCGGGTAACCGTGTGAGCTACCAGGTACCTACCAAAGGTCGGTTCCTTGCTTGGGACTCTCGGAGAAGATGGAGCATGCAAGACAACACAACATATCATGCCGACCAAAGAAATGAAAGAACGCAAGAGTAGTAAGGTAGCAATTGCATCGCTTGCCATCGCTTGTTCAAATGAATCGATGAATCAATGAATAATGAATAATGAGCGGTGGGTGTGAAGGTGTGAGGAACAACGTGTGCTCCGTGCCTACTCTGAATTGTCTCGCTACGGAACGGAAGGATGCGTGTGAAGGAAAATAATAAGGTTGGTTAGACATCGTATAAGTTGGGTGGTATCATAGGGAAGTTCGCGGTGTAGAAAGAAGCGGAATGAGATGAAGACAAAACATAATAAAACATAACAAAACATGATATAACATAATACAACGCAACAGAAAAGAACAAAAATACAATATCTACATTGTGAGAGATAACACATGAGAATTGATTGATGAGTTAAAAAGAGAGACACACAGAGAGGGAGACAGACGGAGGGCGTTGGGTAACTATAATCCAGAGCTAATAAGAGGGGGAGGATGAAGCTGATAAACAACGCAGGCGGTACCTCGAGGTACATCGAGCCTCCCCTCGCTAGAACTCCGCCGTTGTCGTTACGAGCCCTGCTAGACTCGCTGGCAGCGCACCGTCCAGGGCTGTCAGGTCACCCCTCGGATCCCCCCCCCCCCAAATGCCGGACACACCAAGACGACCCAAAAAATGGTTTTTACTGATTGTGCACCTCCCGTCTCCCCACTTTACTATAAGAGCGCACTCACCTGCTCGCCGACGCGCCCCAGTCGTCACCTCCCTCCCCTTCTTGTTTTCTTCTCATCTCTCTCACAACGCTTGCATCCATACTTTTCTAAGCTCACAACAATCGGCTCTTTTATATTCTATTCACGCATTTTTTGGACCATTGCTCGTCGCATTTTGTATATCCCGCAATTCAGTATATCCATCCAATTAAGCTCTTTGCAATGGCTCCCAAAAAGACCGACGGCGCTGCTACTGCTGCTCCTGCCGCCACCACCACCACTACCACCACTACCACCAAGTCCAAGAGCACCCACGCTTCATACCAGGTGTGTACAACAAACAGCCACATATGACAACGCGGCCCAGCGCCATTCATGCCAGCTGCTAACCATTCGTAGGACATGATTACCGAGGCTATTATTGCTGTAATGCTCCCCGTTCCTTTGTTCCGGCGCATTGTGACCCGCGTCTGCTGTCGTGGTTACGTGTGCGCTCGCACGAGGTGGTCTCGTGGCGCCACATATCCAACTCCCTAATGCATCTCATTCCCCTTTCACCGTCATCAATCTGTTAACGCCTACTGATTCGCTGCTCCACATGACAGCTCAAGAATCGCACAGGCTCCAGGTATGTACCCTCTTTCCATCGAGGCCTAAGCAACTGCTTAGTAGTCTTTGTCGGCGAAGTATATAAAGCTGACTCGCATCCAGTCGGCAATCCTTGAAGAAGTATGTGAAGGCCAACAACACCATCACAGCTGGAGACGGAATGTTCGACTCTCTCTTCAATAAAGCGTTGAAGTCCGGTGTGGACAAGGGCGTCTTCGAGCAGCCCAAGGGTAGGTAGTCCATCTTTTCGAGTCATCCAGTAAGAATACTAACATATACAAGGTCCATCCGGAGGCACCAAGCTCTCCAAGACGTCTAAGCCCACCGCTAAGCCTGCCCCTAAGAAAGAGGGCGACAAGGAGGTGAAGAAGGCCGCCCCCAAGAAAGAAGGTGTCAAGAAGACCACCACCGCCAAGAAGCCTGCCGCCAAAAAGGAGAAGGAAGGTGGTGACAAGGAGGAAAAGAAGCCCGCCGCTCCCAAGAAACCCGCCGCTCCCAAGAAGGCTGCCCCCAAGAAAGCCGCTCCCGCCAAGAAGGAGACCAAGGACAAGGAGGTAGGTTTCTTTGAAAAGCTTGACAACTTCACAACGATATACTGATATCGATAGGCGCCCGCTGCTACCGACAAGCCTGCCGCTCTGACCAAGACCAAGTCTGGCCGTGTTGCAAAGGCGACGGCCAAGCCTGCTGCAAAGAAGGCCGCTGCTCCCAAGAAGCCGGCCGCACCCAAGAAGGAAAAAGCTCCGAAGAAGGAAGCCAAGCCTGAAGCTGCCGCATGAGAATATCCATTTGCTTAAGTCTGGTTTCTTGGTTTCTATCTTGGTTGGCTTGGGCGCGATGGTTACTGGCGTTTGGATATACGGGGTATACAGATCGCCCGCGCACACACTTCTGCGTCGGGCTCATCATGCAAGGGGTTTTTTTTTGGGACATATGCTTTTTGATACGTTTTTGGAACGCTTCTTTTGGTTCAGGGCTGGATGTGCGATTTTTGCCCCAAGGAATTACACGGACCGGCAGGACAGCGGGTGTTCGTTGATAAATGACTGCTGGCTGGCCGCCACCTGGCAATGGGGGGTGGGTGTTGATTCCGAACATGGTTGCATTGCACATATTTCCCCATGTCCTGGGGCAAAGGGTTTTGACGATTGACGATACCTACACCCTGTAATTATATTCAATTCGAAAAGGCTTTTTGGTGTCTGACTGTCGCTTTACTGTTTCATTGCGTCAAGCGTTTTTTTTTTTTCTTTTTAAAACATAGATTCCATGCATTGGAAGCGAGGGATTTTGTCCATCGCGTCATTAGCTGCCCCCGGTAAGTTCGAGGTGTTGCATTTTCGTTGTATTTGTTTACATAGACCTGAAAATGGTAACCAGCTCCCGTTGTCGCTAAGGGGTATCACGTGTGAGGGGCTCGTTTCCCCATTCCTGCCACGCACTAGATATGTATTTCCTGGCAAATTGAAGCTTATAACAATGTGTGTGAGTGCTACTCACGTATTTCTCTACGTTGCAGCCCGCAAGTGTCATTCAACGTAGCACTTGGTATACATAGCATGGGTGAGATCAGTGATTATTATGCCGCCGGTGCTGTGTGCCTAGTGTCCTATGTCTCACCCACGGCTTTCGCTTGCCTACCTGTCGCCTTTAAGATGAAGATTCATTAAGCAGTTCTTTGACTTCACACAAAGATTTTCTAGAGTGCGATACGAGCGGTGCAGTGTCATGCACTACTTAGGTAGTGTAGCAGTGATTTGTTCTGTCGATGACTCGCCTTCGGCAAACCCTCCTTTTGAATTGATGTGCGTGATTACATAACTGACCCAACCGTCTGAGTAGACCGGTCAAAACGCTTTACGCCATGATTTCCACCCCCGTTCGACCGTCATGTATGATGTAAGAATGGTCCGTGCACGTTAGCTACCCTAACACCATTACTAGTAAGATAGTTACCGCTATAAATATACCTCCACCTTATGGTAACGACATGTGTAAGTTACGCTTTGTAAAATGTCATGAATCGATTCTTCAGTTCAGTCTGATTACAGACTTGTAATTCAGAGAGAGTTTGTAAAGGATATCCATAAATGTCGGTTCGTTAGGTATCTGCCTGATGATGGCAGTCAATTGTGTTAATAAGCCTGGCGCTTTACTTAATAAGGTGGCCTAGAGGCTAGCACTGACAACAGGCAGCAGCTACCTGCACTAGGTAGACTGCCGTGCCTACCTGGCTACTGTAATCGCGCATCTCGCCTTCTGCTGCCCGTCATCGCAGCGAGTAACTTTGTCAGTACAAAACGGGTACAACCAATGATGCAAATACGGCGAGTTCTTCGTGCTGTAGGCCGTATTTAGACGGAATACCGAGGTACCCGTATGTAACGGCCATGGAATTCAACACCACGACTGGAATTATTCCTAGTACCTGTTCGGCCATATCGGAGCTCGATCTACCGCCTACCTACTAATAAGCTTTCTTCCTCCCGACTCACCAGGTCACTTTCTCTTCTACTAGGGAGGCCGACTACCATTCTTCTCTCCTCGACTCTCATTTACCCTCCACACCAACTCTCTTTCTGTCATTCCACGTCTTGGCCTTTTGTTCTCTTATCACTTCTCAGTATTCACAGCCGGCCGCTATCCCACCCCGCACAACCGGTCCATCCGATTTGGATCCCAACTGGTTACTTCACTGCCTTAGCTACACCCGCCGTCTGCCTACCTACCGCCTCTCACCGCAGTGCGCGGGTCATTGGTGCATCCATTGCGACCTGCATGTCAGTAATTGGGTAGACCCAAGCCGTGAACTCTGAGTCGGCGCGCAGCCTTCAATCTCATCCCACCAACTCGACCCAGCCCGGCCCAGCCCGGCCCAACCCGCCGATTGCGACCGATATATCGACCACCCCGATAACAAACCAACCCTCCAACCTCCGCCCTGCCTTGCGCCTTGGCATGGCCATGCGATAGTTCTCTCTTGACGTTAAATATCGCAATTCTTTCACATTGTCAGCCGCCGGTGGCGTTTCGTGCCGTTCAGCGTTCGTCATAATGTCTTCGAACGGCCAATCCTTCGCTTCCAACAACCCGTTTCGCAAGAAGCTTGCCTCTTCCCACGCGGCCGGCACTTTGAGTCACGGTACTGCCGTTGACCAGCCTCCGCCTCTGAATGCGAGCCGCCCTCCTCCCACCACCTTTAAATCGGCCGCGCTAGACAGCGAGAGATGCGATGAACAGCAATCAGTTCAGCAAATACCTAGGAAGATTGTGAAGAAAGTCCGTGTACAGTCGCCGCCTCCGTCTTCCTTCTACGAACATGCGATCCCCGTAACTCGACGCGACACCCACGACGATAGCAACGCCGATAGTGGTAGTGACAGCGCGAGCGATAGCGACGACTCGAGCAGAAATTACGAACCAAGCGACCCTTTCCATAATGAAGCCTCGGATACAGATACCAAATCCCCCTCCGACTCCTCTTTCCCACGGATACCTGCCAATCCCTTCGCCAGGGCCTCTCAGGAGTCAGAAGACAGAGGCCAAGCACACGATGCTCAGGCCGCATCTGCCAACACATCTAGAATGTCACTTGATGTGAATTCTTTCAGCCGCCTGCTTTTGACTGGTCACGCGAATATACCTAATTCAACAGATACGGCTTCAATATCAGAGCAGTCTAGCCTTAATACTCGTCAGGCCACTGCCGGCGCATCCCAAGAGGTTTCCGAATCCGACGCCTCCGATGAACGCAAGAGTATTGTCAGCCTATCGACAGCAGCAACAACCACTCAGGCGCCAGCGCGCAAAAAGCCGCCGCCTCCCAGCTCTCGATATGGAAAGCTTATCAAGATGGAGCTTGGCACAGACACCACCTCTAGTGCTCCTGATCTCTCTACGACCTTGGGACCGACTCAACGGACGTCAAGTTCTACATCAACACTTTCGCTTCAGGAAACAACAAACACGAACAAACCCCTACCCGCACCTCCCTTCCGCACCTCAACGGATGAGGATATGGAATCTCCCTTTGATCGCGAAGCAGCTGGAAAATTACCAGAACCGTTCGCAGAGATACAAGCCACACCTAGACTCTCAACCCCTCCACCTATCAACCGGAGTCGCTCCACGTCTCAAACCAGTATTCAATCACAGAAACCCGCGGCGCCCCCACCGCGCCGACAGGGAAGGATTGATGAGAAAGCTCCCTCTATCTACTCGTATGGACAAACCGAAGAAGATCCCCCGAGATCATCCATGGAGTCCAGTCGACCCCGAATGGAGGGTCTACGTATGGGCGCGAACCCTGACAAGGCCATATATGCGCCCGCGCCTCCACCTCCACGACGACCCGGTCACATGCGGCAATCGGGCTCTCTAGCAAGCACCAGTTTATCCGGCTACGCCCCATTTGTACCTCCCACTTCTTCGGGCAAGGAACGTACCGTCTCAGGAAGCAGTATCACATCCGTCCAGCCCGAGCGCTCGATTAGCGTACGGACAAACATGGCCGCATCCAATGGCCTCGTCAAACCGCAACCGCCACCTCCACCACCGACGCGAAAACAAAGCGTCAGACGACCTGTTAGCGTCCTGGGTATGGAAAGTGGAGGTAATGGACCAGTACCTGTTCGAAGGGTCAGCAGAGAAAAAGGCGGCCTACCCCCACCACCGCCTCCACCACCTAGATCCCGGAGTAATCGCGCGCAGTCGGATGGAACTGTCGATGGATCACGAAGAGGTAGTGCCTCTACTATATCGACTGAGAACGAACAGGCTGTTGCTCTTCCCCCGGCGGTGGAGAGTAACTCGCAAGGTCAGGAAATCTTGGCGGACCTGGATGCGCTGCAGAGAGAGGTGGATGCACTTATGAAGAAGTCAGCTAGTGGTTGATCTTCCCCCTTCTACATTACGTTCCTACTCTTTTTCACACTCTTCATTCTTAGGAAGAAGATCTGAATAAGCGGGTTTGCATATCAGAGCACGCACGCAAAGACGTTGGACCGAACTCATGAAGAGTAAGAGAATTAGAAGAGTTGGGGGTAGTGATTGTTGTAGTTTCTTTTGTTCTCAACATAAAAAAACGGCGTTGTTGAATGAACTTTGATTTGCATGCATGAATCCTATGCAAATTGCAAAAGAAATGCTTTTCCTCTTCCGTTAAAGGCACGGAAGGGAGGGAGGAGGGATGGAAGGTGTTTTGAGGGAGGGAGTTTCTACACTTCTGCTTGGCTTTCACTTGGCTTTTTCACTCGGGTTCGGCTTGGTACTTTTTGACACACAACAACAAACAACCACCGGACATTCACACGACATTCACATTACACATTCACACGACCATTACACACGTTCACATTACACACGGCCATTACGTATTACGACTCTTGGGGAGGGAAGGGGCGTTTGTAATACTACCTAGGAGTACTCTACCTACTTTTAACCGTTTGGTCCTATGCCCGGGGGAGAAAACCAGGGGGCTGGTGAAGGGGAGAGAAGATGAACACAGGGGGAAAGGGTGAAAGTGCCAGGAGATTAACTGAGAGGAGAAAAGTTTGACGGATACCTGCCTAGGTAAACTAACACTTTTGTGTGCGTGTGTAAGTATGTTGAGAAAACATACGGTCGGCTGGATGATATAGAAACCGAGAACAGAACAGAACAGAACAGAACAGAACAGAGAACAGAAGACAGAACTGAAAGAACGGAGCCAGTCAGAGAGAAACCGACCAGATCAGTGAGATGAGATGAGACTAGAACAGATGTGTGACACCCCCTGTACGAAGGTAGCAAAGACAGACGGAAGAGGAAAAGGAAGTGAACGGGAGTAATTCATGATCTCATGATCATAGGGGGAGGAAAGCAGAAAAACAAAAGAAATAGCCCTGAATAACCTAACGGTTAATGGCTTTCATGCCCAAATTCTTTTTTTTTTTTCGCTGTTCCCTTTTTCCCTTTCTCTCTTTTTCTCTTTCTCCTTTTCCTTTTCACACTCTTTTAGCCGGGCTGCCACCAACAACCTCTAAAACCCAAGTTTTCAATTTTCTTTTTTTTTTCCCTTTTTCTTCTCCATTTTTTTTTCCAATCCTCGGTCACAGTAAGTATTATTAAAATATCAATCCGTCCCAAAACGGACCGTGAATAATCAGAAAATAGACGTTCCATCAAGCATTACCTACCCATCGTTATAACCTACCCACCTAACCTACCTACCTACCCCCTTTCCTCCAGGGAGACCGCTCGGTAAAGTAGATAAGGTAATAGGTAGGTATTTGTTCATATTGTTACCTACCGAGGCCCATTTCTCGTGTGCTTCCCTGCTTAATACCTACCTAGGTAGGTAGGTAGGTAGGTACACGTACGCATTACGTACCTAGGTGCCATGTGCTACTTTGTGTCGTGTTATACCTTGTGAACTCGCTCGTGTTCTCAAGCCAGGCTCACCCCGCCAAAGTCACCCGGTCACCGTGAACGGGACGGAAAGGGAGAGAAGTCATACACACCTCACTAGTACAAACAGTCAAGGGGTGCTGACGAGCCAACAGCTGAATTGAATCGAATATTGGGGCCTAGATGATGTTGTATACTGAAGCGAAACGGGTGTCAGGCAGAGTGTAGGGGCAACCCACTACACTCCTAGGTTAGGTGGCCACCACAATATTGCTACCCAAGGAGACTAGGCAGCCCAGCACTTCCAAGGGATTTGAGGCAGCAAGTAGTAGGCAGTTAAGAGAATGACATTGAATTGATCGAAATAGGTAGTAATACAGGTCGAAAAGGAGTGCAAGAAAGGAATTCCATGTGTGTGTCCTCCCGTCTTCCTTGAAGTCCTGGTCGGCCGAAGACCTAGATAGAATTTATAGTGATAATGGGCCGGTACGTACTTGACGCTAGGACAGCGATATAGGAGGAAGATTCTCCCGACATTCACACCACCCTGCTTCAATACACACAAAGACAAATGTGGAAACATGAAGATCGTGAAGACGTCTTGAATCTGACTCTAAATACAACATGAAGAGGAGAGAGAGAAGAGAGAGTACTCCAACGCTCTCTCGCATATTATATATATGTCCGTCGTACCTGACATCATGACTCTATGACCTCTGACAGCAGAAGACGCTCAACCACGGTAGTAACGATAGGTCCGACCCCAAAATGAATCCAGGGCATTGCCAACCTCGAGGTTCAGAAATAAGCGCAACCGTTCTTCATTGATAGTAGTGAGGTTGCGGATCAAGATCATGAACTAGTCGTACTTTGTAATTCAGCCAGGTGTAAGTTTTTCCCTTTTTACCGTGTCCGGTCAAAGCTACTCGTAAAGCGTGCTGCTTATCGTCTTTGGTAGCTTCGGTGCGCCGAGGGTACGACGTTCCATACGATCGAGTGTCTTGTCCTTCCCCCAATCTTGCTACTCGTTGAGAGATTTTGTCGTATCGATATACCAGGATATGCGGGGCGATGAGTTGCCAAGGTGAGCTTCGTGCCGCTAGTAAATTGGTTTGGAGATTCATCGCGCATTATGCCGAACAACTGAGCACATTCTGGACCGACGGTACTGGCTTGGGGAATTGCTGAATGGCGTTGGCGTATAATAGTCCGTCGTCTCATCCACAGTAGGGGACACGACTATTATGAGTATCGCCAAACAGCAACTCGGTTACGGAACAGCTTCCATCTCCAGGGCATCTCCAATTAATAAAGTCAGATGGGAAAATTGGCTTGCCATCTGCAAGGGTAAAGAATTGACCCGATGTCGACCTCACCGACTCCCCCAACCAATTGGCCTCCCACGGATTGAGAATTTCGCCGTCAACCAGACGAGCTATCCCTATATGTGTATGGCTACGCATTTGGGGGGAGGATATTCCGGACCTCAAGGCTTTTGCTCCCAGGCAGATAGATTTGTCGCGGCATACATAGCGTATGTAACACTGCGAAAGAGCCTCTGCCCCGCGTGACAGGATCTCCTTGGAATTTGAGTGTTTGTGCTTGTCCCCCAGGCGATCCACCTGGACTGCGACGCACTGCTTGAAGTGATTGCGGCTAGCGCACCGAAAGAAGCATTTTCGCCCGGAGTGAGCACCTTGGATCTGTTGATATCTGAATGGAGTGATTGAGTTGCTTGACGTGTTGTGGAAAATGTGTCTGAACACGTATGAATTGAGTGTACTGTGCAGTGGACTGAGATAGGGTAGGCGACGGCAGATATCTCAGATTCGACACGAAGTAGAAGGAAACCAAGAAGTCAAAAGGGAGAGTTGTATTGAGAAGAGAGAGACTTTCAGGAGAGGATGGGTGGGTTGTGTTCCTGAGATGGGCGCAGACAAATGCCAATAGTAGACTGGAAGTCATGACTCACACATGAGTCACTGATGATAATAAGGAAAGGGCAGTCTGGCTTCATTTCAAGATAAGGTAGCGACGACCATATAATGTGGCCGTTCCATCGTGGACTTGGGAAGCGGCGACTGAACATCGAGAGATGTATGACGTCTGACAGTGTGTCTCTGTCCTGACTAGCACTCCAGTGCCAAAAGGGTCCTCTCTCGTGGGCCGTCTCTCGTAGGTCGTAGGTCGTCGCGACTCTCGGACTCCATACCTAAGGTTGGAATCCCGCTTCTGGTCTTTAGCTTAGCTGTAGCTATGTGTACCTAGGCACCTACAGTACCCGGTCGACAGCAAGCCACCCCCTCAGATGACACCAAACCATACCTGTATCTGATTGGACACCGAGCAGCGTGTCATGTGGCGCATATTATAGCACGCACAAAATTGTCAAATGATGAATGCTAATAGGACGGAGTGATGGAGGGGAATGCAATAGGTAATGAATTGGGGGAAGATCATCAGATGGAGGGAGGATGTTTCAGACCCGAATTCCTATCTATAAAATGCCGAAATCTATACAAGTTCGGCCTTGAGGTGGCCATTTCTCTCCCCGTCTTAAGGACCACAGACCAGACGCTGGATATGCATCATTATCATTATCGTCATCAACCGTCATCATTAATACCGAGAAGTTTTGGAGCGCCAGACAGAACATGGGATTATGTTCCACCAAGCCCGCCTTTCTATTTGCGATGCCCATATTGCTGAGCATCTTCACGCGACGGCCCTCGTCTCGTTCCAAAGTATCCAATTAATCTGGGTCGTATACGTGTCTTGTCTCAGTCTCGTCTCTCATCCGCAGCATCTAACGCCGCTTTTTCATCGGCTGTCATCGCTGCCTCTGCCCGGCCAAAATCAACAGTCGCGATGAGCGAGAATGCTACGATCGATAAGCCAACGCCAGTCCAGAAGGCTATCTTGTACTGCTTGCGAAGGTCAAGCGGATCCTCGTCTCCATTTTGAACAGAGGTAGCAATGGCGAGATCTCCGATGCCCAGCCAGAATGCTATGCCGAGGTACAACATACTGTTTATGAGCGCGCCGGCAGTGGCTTGCAAGCGTCGCGGCATCGCAGTAGTGATATAAACGTTGGTGACGTTGAATGCAATGTCTATGCCAATCGTTGAAGCTAACATGGCAGAGAACACGTAGGCCCAGTACAAGAAGGTCGTTGATGGCTTGTTGTTTGACTGCTCAGGGAGCAAAGCAAAAAGCAGGCATGAGAGGAAGTACCCTGCGCTGGAGATAATCATTAAGACCCGGCCAGACAAGATGTGCAGTACAAAGCCACCGCATACAGCGATGAAAAAACCGCCCACGGCGAGCGGGAGGAACCAGGCCGCGGTCTGTAAAGGCGTTGCATGGAGTATCCCCTGAATGCTATGAAAAGGTTAGTCATGCCTTTTGAGCAAACTGGGGCTAATCAACTCACTAGTAACTCGCATAAAAGAGGAAGATTCCAAAAACTCCATATGAGCAAAAGAGTCCGGCGCATAATCGCTTCATGTATTTGGGCTTGAACAGCTCCGAAGGGAGAAGCGGCTGGGCCACCACCCAACCTTCGACATAAACGAAAGCGCAAAGGAAAAGAGCGCCCACGATCAACGTCACGTAAATGGAAGGGGATCGCCAGCCATCCGGGGCATGACCGCCGTCACTGAATGCGTACACAATAAGCGCCAACCCCGGTACCACGGTAACCAATCCCCACCAATCCATACGCGCATCCACATCGTGATCACCGATATCCCGGGGAATTGTGAGGACGCCAACGATGATCACAGCGAAGACGATGATGGCACCTATGTAAAAGTACCAACGCCAGTTCAATAACTGACCCGCTAGCGCTCCGATGATGATGCCCAAGTAAAAGCCAACACATGCGAAAGATCCGTACGTGCCATATACGAAGTTCTTGCGTGGGCCTGGGCGGTATGTATGACCCAGCAGCGCCAGTCCAGCTGGCAAGGTAGCGCTGAAGCCAACCCCCTGCATGGCCCGGCATACAATGAGGAGGTCCGGAGTCGAACTGAAACCGGCGGCAAGGGACCATATGAAGGCCCACGTATGGCCTGCCAGGAAGATATATCGCCCGCCATAGCGATCACATAGGCGAGCAAAAGGGAGAAGAAGAGCTGCGATGGTTAGATTGGGCACGGCAGCCGGCCACGTTTGTTCGGCCTCTGGGATATTCAGGGTGGCGGCGACGTCGGGCAGCACGATGTTGAAGCCGCTGATGAAGAATTCGCAAATCATCAGAGACATGATGATGGAAAACACAAAGCCGCATTCGGAGAAGGTATTATGGAATACCTCCGGTCGTTGTCGCGCCTTCTCTTGGATTTCGGAAGAGGTTGGCGCATCCGCATCGTGATTTGACCCGAGGCCGCCATTCTCAAGAACCGACATTGTCATGATGAAGCAAGCAACTCTTCAGTTTCCTGCTAGCTTGGCAATGTAATTCCCATCTCGAGAGGGCAGAGTCCGGGCGGCTTTTACAACAACAGTAAATAGGTATGGCAAATTCTGCCTACCCAGTCTGTTGATTGATAACAGTAGATGCAGTCTTGGTTCGAGATCACGAGGCAAAATGTACGGTCTGTAGAATCGTAACCTGTTACTTCATAGTGCCGGCGCTAAGGCGTTGGCGTCATGTACAACTTGACCTTTGTATACCGGATACGGACTAGCGCCCGCATATTATTGGATAAGCCGATTGGCGCCATCTGACTAATGCCTACATGGCTTAGCGGGATACTGCGGAAAATGCATACAGCTAACCGGTATCGGCTTACGGCGTCGCCTAGCCGTTTTGCCAACAGACCCAATAGACGTCCGACGACATGGAGCAGCTGCCCCCCATCCAATCCACCAGGCATCCGAATCTCTCCCCCCCCCCACACGTTGGATTCTCTCTGCTTCTCGAGTGACCTGTCCTTTGCCAACACCCCAACCGCCGGAGATTTTCTACTATAGGTACTGTACATATGTTATTCGAATTCCTCGGCTCGTAGATACAGGGCCACGGGATGCCCTAGCTTTTCTCCATGCAGCCATCAAAAGCGATCCTTCCCCAGCCAATGAGTGAACAAAAGCCCTGCCATAACTGTCGACGGCGCCGGCTCCGGTGTGATCGCTCAGTTCCAGCCTGTTATAAGTGTACCAAGACCGGCCAGAAGTGTCTTGGCTATGGCAAGCTCTACAGATGGGTTCACTCCGAGCACTCCATCGGTCCTCGTTGCCCAAGCCCGAGGGGCGCCTTGATGACTTCCGCGGAGTCGGGCAGTCTGTTCCAGCCTAAAGACGACGGTGTCGAGCCATATGGCCGTGACACGTTCTTCGACATGGGCCTTCGATCCCAGGGAGTGTTGAACGGCTTCCCGATCGATCCATTGCTGCAGGATCTCAATGCAACCTCCCGACATTACATGTTCTACTGTGGGTACTTCTCGCTCCTTTGCGATCTTGTCTGGTGGTGGGAACCCGTTATCAATACAGACTGACGGAACCATAGTTGCCACTCGGCTGTGTCAAGACCTCGTCGTCCATGACAACGCCGAACTGGGGACGAACCCCTTTCGACAACTGATCCCTATGTCTCAGGCATATCCCTCCCTCCAACATATCATCATCGCGGTCTCCGCTGTACACTACTACCACACTATTGAGAATACTGCATCTGAGGTACCTGGGCGCTCCCACCGAGCCCAGAAGGCTCTCGTAGATGCCCTACATGCACGGCAAGACGCCACCCGAGAACTTATAGCATTTATTAACCAGAAACGTTCTAGTGACTACGCAGAGAGTGAAGAGGACCGCTCGGCGCTGCTTGCTACCATTCTCTTCTTCATCAACTTTACGCTTATCGACTCCGGCAAGGACGGATGGAAGAACCATCTGACGGCTGCAGGGAGGCTACTATCAGTACATGGACCCTCCAAGCTGTCTTTATTGTTGCGTGCAGGGGATGGGGAACCAATAGACTACAAGCCCTCGTCTCCAATGGATCTTACATTTCTCTCCGCCCCGGTCACAGTCCAAGAGTCCCAGGTCAAGGCCCCGTGTCAACCGCTCACGGCCTGTGACTACGTCACCTCCGATACCGTGGCATACTCCATATGGTATTGCGCCTTAGAATCCTTAGTCTTACCATCGTCTCCCTCTCCGGGACATAAGCCCGAAACCGCTCCTCAACCTTTGACGTGGGATGTTACCGAAGTCTCAAGGATACTCTCACGAACCGAGGACAACAGTTATCACAGCTGTCCTGCTCACCTTATGAGTGTTTTGTTGCAAGCTGCACGGGTAACCCAATATATAAAGACCAGCGATTGCAGGTCTCAAGATCCAGTATATATGAGCCTATACATGAGCCTGCTACAGGAAGCCGAGACATTCGACGTTAATGGGTGGGCGGCAGGAGTCTCCAAACACTTGCTGGGCATGTTAGGGGTCGTGAATGAACAGGAGAGGAGTCTGCGACGGCATATTGCGGCTACATATCGTGCGGCCGTGTGTTTATACATCCTCCTGGTGGCACCCGGTCTCCCGGCCGAGATAAGGCGACGTGCACAGCTTGGTGGCCAAGACTTTCCATCTTTACCGACGTTTTCGACGACAGAAGATCTCGCGGCAACAATCTTTCAGGAATTGTCGTTTGTCCCAAAGACGAATCCCTTATTCAAGTATACTGTCTGGCCCGTCTTTCTCAGCGGGATAGATGCGGCATCGGAGAGTTACAGAGAATGGGTTATCGAACGACTACGCGCTATGCGAGATGTCTGTCCATGGGGTATCATAACTTCAGCAATGGAGACGCTTGCCAAGATCTGGAAGCTGAGAGATGATGCCGCCGCCCGTGATATTACCGAAAGAGGCATGCTGAACGAAACAACAGAAATACACGGGACTGAAGAGGATAGTAGCAGTTGGCTTGCTCGGATTCGAGGGTTAAAAATAGACTGTTTGATAGTCTAGCGATTCGTCATTATCTACACGGTGACTCAGAGGTGAAAAACGTCTTTTGAACCTTACGGAGCACTTTGCATCCTCGCGAACCTTCTGGAGACATTCAAGCGATCATCATGCCTTACTCTCTTGTGCGGCTGCCATGATTTCCTTCGCAACGTCAACATACGACCCGTTCCGGATATCCTCAATAATACCCATTGCCTCCACAGGCGCCCATGCAAGCTCCTGTCGAGCCTTGTCGCTTTTCCCACGAACCCTAAGAGAAAGAAAGCCAGCAACAAGTGGACCCGCCTCCGCCGCAGCCTGGATAAAGGACATCTCGCGCAAAGGCAGACCCATGGTATCAGCCATAGCAGCCGTGAGCTCTCGAAACGTTACTTCCGTGGAAGATGTCACGTTATATACAGCCTGCACATCACCGTCTTCGAGACAAGCGTGCTGGACGACTAGGAGATAAGCTCGCGCTGCGTCATCGACGTGCACGACGCTCGTTCGGGTCGTTCCATCTCCGACTCGCACCACTAATCCTAGCTTTGCGAATATATGCATGAACATCTTGATCCCGCTACTCCCACGCCCGTATACGAAAGGTGGGAGCCTCATGACGCAAACCCGAACGCCGCCCTCGCCGGCTTTGGAGAGGTTGTACCGCTCACGATGGATACGACCATTCATAGGATTCGGATCAATAGGAGATTCCTCGTCCGTCTCGGCATCATGGTCATCGGGTTTAACAACACCAACACCAGAAGTATCGATGAGAAGTTTTCGTGTCTTCTTAGACTCCGCAAGGCCTTGCGTCATGGCGTCGACGGCCGCGGCATCTATGGCGATGATTTTCTCATAGGGCTGAGAGAAGTCATCGATCCAGGCGTCCGCGAGATGAATCACTACATCCGATTGTGCGGCTTCCATACGGAGTGTGCTTAGAGAAAGCAGATCTCCTGGGACGGGCACGGCGCCTAGGGACTCTAGTTTTGCGGTACCGGCTGCGGAGCGGGAGAGGCCATGGACGAGATACCCTTTGCTGAGGGCGAATTCGGTTACGCGGAGACCGATGTAGCCAGTGGCGCCGGTAATGAAGATGCGTTGTTGTTTTTGAGTTGTCATTTTTGTCTGTCTGTCTGCGTGGGAATTGGGATATGAGGGAAGGTGGTTACCGGATATGAAGATGAATAATGATAATAATGATGTGGTTTGGAAAAGGTAGGATGAAGTTTTGGATAGGAAATACCGTTGTTATATATAGGAGTGTATGATCAGGTTGTAAGTTAAAGAGGATCGATGAGGGTGGTTATGTGTGTAATATTTATAAGTATTCTTTTTACATTCATGTTCATGTATTCAGGTATGTATTTGGACAAAACAAAATGGATATAATCTTTTTCTTCCTCATCCTACTCCCTTCTAAGTATGATCTACCCTTACTTTTTTTTGTTATCCCGTCACGGGATAATGAATTGATCTTTTTTTTTTACGTGGTGTTTGGGTACCAGGAGGAAGGAAATCTCCGGATTACATGGATGGTTAACATATGGATATTTTGATCTGGTAAGAAGTATTGAAATCCCTCCAGTGTAAGCACTACTTACCGTAAGTCTTCATTTATTCCGGATTACCATATGACTTTCACACTCGGTTTTATCATCTATAGCTCCCTAGTCAGATCAAAATAGAGATTCTAGGTGTGGCTCTCTAAGCCGTGGTGGAAGGCATGAAATGGCATGGACTAACTACCTATTACTCCCAACCGACCGACCGGACGGACGGACGGACGGACATAAGGTACTCGGAGGTAGCGTAAGCTTACTGTACCTACTTAGTTAACTCCTCCGGGTTATCGGACGAAGAGTCCGGGGGAGATAGGTATGTAATAGGTCTAGCATCTTCGGTGATAGTCTGTCTACTCTACCCTATGGTCCTGGTATCCCATGATATCTCTGCCCTTTTTCCTTTATCCCAAAGTCCTCTTTTGTTTCGAACTCCCCCCTTCTTACGGTTTTATCTTTCCCTTTTTTTTTTCGCAAATAAAATCTTCTTTTCGCCATTTTGAAGTCTGAAAGCCTTCTTGATTTACCTAGATATGAATATGAAAGAAGACCGGGACTTTCTCATTCACCGAGGACTTTGCGCAAACGCTCTGGGATGGGGGGTTTGGGGTTTGGGGTTTGGGGTTTGGGGTTTGGATTCACTACTACTGACCGGACCAGCCCGAGTGCACAGGGGGGAATTTTTCTTTTTCTTTTTTACAAAGTTCATCTCATCTGTCCGAAGGAAGTCTGAGATGATTGCCGACGGGGCGAAGGAAAGCGCTTTTGTGTTTCTTTCATTGTATCTCAGGGCCCTGGGCAGTCAGGTTTAATTATTGATCTCCTTATCTTCAAGACTAGAATATCACTTGGATATATATCAATTTTATATAGGACAAGCGTCGCGGGTTCTAATTTTTTTTTTTTCTTTGCCGACTGATGAGGAAGTCCCTCATCTCGATAATCTTCACGTCCTCATCCAGTCGGGAGACGAGTATTGGGAGGTGCCCAGTAGACCTACGTGGGTTGAGTCTTCTGCATATAGGTAGATACTAGATTACCTACAGTTCTGACCTGGTGAACTAAATAGCCAGTTTTTTTTCCCAGGTAATTTGGTATTTTATTGTCACATCATGGATTGTTCGAGATTGCCGTCACGACATGTAGAATCACAAATATTGTCATTACGCAGCAGAAAAAGCGAGGATGGGGGTTTCACTTCGGTCTGCGATGCGTTTGTCGGCTGTTCGTCCCTTCCCCTGCCTGTCGGGCTCAGGGGGGGCGAGTAGAGCCCTTTGGTTCGCCGGGTAGTTGGTTCCGAGAGTCCGTGATGTTTATCTCTGCTCACTTTCGTCCAAGTTTTGGGAAATCTGAGTAGCATGAATTGCTTGAGCATCCGCATCCGCATCCGCATCCGCATCCGCCGGGGCCACGGCAACTGGTTGATTTTCAACCAGGGCATCGGCCTCCCCACACTCTTCTCCCGCCTCTTTTTCTGCCGGTTCAGAAGGCGTTTCTTCACCCATTTTCAACTTGCCGCCCTTTCTCGTCGGGATGACGCTCATGAACGCTTTACCCCAATCGCCTGTCTCCAGCCATTTCAGCATGATTTCCACGACGTGATTAGTCGCCAGAATATGCCTATGCTGTAGAACCATGTATTCGCCTATTGGTAGCTTGGCTGTCCTGACGTTTTTCTCGCGCGCGAGTCGATAACAGAGACCTTTTTCTCTGTTCTTGTCGATGATGCCTCCGACGACATAGCATGTGTTTGGCTCTAGACGGTTGAGAGTATAGGGCGAATCAGCAGTAAGGTAGACGACGGACTTGTCTACGTCGTCTGCTTCGGGCTCAGGCGTCGGGGCAGTCTTGGCCCTCTTCGAATTGGAAGAGGTAGAAGGCGCCAATGATAATGACTCGCTCGGCGGACTCTCTCGTAACGTATCAACCAACTCGCCGCTTTTGGGACCAGCCATGCGTTCTTTCGCCTCCTTGGCAGCCTCCATAAAGTCACCTTCGCAAAAGCGAATACCTTTCCACTTCAAATGTTGGTTTTCCAACACCGTCTCGTTTCTTTCTTTCAGAATACCGCCGTACGAGCTTATGAATAAATGGACCGGGTGCTGGGCATTCCGGTTATCGGAATAACATCTCGTCACCTGACTCGAGAGAGACACCAATTCAGGCTCCAACATGTACTTTTCGAACTGGCAGTCCAGAATGATGGAAACGGGGACCATGGCGCCAGACATGGCCTTATTCCGTCGACGGTCATTCGGGAGGACGGGTTCCCGGCCCTCGGCGGCGGCAGCGGCCTTCTCTTCCTCCAGCTCGACGCGTTTCCGGGCCTGCCTGTCGTGGCGCTTGTCTCGGCGCCTCTGTTTTCTCAGCTCCTTACCTTCCTCCCATTTCTTGCGTCTCTTTAGTTTTTTCATCTGGCTTTTCGTCATGGGGATTGGTTCACCGGAGGCATCGACGGGCTGGGCATCATCTGAATGGCGGGATGTGTGGTCGTCTTCATCGTCGTCTTCTTCGGATATATCTTCGGCAGGGTCATCCTCGGCCGGTCGTTTCACGCCCCGTTGTGCGCCGTTGGATATGTCGGCGCTGCCGTCTGTCTTTTCGACCACTGCAGGCCCCGAGATTGTGGCGTCGGATACTCCCATCGTGTGACAAGTCCTAATTGGGTATTTTTTCGAGACATATACGTTTGGTAATACGGAAGCGGCCGGGCCAGTGGCGACGTGAACGAGCGAGTGTCGTCGATAGGCGATGGCGGATGAAGAATAGAGGAAGGGTAAAGCGCAAATTTTTGAAATCAATCTGCGACCGTCTGGCTGGCCCCACCTGTTTACAGTACACCAAGGCGTCTTCTTAACCTGGATGTGTAGAGTAAAAGTTGACCACTCCACAAAAGAAGCAGACAGCATGGCCCATCCGCAGGCTTCACGAGATACAGGCCAATTGTTCTTCTCGCATCTTATTCCGAATATTTGCCATCTTTATCTGAATTCATAATTAGAGGGCGTTCTTGTTGAAGCGTTGGATAGGATTTACCTACCGGCTAAACCGTATTGAGCAGTTACGGATTGGCCAATCAAATCCTATCGAGATAGGCAAGCCTTATCGGACATGCTAACTAACTAATGCTAATATGAAGTCAGCGGGGTGATCTCCATGCATAAAATATGCCCCACATTATGCATCATGCACAATTTTGGAGCCGGTGCGGGATCGGACAGCACTGATCGGATTCGGATAAATGCCGATTGATTGATTTACCGAGTTATCTATCTAGCGCGTGTCCGTCGCGTCTGCCCGTCACTTTAATTGATTCTTTCCATGACGCGACGGGGTCTGGCATATCCATGGAACCTAACCCTTGCCAACGTAGTAACTGAATAAGGAGAGGGACGTCATCTGCCTAACTTCTTTCACCTCCAAACGCACATGATCCCGATGCAACTCTATTGATTACGCTATTGACGTTTCTGGAACACGAGGGGTTGTTTACATTGTTGCATTTGCTGTCTGACTTCATTTCATCCATCATGTCGTCACGTCCTGAATTGAAGGTATAACATCCTGTGATGGTGTCTTGTTTATCGACCGCCGTGTCTGGTTCTGACTATCTATAGGTCGACGATGAACATGGCTTCATTCGATACTTCAAGTCGCTCCCAGATCTCGGGAGCGAGACTATACGCATCTTTGACCGAGCTGACTGGTACACAGCCCATGGCGAAGATGCTAACTTCATCGCCCGGACCGTGAGATCCCTCTTTGATCGTGTGTGTGTACGTTTATCTATTCATACGAACTAACGTTACGTCGACAGGTCTACAAGACTACCTCTGTAGTACGACAGCTCGGCCGAAACGATGCGAGCGGACTGCCATCCGTCACCATGTCCGTCACCGTCTTCCGACAGTTCCTCCGAGAAGCCCTGTTCAAGCTCGGCAAGCGGATCGAGATATATTCAAACACAGGATCCCGCATGAACTGGAAGATCGTCAAGCAGGCATCGCCCGGTAACCTGCAAGACGTCGAGGATGAACTCGGTGGCCAGATTGACGCCGCACCCATGATCTTGGCTGTCAAGATCTCTGCCAAGGCCTCTGAAGCGAGGAGTGTGGGCGTGTGTTTTGCCGATGCCAGTGTTCGAGAGCTCGGTGTGAGCGAGTTTCTCGACAATGACCTATACTCCAATTTCGAGGCCCTCCTCATCCAGCTCGGCGTCAAGGAATGCCTAGTCCAGGTTGAAAAGTCTGATAAAGAGAAGGATCCGGAACTGGCCAAGATCCGTCAGATCATTGACAACTGCGGTGTCTCCATGGCGGAGAGACCAGCTGGTGACTTTGGCACCAGAGATATCGAACAGGACCTGGCACGGTTATTGAAAGACGAGCGGTTCGCCACCATGCTTCCTCAGACTGACCTCAAACTAGCCATGGGTTCCGCCGCCGCGCTGATTAAATATCTGGCCGTCCTCCAAGATCCATCCAACTTTGGTCAGTACCAGTTGTATCAACACGATTTGTCACAGTTTATGAAATTAGATGCTGCTGCTTTGAAAGCCCTGAATCTCATGCCTGGTCCACGCGACGGGTCGAAGAACATGAGTCTATTCGGCTTACTCAACCACTGCAAAACGCCCACCGGCAGTCGGTTGTTATCGCAGTGGCTCAAGCAGCCACTCATGAACAAAGTGGAGATTGAAAAGCGACAGCAACTAGTCGAGGCGTTCGTCAATGACACGGAGCTACGGCAAACGATGCAGGAAGAACATCTCAGATCGGTGCCCGATTTATACCGTCTATCTAAGCGGTTTCAGCGCAACAAGGCAAGCCTAGAAGATGTCGTCCGAGCATACCAGGCCGTCATCCGGCTTCCCGGGTTTCTAGGTACCCTTGAGGGAGTCATGGATGAAGTCTACAAAGACCCGCTGGATGAGGCGTATACCAACAAGCTCAAGAGTCTCAGCGATAGCTTGGGAAAACTTGCTGAAATGGTCGAGACTACGGTGGATCTAGACGCCCTCGACAATCACGAATTCATTATCAAGCCCGAGTTTGACGATAGTCTACGAATTGTGCGCAGGAAGCTTGATAAACTCCGGTCTGACATGGACAAGGAATTCAATAACGCCGCGAGCGATCTAGGCCAGGAAGAGAACAAGAAGATATTCTTAGAGAACCACAAGGTCCATGGCTGGTGTATGCGCTTGACGCGGACGGAGGCCGGGTGTATCCGTAACAACGCCCGGTATCAGGAGTGTTCCACTCAGAAGAGTGGCGTCTATTTCACCACGAAACAGCTTCAGAGTTACCGACGCGAATTTGACCAGCTGTCTCAGACTTATAACAGAACGCAGAGCGGCTTGGTCAGTGAGGTTGTCACCGTGGCCGCCTCTTACTGTCCCGTGCTGGAGCAACTCGCTGGTGTGCTCGCTCACCTTGATGTCATTGTGTCTTTCGCTCACTGCTCAGTACACGCTCCTACCTCCTATGTCCGACCCAAAATCCATGATCGAGGCCAGGGCTCTACTATCCTAAAAGAGGCCCGTCACCCGTGCATGGAGATGCAAGACGACATTCAGTTCATCACGAATGACATAGAGATGAAGCGCGACGAGTCCTCCTTCCTAATCATCACGGGGCCCAATATGGGCGGCAAATCAACCTATATCCGCCAGACAGGCGTCATCGCACTCATGGCGCAAGTAGGCTGTTTCGTGCCCTGCTCTGAAGCCGAGCTCACCATCTTCGATTCGATCCTCGCGCGTGTGGGCGCAAGCGACTCACAGCTGAAGGGTGTGTCTACATTCATGGCGGAAATGCTCGAGACGGCGAATATTCTGAAATCAGCGACCAAGGAATCATTGATCATTATCGATGAACTGGGGCGAGGCACGTCTACGTACGATGGCTTTGGGCTTGCATGGGCTATTTCAGAACACATCGTCAAGGAAATCGGGTGTTTCGCTACGTTCGCTACGCATTTCCATGAATTGACGGCGCTGGCGGATCAATACCCACAAGTACGGAATTTACACGTTACGGCGCATATCTCTGGGTCAGAGTCAAAGGGTGCCTCTGAATCTGAAGCGGATGCCAAGCGTGAGGTGACGCTGTTGTATAAAGTCGAGCCGGGCATCTGTGATCAATCCTTTGGTATTCACGTAGCGGAGCTCGTACGATTTCCGGAGAAAGTTGTCCGCATGGCGAAGAGGAAGGCGGATGAGTTGGAGGATTTCACGGCGAAGCATGAGGAGGGGTTGGGGTTGAGGTATAGTAAGGAGGATGTGGAAGAGGGGAGTGCGAGGTTGAAGGAGGTGTTGGTCAAGTGGAAGGAAGAGGTTGGGGGTGGGGGTGGGATGAGTAGGGAGGAGATGGTGAGGAAGATGAGGGAGTTGGTTTTGGCTGATGAGAGGTTGCTGGCCAATCCGTTTTTCGCGGCTGTTAAGGCGCTTTGAGTCGTCTGTGCCGCGATGAGATGGTGAGATGGTGAGATGGGATGAAATGAGATGGGATTGGGACTGAGATGGGGTTTGAACATGGGTAATTTGTTGATGATGTGTTAGAGATTTGGCGTTGGGGAGCGATGGGATAAGACGGGAAGACTGTTTGTTGTTAACCGAGAATTGCTACATCATCGGCTATTACATAGAGCTCTGAATGAAGGAAAATAGAAATGTGTAATGTGTAATAAGGGTATTGGCCTTGGACCTGGGTGGATGTTAAGGGACACGCAGAAGTGTGACTGGGCGGAGATGCGTATGTGTATGTGTTGTACTGCAGGCGACTGAATCGATTGATCGATTGAATCGCCCCATTTCTCATGACTTTTCCATGCTCATCATCATCCTTCAGCAAAGTATCTGGCGTCGCGGAGTAGGTATGGGTTTTGCAATGTGGAAGACTCGGGAATACTGAGTACCTAGGTATAACAAACCTCGGGTAGATATCGAATTGCCTGCCAGCTCACCTTGTGCAATTCTGAACATCAACGCTTTTTTCCTAACTCTTGGAATAGAAGCATTCAGACCGTCTCATTATCTACATACTACGGCTCAACCATTTTACCTCCGTGACATATTACGTATTCGCATGACCTTGTGTCGGTAAAAGTCTGGAATATCCAGATCCTTTTAGTGGCTGTAAACGACATCGTACGTCAGGACTGATTGGACACATTCAACACTCTTATCTACCCTACTCTAGATGCTCTGCTCTCGTTTTCCTTTCATCCAACGCAGTGAGCTGTTGTGCATTGCACGTCGCGCTTTTGATTCCAGATACGGTATCTACTATAGATGCAATCCAAATAACTACCGCCTAACCTACCTCATCCGCACTAGATAGATAGATAGACCGATTCACAACTGAAACTCGCGAGTCATAGATGTAGATACCTACACATACTTATACGAAAATACCTCGCCTTATCCCTCATCGGCTCAAGCAGCTAAGCTGAAGCTAAAAAGCTACTGCTAGAACTCAGCATCAGTGGTTTAGTGGTAAAATCCATCGTTGCCATCGATGGGCCCCGTGTTCGATTCACGGCTGATGCAATTCGTCTTTCTTTTTTTTTTCTTTTTTTTTTCCTTTCTTTCGGTGTTTTTTTTTTTGTGTCTTGTCATCTTTTTTTCATCTTCTAGATACGGTCTGGTCTGACTTATTGATGAGATGGGGAGGGGTGGGGACTTTTTGAGATTGAGATTTCGCTTTGTCGCTTTTGGATGGGGGTGGGTGGATTTGGAGAAGAGGCGATCTCAGATGATCGGGTAGTGTAGTGTAGATAGGTAATCCGTACAAAGCACCTACTGTATCTATCATGTGAGATTCGCCAATGTGTGTAGGTAATTATCGTCGTCCTTGCTTCACCTCGATTGAGCGCCGTCACGATGATCGATGATGGCGAGACACCTAGTTAGTTACCTAGTAACTAATACTCAACAGCAGCCGCCGCCGCCGCTGCACGAAATAAAATAATATTGTTTTTACGCCCTCCTCTGCCCCCAAAAAAAGAAAATTACAATTACAAACTCTTATCATGAAGCCCGAACAGAATTCAGAAGATGAAAAAAAAAAAAAGAAAGCATGATAATGAATTGGTATTGCCCACTACTGGAGTCGAACCAGTTACCTCCTCATTACTAGTGAGGCGCTCTACCGGTGAGCCAAGCGGGCGATGGAAGGTCTTACGGGCGGGTGACATTATGAATGGTTGGAGTTGACCTACAGTGGGTCACAGTAAGTGACGCTCGCTCAGACTTTGTTGCAAACCACCCAAAAAAAAAAAACTACGTAGACTAGCTTTAAGAATCAACACCGCGCATGAACTTGACAATATGATAGATATCCCTCGAAAACCGGGCGCGCATTGAATGACGGCCGGCAATTGCATGAATCCTTTTTTTTTCTGACTCATATGTACGTACATTGGATGGGCGTACATCGTGGCTTTTATTTCAAGCTCGGAATTCAGCATTGAAAAAAGCCAAGCCTCACTTTCTGTGACTCACTGGTAATGCGTAGGTGTAGGTAGGGTCCAAATCTTAGGTAAGGACCGGACTGTACAATACAGCACAGTCGGTAATTGCACTCACGAGGTGCCTAGATACTCCGAGAGCTTAAGTAAGAATACGTACGTAACTGTATCGAATCGCGGGATCGGAAGCCCTATGGTGGGCCATGAAGTGCGTACTTACGGGCCGGAATTATACCGCTATTCGGTCTTATGGGTCTTCGGTGTTTCGGTACCTATTTTGAGGGTAAAGAAAAAAGTAAAGTTGCAAATGCAGGATGTGAATTCGTCGTACCGGCCTGCCTTGTCCATTGTATGGAACGCATTATGTAGACACCCGCCGCCATTCGGCCCATTCACTCCGGGCATTTTCCCATACAAACTAAACCGCCATTTTGAAAAGAGCTACGACTTCGTCAATTCAAACGATTTAGACTACTAAACCTAGTAAAAACTTTGACAATTGCCTATGCGTGGAATGGCACAGAGATTACGAATACAACCTACCTATGGAGGTTGATTAGGTTTTCGCCGCCGAATTCCACTTTATGCATATAAGACCGTTCGGCATTATATGTTATATAAGCATAACGTGAATTTCCACCATCCACCCCTCAGAATATTTTTTTTTTTTTTTTTTTTTTTTTTTTTTTTTTTTTGCAAACCCCCATATTCCTGTTCCCTTTGTGTACTTCTAGAAATGCACTATGTATGTCAAAGTTTTACAGTTCTCAGTCGTTGAATTGACGAAGTTTGTACCCTTTTTTTTGGGGGGGAGGAAATCGTGGCTTTTTGTATGGGGAAAATGGGGTGGGGTGGGCCAGCCCCGATCTTGGCCTGGGCTTCGCGGTCGTGCATCTCACAACCTACGGATATCATCTAACTCTGAATTCCGGGGGCCGGGAAACGTGTGGTCCATGGAAGATTGAGATCTCGGAAATTACTTGAGAGAATAACTAGGCTCAAACTAATTGTGCCATGTTGGACATCAATGGAGCACCATCGGACGTCCCCAGGTCAACTTAAATATGTAAAATGTAAAGATGTAAAGATGTAAAGACGCAAAATGTAAAATGTAAATATCTTCTGCCGTAAAATCACCCCGTGTCTAAACATACCGCCGACCCAAGAATGAACATGATAAACGCCATAGGTAGGGTCCTAACAACATGCTAGACAGGTAGGTTACCTATTTCATAATCACCGCTTCTCCCAAGATTTTCAATACTCCGGCAGTAAAGACGAGAAACAAGACCGAAAAAAGGGGGTATGCCATCCGCTAACTAACTACCTCCATCTCTTCCCTTTCCCATCCCCTCTCTCGCCCCTATCATATGAACATACAAAGAACAACCACCGCAAACGCTGTTTCGACTCCCCTATACAACCCGCAAAACCGCCTCCTGCCGATGTACTTTCATGAATTCCCCGTCCATAATCCCAAAGACGTACACCTCACCCACAAGTCTATACTTCTCATCCTCTCCCTCCTTCATCCGTCTTAGGGCAATAGGAACAGTTGAGCCATAGGGTATAGTAATCGTATCTCCAACCGCTAGGTCGGACGGCCCTAATCCGATATACCCTCCCTGTGACAGGAATGATTTGCGTCCCGCCATTCTCGTGATAGCAGTTATATACCGCGTGTCGAGACCGGAGTCTGATTCTTTTGATTGGGGAGGTCGTGACTCGGTTTCGGGTGAGTCAGGACGCGTATCGGGAAACAGCGCCTCAAAAGTCTTCTTATACCCCAAGACTGTAGCAGACGAAGCCCTCGTAAACCCACCCGATGATGATAATGCGCTGAGCTCCATATCCCCCACCGGGATCTTAGCCAGCGCAACGGCTGCTTGCTCCGCGAAGTAAGGCGAGCTGATAGATGCCGTAGACTCCTCCCAGAAGGTCTTGATCTCAGATAGGAGCGTGCGTAGACTCTCGGTGTGCTTTTCAGGCTCATCTGCTAACTGGTACGGCGTCCCGATTTCCTTCACCGTATCCACGACAGCTGCTTTCAGAGCTATCTGGCCCGAGATACCCGTCTCAGCACGGTAATACCGGATATCCGCGAGACCACAGGCATTGAAAGGTCTTTCTGAAGATTTTAGATCAGAAAGCGGTGGTTTGACATGTTCCCAATCAATCGCCCAGGACGTTTCTTCATCATCATCATCACCGCAATTCGCCGTGCCTTGCGCTAACTGCAATACTCTGGGGTATTTGCGCAAGAAAGCAGCTGAAGTCTCGGTATATATCGCCTTGATAGCCTTGCTGTAATCTACCGTGAGACCCAACTCCGTGATATCCGATGCCAGACATGCTAACGCATAGATTCGATCTCGCGGGTCGCTGGTTCGGAGAGACAGTTTGGTTTCAGCGTAAAACCCGTTCAAGAGCGTGAAGAGCGGTTTATCGGGGGATTTCACCCAGGACATAGCATCCCATCTATATTCATCGCGGCGAGCGAGCATGCGCAGCGCCGATGACTGTGAGAGATTGGAGACTTCTTCACTTCGGAGGACTGCGCTTTGAGTATCCCCCGTGCTGGGATTCGTAGCGGACGCGAGCCATTTGGAGTATAATAAGTGATTAATAATATGATCCAAAGCCCTGGCAGCGGAATAAAAATGGTCAAGCGACAAGCCGTGGTTCCCGCAGACTACGAGTCCTCTCGGAGACAGGCAAAGCTCGACGAGAGACCAGAGATCCGTCCAATATGTGCGTTCCATCAATGCCTTCAGCGGTTCGCGAAGGGACTCCAGTTCCTTTTGTAATTCCACCGGCTCGGCCGTAGGAGTAGCAGAGGGAATAAATCCCGACGGAAGGATCCTCTGCACGAGCTGCAGTCCTAATTGGGGCGTCCAATTGGCCAGGTATGCACTGAGAGTAAGCTGTTCTTCAGCGAGTCTTCGTAGGACTTTCATAGCCTCGTCGCTTCTATCGGCTGTGCCGCCGAGCCAGATGAATGTTTTTTCAGCGGTTGCGTAGATCCGTGGGAGTTGTGCCAGCTGCACGGATTTCTCTCCAGCATTTTCATCGGCGTAGTTTATGCAGAGTGCATCGATCCACGTAACAACCGGATCACTCTCCCGTTGGAGACTCTGTAGTATCTCGAATAAATCCGTCGAGACCGGGATTGGAGCCCCATTCACGAGCACGGATTTCGCATCATCCACCGTATCCGTAACGTGCCAACGATGAGACACAACGGTGAACGGCGGGCGTTCCTTTAACTCCGCCAATCTCAAAAAGCAATGAATCGTACTCGGCGGTGATTCCGGTCTCGAGACAGTATATTGCCGCGGCTGGATCGTCAGCAGACGAATCCGGCCGTTCTTCTCTTTCAATCGTGTTTGGAGGTAGAGGTGTCTTCTCCACGCTGCCTCGGGCCCGGTGTCGGCCATTTTTTCTCGTGAGAAAGCGCTGCTGTATTTCCGTGGTTCTGGCTGACGATGTGTGAAAAATCTACTCGATTCACAGTGTCGCGTGGATTCTACCCATCATCCGTCCAGAAGAGGCTGTCTCCAGGTCTCCCATAATCCCGACGTCCCACTGTTTGTTGCTGCCTGTGATTGTTGTCATCCAGAATCTCACGGACTCGGACGACAAGAGTAGCCCGAAATATGTAATAATGCGTGATCGCACACTGCAAATTGTATCGTTATATACAAATTTATCACTGATCTGAATACGTCATACTCTTATAAACCTACCTAGTTAGGTAGAAATCCCGCTGAGCGCTGGACCGTCTTTTTACCAACAGCTTCCTTTGCTGCGATCCTTCACAGACGTAAACTGTCACATCCTACAATCCCCCCTACTTACAGTCCAACAATGACGTGTTTCATACGTTTCTTCGGACCTATTATCGAGAGAAGGTCCAAGGTCACCAATCGTGACTTACCATTGACAATACATACCACCACCATACAGACCCTTAAGGTATCGCTAGCGAGCGGCATTTCCTTTGCGTGTCTCACATAGAAAGAGACAATGTTCAATTCTCGTGCTATATTTGCAGTCAAAAAGGGCGGGAGTGTCAATCAATTTCGATTAAAGCGGTTAGGTCTAGCTTTTCTATGATTATCTCCTGCCAGTGTAGGACCAGAGCTACTGCTCCGTGCAAATGTGTGCCTTATGCTACAAGAAAGCCAACGAGGTGACCATTGAAGTTGGGCGTATGTAAGATCTTGATCATCAAACAATCAGCGGCTGCCAATTACCTCCAAACATTCCTGCTCGGCCAACATTACATCACTATGCATCCTCACTCTGATCACCATCCTCGTCATCCTCGTCATCCTCACCGGCCTCGCCCTCTCCGCTGCTCTCCTCATCTTCCCCATCGGATTCTGGGAATTCATCGTCATACTCCTCCTCTTCTTCGGCTGATTCTAACCATCCTTCATTTTCATAGACCGAGACGTCAGCAATGAATTGGCGCATTCTTGCTTGGAGAGACACTAGCTTCGACCTTAGTGAACCGCCTGCATCGTCGTTTTCTTGCTCCTCGGTTTTCTCCACATCTCGGTCGGTTTCTTCACTCTCATCCGTGGCATTTTCACTATCGGAGAGAGTGATAGTATTGCGTGCCGCTTCAGTTTCACCACCGTTTTCATTTTCGACACCTTCGTCGTCGTGGTCGTGGTCATCGTCGTCGCTGTCGGCAAGTATAACTCGTGCGCGTCTATTAGCACGGAAGGAGTTTCCGACTTCAGGTCCTGCGCCGTCGGAACTATCCTCTTCACTATCAGAGGATATAATACGACGCTTCATGGAACGGCCAGGTGGCTTGGCAATAGGCGATTGTTCGCTGTCGGAAATTATGATTTGTGCGCGTGAAGGACTTCCGACTTGAGGACCTGCGTCATCACTCTCATATTCATCATCGGAAGATATGATACGGCGGTTCATAGGACGGCCCCGTGGCTTCGCGATGGGGGATTGTTCCTCGGACAATGAAGCGTCGGAGACAGGGTCTTCTGGGCCTCTGAGAGTGCCCGAAGTGTCATCTTCAGATTCTACTTCAATCGGGGAAAAGCTGTTGAGTAGAATAGAATCTTGATCAGACTGGTCATCTTCCTCTTCTTCATTACCGCTAAGCTCTTCACCCTCCGGTAGCATATCGTCAATGAATCCATCTAAGTCATCATAGGTATCTTCAAATTCGGAAGAGGCCGGATCGCCATCAGAACTTTCAAAATCATCAGATTCCTCTAATTCGGAAGCGCCAGGTCCGTATCTGCGCTTCACGGAGCGATAAAGCTGAAGATCGTCATCGAATGCGTATTGTACCATAGGCCACACGGGGAGGCCACTAATTTTGGGCAGCTCTGGGAAGGAATTCCGAGCGCCATCGCCCGGACGGCGGAGGATAAGCTCCTGGCCAAGAGTAGTGTCGGGCCAGAAATAAACATACTCGGGTTCTTCCAATTCGTAGTCATAATCGGGGATCGATAATCCTTCTTCGGGAAAGCGGTTGACGGTATCGGATACGGACCAATCAAGATGACTAATGTCATCAACTGCATTTGCACACCAACAAAAGAAGAATGCCTTCAAGTTTCGACAGAGCTCGGGCGCTACAGCTTCTTCCCAGAAGTAGCTGCCCATTTCGGGAAGATCGATGACAGTGGCATCGAGGCCGAGGTACTTGATCTTGGGGTTAGAAACCGCAACGTCGGACACCTGACGAAGGTCGTTGCAGGAGCTGAGAAGGATGACGTCACTGGCGCCGTTGAAGGGAACCTTGCCACGGCCGGAGCGAAGGGGCAGGATGTCGGGATAGTGCCGCAAAGCGACGCGGTGAGATTCCCGGCAGATGGCAAGGAGTTTTCTAGCTCCAGCAGTTTGGGCGGCCAAAGTCGCAGTCTCCCAAAGCTCATCTCTCTTGCAAGAATTCACGACGATTACGTTGAGGACTCTTGCCTTGGAATAAATGAATGGGTCGACGGCCTCCCATACCATGGCGCGAAGTTCGGGTGGCAAAAGAGAGAATTGGGGAAAAGAGTCGTGAAAAGGGCGATGTCTATCAACATCGTAGTCGTACTCCTCGTACTCTTCCGCTTCATCATCTTCACCATCGTGCTCGCCAAAGTCTTCTGCAGCCTCTAAGTCAAGGAGGGAGTTGGCATCAGTTTCGTCCGAGTCTGTTGCCTCTGAATCAAGAAGAGAGTTGGCATCAGTTTCGTCAGAATCGCCTTCGACCAGGGAGCGAGCGTCATCGGAGAATTGCTCATCTCCACTATCGGATTGATCTGACATGACGGGCTAATAATGTACCTAGGGATGTGGAGGCAGAGGATTAGTAAGTAGCAAGGATGATGAGGATGAGGAACGAGGTAGAAGAGCCAAGGCGCGACTGGTGAACGGTGTCGTACCGAAGAGTGCGTGTAGAATGAATTAGAACATCGAAGTCGTGACAACGGGATATCAGGCCCGATAGTAGAGAAGGTATGCGACAGCGGATGCGAGATCCGGATCAGAAAAAGGGAACCTGGAAGAGATGATGGAAGATGACTTGGAAGGCGTTTGCATGCCAAGTGAAGTTGGCAAGTTACACAGGGACGCGTGCCCACTCCACCTTGTACTCGGACTTGCTGTTAATTACTACGTAGTGTACGGACTGTAGGGCAGTTCCGACCGGGGATGCCGTGTAATGACGCTAACTACTAGCTGTTCAGTAAGAGGTGGCTCTAGATGGGTACTCGGTAGGTCAACATGCCGCAACTTTGGTAGCAGTAGCTACCTTTTGTATACCTTTGGTCCTTACCTAAGTGCGCTACCGGTTATGGCCAATAGCCCCCGAGAGGGTTAGTGTGCCATGCAGATGGTGCCTAAAGGGGAGGTACTGTCAGGTACCGCATAGGTAGTGCATCCAGGTACGCCTGTGTGCCTACCCTCATCTGGTGAATGAAGACCCTTCGCGGTACCTAGGTAGATAGTAACTGCCTACCTAGGTACATATGACCTACCTAGGTAAATACTTGGTGATCGTGCTTGCCGGTAACCGATGGGCTCCAGAAGATAGATTGGACTGGAAGGTGCAATCCAGAACAACACAACTACATCAAAATAACTAACTGAGACTTAACTGCAGTAGGTATTGAGTGTAGGAGGTAGGTACTCGAGAGGGACCTCATCCAATACAACATGAACTTCATTGAACTGAACCATCTCAGTTAGTTAGTCTACCTACTTAGATGCATTCGATACATTACAATACCACACTAGGTACAAGGCGCACACACTACACTATTATAGCGCAGGTTATAACTAATACCCGTCAACTTTAACTTTCAAGTTTTCCCCGTAACATTACCTCGGGATGGCGCCAGCACAACCAAACCAGCTGCCCAGCTGGCTAGCTATCGTGTCGTTTCTATTTCTTAGTCTCTCGGTATCCGCCCATGTCGTAACACCCCGGGCGTCATGGCCCAACGGCCCGCTGGTCACCTCAGGACGATGGATCACCGATGCCTCCGGCACGAAGGTCACGTATGCCGGTGTCAACTGGCCTGGCGCCATGGACACCATGATTCCGGAGGGGCTCCAGTATCAGTCCATTGAGACCATAGTCTCGAAAATCAAAAGCCTCGGCATGAACGCCATTCGCCTAACCTACGCGATTGAGATGATCGACCAGTATTACGACAATGATGAACGAGATGTCTCCATACAACAGGCCTTCACCAATGCGCTAGGTCAAGACGATGGTATGAGCATCTACAACCAGGTTGTTGCCAAGAACCCTTCGTTTGGGCCCGAGACAACCAGACTGCAGGTACGTCATCGGGTGTCTTGGACCGCGCGTGCTGCGGGGCCATGTTCGGCCGCGAGTCCGTGACTGATCGAGGTAATACAGGTATTCGATGCTATCGCTGCCGAGTGTGCAAAACAGCAGATCTACGTCCATCTGGACAATCACGTGTCCAAGGCCATCTGGTGCTGCAACCCTTTCGATGGCAATTCGTGGTTCGGAGACACTTATTTCCATGTGGGAAACTGGACACGAGGACTGTCTTTCATGGCCAAACATGTCTGTAACTAACCCCATCAAGATGGACCGTCGCTGATGAACAGCAGGGTAAAGCATGGCCAAGCCTGATGTCGATGTCGTTGCGGAATGAACTACGTATTCCTTTGGACGAAGCGAGTATCATCGGTTCATATAATTGGGAGAACTGGTACACATTTATGCAGCAGGGCGCCGAAGTCATCCACACTGCCAATCCCGACGTCCTAATCTTCCTCTCCGGTCTTGATTCCGACAAGGATCTCACAGCCGTTGTCCAAGGCACACCACTAGAACCCGGTGCGTTGACTTTCAACAGAGGCGATTTCGATCCATATGGTAATAAGTTGGTTCTGGAGCTACATGTCTACGACAATATCCTGGGGACGCCATCGAAGAACTGCTCTATGACCACGTCAAGGCTTTTCGATAAGGGATTCGAAACGCTGTCTGGCAAAGCCGCCAACAACTTCCCACTCGTTGTGACCGAGTTTGGGTTCCCGCAGAGCGCGTCGACGTCACAATTCCCCTATGCATCGTGCTTAATGAAGTACTTTCCCTCGCAAAGGGTGGGCTGGATGATCTGGGAAATTTCAGGCTCTCATTACATCCGGTCAGGCACAAAGGACAGTGATGAAAAATGGTCAGTTGTTTACGTGAGACGTATATTCTATCAAGATGGTACCGACTGACCTGTGTACAGGGGACTTCTTACACACGATTGGTCCTCGTGGAGGAGCCCGGGCTTTATCAATGAATTATTGATCCCCGCGGTGACGGCTAGCACGTCACCTATCAACTCCGACGATTTTCCTGACGATGGAAACAACGGCACTAATGGGTCTCAAGATGATACTAACTCGGGATCGACTTTGGGTCGTACCCAGGATAATCTCATGTTTTTGACCTTGGGTGTGATTGGGTTGGTCGCTATCAAATCTTATGCCTAGTAGTAGAGATTTAGTTGTAACGATAGGTAGTTCGTGTTCACACAGCATAGCATAGCCTTTGGTTCGTACAACTTGGTTTTCAGAATAGTATATATTGATTTTCTCTTCGTCGAACAAATTAATGATAAGGCTTATAGCCTGCGTATTCCATGTGAAGGCCACTTATTTCCTTGTGACCGGCTATCAGATGATGAGGAACCAAGAGATCTCAACTTCATGGCGGCGTAAGGACGTGTACTTTGCTGGTCGTGAGGCAACGACTATTACGTAGCTATTACGGCCAGAAATTGAGGGATATTGTTAGAGGGGTACTGTTGTTAGAGTGTGATAAAAATATATATGGGTATTTCAAGAGGGGTATGGAGAGGGTGCAGTTTGGTGTTATGGACAAAAAAGTACCAAGAAGAGGGTGGGAGGAGGGGAAGATGAGTAGATGAGTAGAGGAGGAGTAGGCGAAAAGGGCGGATTGAAATTAGCATTAAAAAGGAGTTGCAAAATTGCATGTCTCATCCAGTAAAATCCCGATATCCAGGAAATCTAGATTTCTTTTTTCTTCTTGAAAAAAGTCCGTTGATCTATCGTAAGGCGGGCGCTGCATGTTTCATGTCTCATGAGGGGGGAGATGTGAAGAGGGCGCACTCTAGTTTTTTCTAAGTAAAGCGCCCCCGCAAAAGGGAGAGAAAGGACCGTAACCATTCTTGAGGAGTAGGGGAGTAGGGGGTGGGAATATGAAGATAGGAATGAAATTAGGAAAAAGGAGTTGGATGTCTCATTCAGTAAAATCCATATCCGAAAATCCAGCTCTTGGAAATTCCGTTGATACATTATAAGGCGCTGTGTACTCTCCCAAAGCGACATCGTCGGCCATGCACATGTTTTCCCAGCCGTCCATGTCGTTATTCGCCATGCCGAAATAATTCCCCGGATACATATTAAAGTCGCCTGGGTTGGGCGTCATGGGTTGATATAGCGATGTTGAGGTTGAGGTTGAGGGAAACTGAGGGATGATTGGCTGAGCTGGATTTTCGAGAGATAGAGGTCGTGCTGTTGATGTCCTGCGAGTGGGGGACACGAGATTGGGGGACACGAGATTGGGGGACACGAGATTGGGGGACACGAGATTGGGGGGCACGAGACTGGGGCGCATGAGCACAAGTTGGCGGAGACGAGTGATGAACTCAGGAACTTCGACTTGTTGTCCACGCTGCGCAAGGTCCCTTTCTCTTGCTGACCACACTGCCACAGTAAACTGGGCCTGTCGATCGATACTCTTTCGCGAGACGTCGAATAACTCCACGTGAAGGTTATATAGCGCCTCGAGAGCGGCCCAGGCATCGTCGGCGAGCTTGCCAGAAGTCTGGTTGCAAAACTTGACGGTGAAGAGAAGTAGAAAGTCAGGTTGCAGGCCCGACTTCACATACCACATGAATCTCGCGTTGGCGATGCGGTCGAAGATGGTGGCTTTCTTGAAGTGGCTCTCGAAGAACGATTTGAAAATGCTGTCGATCTGGCTGATTATCTCGATGCCCCATTCGGGTTGATCGATCTTTAGGATTAGCAAGGACCTCATCCTATCCACGATCATAGGACGTAATATTGAAGCGGCCAGTTGGACGTCGTTCAGAGTAGGGTCGACGTATTGCCGTTCGAACGCGGTTAGATTCAAGTCCATCTCGTCGATGAGGGCGCGGTATTTTCTAATCGCATCGGAGGGGCTGCGACCGGCGCGAAGAGCCATGTACGCGGTCTCAAACTGACGATGAATCTTGATGGTGAACTCAAGGGAGGAATATATAATGAGGACAAAGGACATTTCGGTCGGGCACTCGCGCGAGACGAGTGGCTCCATTGAGTCACATCGAAGATCCTCGTCTTCCACGTTCAGCGGTAACTTGGTGTCCCAATTTGAGGGGACCCAGGATTGACTCAAGCCGGCCAGCGTGGCATAGTTTGAATCTTGTGAAAGAACCTGCCACCACAATCTTCGCCGCATCTCAGTCTCGAAGGGGGGCAAATTCAATTTCTCGCCATCGCGGTGATAACCCATCTTCTGGGCGATACGCATCACGGTGCCGCCCATAATCCAGGTTGACTGGTTATTCACTCGGTCACTTAGGGAGACCTGCGAAGTAGATGTAAGTACAGTTCCCGTGAAGAAGAAAAACGAGTCTCGGACGTGTTACCATGTATAGCGTCAGGGCTTGTAGAATGGTCATGTCGTAGTTGCACAGAAAGTTGCATCGTGTCAAGGCGAGTTTCGTGCCTCTGGTAAAACGATCGAGGGCATATTCGCGGCTCATTCCGAACGAATGCATACATTCCGGACCTGTTGTTGATATAATGGCCATCGCATAGATAGAAAATAGGAGAGCTTGGTATGGTAATGACAGATTGTTGATGTCGACGGCGGCATCCATCACATGCGGCTGTAGACTAGGGATGTGAACGACTTTGGTCAAGGGGTTGACCCGGTCTACAAAAAGTTGCCATAACCGCAACACATGGGCGGGACTACATTGAGGCCAGAGTAAGCGCGTGATCAGTTTCAAGCAGATGGTGAAGAAGAATTCGCTTCAGGACAAGATACGCACATTGGATGCAATTGGTGGATGTCCATGTCTATATCGTGAACGCCTAGCAACATGCCCGCATCGTTATCGACCGAGAGGCCAATACTGCTGCTCGGTTCGGCTGCTTGGTCCCCGCCATCATCGTCGATGAGATTTCGCAAGGCCGCAAGCTGAAGTCAAAGGTCAGCGATGGATGACATGTATGTACTAGGGGGTGTGATTTACCTCCTCGTGGAGACTGATCAGGACACAACTGTCTATGAAATGGACCTTGCCATCTTCTTGGAAGATTTTCCCCGCTGGTATATACGGGGTATCAAAGGGTGTGTCTGGTCTCGTAGTAGGAGAAAATGCTGCATGGGCTATATTGTCGGTAGTGGCACTGAGGAGCCTGGCGGTAGCGGGAGCGTGTTCTTGTTGGATTGGAGGCTTGACCTCGGCACATTTTTGGAGAAGCCCCTCGCATCGCGCTAGACGGTCGAGGAGAGCCTCGTTTGGCCGACGGCGTTTGTGTGGGGGTGCCGGCGTGCCTGGCACACACTCTACTTTGGCCTGGGACGCTGCTGTAAGTAAGGTCCCTCTTGTTATTTATAGAAACACGGACACGGTGAAATGAGAGGCGAGAAGTAGATGAGAGCAAGAAGTACTCTCGAGATTCTAATAGTTGGGAAGTGCGATGTTGAATTCATGGCCAAGAAGATGCTTGGGGAAAACCAATACCTTGACGCAGTTTGAGCATGGCTTCTGCCGGTCGCATTTGATCTTGCGATGCTGACACTGGACACATGCCAATACCTTGGGGGGTTTAGGGCGAGATGGGCCGGCGGAGGTGGCTGACATGGCGACAAGACCACACACACAATGTGCAGTGTTAGATAATCGAATTCCTTGGCTGGCGAGAAGAGTGACGACAAATACGAGGAGCGTGATATGGAATACGGAGGTTGTAACACAGCTGGGATGTGTCTGAAGTTGGCTTAGTTTTTGATCTACTAGGTAGGTAGGCTTCCTCAACAGCGGAACTTTTGGGGCCAATTGTGTAAATAACGGAACAGGGCGGCAATCCCGATAGATCGAGGTTGATTGATAGACATACACCAGGTATGGACAAGGACATCCCACTCTTCTATTAATAACATGGTTCTTTCCTTCTGATGGTGATGGGAAAGTGGCGTTGAGCAAGTAACTAGGTAATATCGGGCGTCGACGTTAGTGTTGCATAAACACGGTGTTTTTCGGAAAAACACGCGTTTAAAACGGACCCCCATACAAAGTGCGTTTCAAACGTTACATAATCGGCTCCCATGGCCGCAATACCAGGTATTTTTCCTTGCCACTGCAGGATCTGCGTTTTTTACTCATTCCCTATCGATCTAAACTATTTTCATCATCTCATGACAATTGGTTGTTGTTTTAAAAAGTTGTCGGAGGCGTGTTATTGAGTGTCTTTGTGTGGGGTTGCTCACGATAGTGGATACCTACCGACACTACCGCAACAACACCTACCAGTCGACAACATCGCGACAACATCGCAACAGCGTTGCGACAACGTTATCAAGTCTGGCCATGTTGACAAAATCGATAAATTACATACTTCGCCATTCTCGGATTTCATGGTAACTAGGATAGGTATACCTAAGGTATGAACGTGCTACCGGTGCAGAACCGGTGGTATTCTGAGTCTATACCGGCCCTGGTCGTGCCTGGTAACCGGGCTACGAGACCACTGATTGGTGGAAAGGGCTAAATAAGTGGGTATTTAAAGTGGAGAACTGTGCTTTTCCGAAAAACACGGTTTGAAACGCGTTTTAAACGCGTGCTATTTCTTTGCGTTTAAAACAAAGTGCAACACTAGTCGACGTAGGTATAAGTGGTTTGCCCAATCAGCAACCCCCTTATGAACCCTGTTTCCAGCGAGCAACTACTTCAGCTGGGAAGCACCTGAAAGGTTGGATATCTAGGTATTGTCCACGTAACCATTCATGGTCCAGACAAAGAATGTGGGTCAAAACACATACGCAGTGCTCGGTACGGGTAGGTAGGTGAGTTCCATGTGCCTGTTAACTAATAATAGTCCGTACAGTCTGGACAGATTACGTACGTACCTTAGATGATATAGATATGCAGTCCGTAATCTGCACCTGCAGACTACGGACTACCGACTGTACAGACCATAGGCATGTATGAAGTTTTATTCTATATATATATTTTGTCACGAGCGCATAACTTGATGACTCAGAAAAAGAGTTATTGAGGACTGAAGCGAGTGAATCACACCTTTTGAGCGACTCTTCGGCGTCGCGTACGCCATACATGGCGGGAGTTCCTACCCGAACGCCCATGTTTGGTTAGATAGGCAGGCCGTGCCTACGTAATTGCTACCTACTTACTGAAAGTTCGACTCGGGTCCGGTGTACGAAGGTGACCCGGTCCTTCTGTACCTGTACATAGTAGAGACTGTTACCTGGAAGCCAGGAAGGACAGTCTGTGGGGACATCTAGAAAGAGTTAGGGTGACGTAAACAAACAGTCTGAAGTAGAAAAGGAGCGGAGTGTCTCTCCCACTGACTACCTATCTAGGTACCAGTTACGCATGGAGAGTACGTAATAGACAGACAAGGACAATCTTAGAATACGAACCTTTCCTCTTTGGAAGCTACTACCTATTTAGGTAGGTAGGTAGGTTCGGTATGTAGGTAGTTACCTAGTACGCTCTGTTGTTACTCGACATCCTCTCGTCCCATCTTACCTAACTGGTACATAAGTTACACCTCAGACTGTACCTACAGATACTATTTGGCCCATTTGCATAGTCTGACGTCATCACAGTTTAGTTACTAGATCTGTAAGTCCCCACACAGACTTACGCACATGGGAAATGGGACATGGGAAATGGGAATTGAGAATGTGGAATCTGATACGGACTGGAGCGCACAGGCGACAGACTGCCATAGCACCTGGTAACAGGGTTCGTTTACCTCCGGACATCATCCGGCACAAATACCGCTTTGCTCGGCCATCCATTGGCGACACTCATCGGAACCTGCTGTCCCATATGTTTGGGCAATGCGCTGGGCCTATCAATCCCGACGGAAGGATCCCGTAGAGATCCACAAAATTAATTGAACGGAGCCGGAGCATTGTCGGTCTTGACAGGGTCTGTGCATGGTCTGATTGGTTCGTCTGTCAACGCTTCAGTTGGATCCGTCCCATGCAGCTCTTTCTACCAGGACGGGTGAAATGATAGGAGACGCTTTTGTATGGCATACTGATCTTCTGACAGACACATCTTACTCCTGTAAGTCCGCTTTCAACCGTACGTAACATTTCTCATCATGAAAAAGCAAGATGGCATGAGGGTACGCCTAGCTCGCGACGCGTTATTGAATCGTGCCAGTGAGTCAACGACAGGCTATCACCCTGAATTTCAAGATACTAGATGTGTTGCGATGTATCCTGGAAGGAATTCGTGAGAATCAACTGAACTCGATTTTGACCGTCGTAAGCCCCACCCTCATTGCTTGCGTTCGACTACGAACCATGGGTTCATTGGTCATCTGACTTTCATCCCTACCAGATTTCTATCACATCCACCTTTTTTTGCCTGATCTTATTGCATCAGATGCACGATCTGTTTCTTGTTGGCATCGCTCCTGACTTTCATCATCCCTCACAGAACTCTCAGCTTTACTCGTTTTACACGAGGAGGGCAGTGGACGTATGGTGAAGGATTAGACCATGTATCAATGCACACCGATTCATATACTTCGTGTCAACTAATAACAGCAAACAAGCCGTATCTAGGTAGATATCCGCTGGGTATATATGAAATTAGCAGTAAACTTCCGCTGGTGTCAGTGTGCAATTGTAAACATAAAAGTTCGGGCCTCGTGGTGAAATGATTGGTTCATGTGTCAAATTGTGGCCATGTACATTTACATAGTAGACGCCGCGGTGCGGTACCTGAAACTGGCCTAGACCCGGCACTCCCACTAGGTTAGTAGGTATACACAGAAGGTGGTGGTTTCAGCATCTTGAATCAATGAATCCTATCAGGCATTTAGCGCACGCGGTTAGTTCTACAATCACGCCGGCCATCACAAGATCTCCTTAGCAGACCCACCCGCCGCCCCAGATAGCTTGAGGCTTATGATCTTATCCGTGTGCTAGTCGGGCCCACTCTGACTTCGGTCTCGCATTAGCGTCACTAACTATGTATCTACAAAGTCTGTATGCAACTATGGAGGTACTTATCGCCGGCTTATCGTGGCGAATCCTGGAATCTGGATGTTATTTAGTTGAAGTTACCCGTTATGATCCCATTCTCTATCCTCCTTAACCCCCATATCCATAACCACACCCTGCCTTCACACTCAGGTGCTTCAGAATCACTCAGAATCACTCTGTCGTACTCCTTACCCCTTCATAAGTCCTTTGACCCCTCTACCACATCGTCCTGCTCGATATTGATAGATGCTGTCGGTTGATTCCGCCTCCTTGTCGCTTCGATACTCGTCCGCCGAATCCCTGATCTTCAACATCCTGCCGAAGAACTAGCTGATCGATCCATCCCCTACCAAAGTCATGGCTTCGGCGCCCCCAACCGTTGCCGCCGACGAGGATACTCCTCAGAGCGATGGATCCAAGCTTAAGACCTTTCTTTCTATTCTACGAAAGTGAGTGCCAATCGCTGCGATTTCAAACTACACCGTCTCTCGCATACACGGTCAGACGAAGCACACCGCTCGCGCTCGCTGTCACTATACGCGTAGTTCTAGGAACCCCTTGGTCGTGCTTGGACCCGTGAATGCTCAGTTATATGTTTCAATTACACCTTTTGATTTCATTTTCGTTGTCGCGCTCCGGTCCCAGTCAGGCCATTATACGGACACTTCACTAATTGTGATCTACCCACCGCTTAAGGTTCATGGGCGTGTCAGATCTTGCCGCTGTTCGATTTTCGCTCCCCTCCCAATTACTCGAACCGAGACCGAATTTAGAATACTGGAACTATCTGGACAATCCCAGCGCTTTCGCCGCCATAGGCACATCCGACGACTCGCTCGATCGCATGCTTGAAGTTCTGCGCTTCTGGTTTACCAAAGACCTCAAATACGTCAAAGGTCGACCCTGCAAGCCCTACAACTCTTGCCTGGGCGAGTTTTTCCGTTGCAACTGGGAAGCCGAAGACAATGCACCTCTGATCGATACGAAGAGCATTGGCACAAACGGCACCAAGAGTGGTCTGAGCAGTTCCGCCTCCTCGATCAACTCGGGTAAAATTGACCCCCGCACGGCCTCTAGTGTGTCCGTTGTTCAGACTCCCGCAAACCCCACGGGGCGGACTGTCAGAATATCATATCTCACCGAACAGACATCCCATCACCCGCCCGTCAGCGCGTTCTATGTGAGCTGTCCGGAGAAAGGGCTACACGCTAGGGGTTATGACCAGATTAGTGCCAAGTTCACCGGTACCGCCATCAAGGTCTCCCCGGGAGAACACAATCTGGGCATCTTTATCACCCTGGAGAAACGCGACAATGAGACGTATCACCTGACACATCCTGCAGCCCATCTAGGTGGTCTCCTGCGTGGCGCACTGAGTGTCACTGTTGGCGACGTTGCCTATATAACCTGCGCCAAGTCAAAATTGAAGGCCATTCTCAATTACGTGGAAGACGGATGGCTTGGCCGTGCACAGAACAAAGTGGAGGGTGTTATCTTCACCTATGATCCTGATAACGATAATAAGACGCGCGTTAAGGATGTACCCGATTCAGACGTTGTTGCTCGACTCGGCGGTGGCTGGAAAGACAAGGTTGTCTTTACTCTAGGCCCAAAACCTGTGGTATGTGATGGATATGCCCGCTCTGTCGACGGGTCTCTGCTAACATCGTCGCTAGGATTCACACCCGCCCGAAAAGCAGATTACCATTATCGATTTGAACCCGTTGGCAGTTGCCCACAAGGCCGTACCGCCGTTGGAGAAACAAGCCGAGAACGAGTCGTTGAATCTCTGGAACGGCGTGACGCAGGCCATCATGTCAAAGCAGTATTCCAAAGCTACCAATGTCAAGGTTGAATTGGAGGAGACGCAGCGAGAGAAGGCCCGGGAACGAGAGCGAAAGAACGAGCCTTTTGTACCCGTCTTCTTCGTCCAGGCCACAGACAAGGGCGGCAAACCCGATCTTACTGAGAAAGGCCACGAGGTCCTGGCAAGAGCGCAGAAAGGCGATTGGGACTTACAGGGCGTCATATGACATGGACTTGACACCCACTCCTCCTAATGACTTACATGGTTTCATTCAGGCGTTATACCTACCGACCGGCGATATAGCGACGACGGTTCTGATTTGCAAAGATTCTCAGCTAGATTGGATGGCTTTGTCGGGCGGCATGCATCTCCATTGCACATACACTAAAGACACGGGAAGGGGTCAGGGGGGGCGTAGGCACTTTTGACACTTTCAATTCACGCATCCAGGAACGGAACAACTTCCTGTGGCGGAAGGCTTTCTTTTATTTGTCATGATCTCCAGTAGATGGATGCATACAATCGTTTCTGGTCGCTAATCACGGCGTTTCTGAGGGTTGCATCTAGAAGAAGCTCATAGCTTTACTGTTCACTCTGATGGGGCTTCACGTTGTTCGTCTGGCATACTCACTACACTTGCCTACCCATATTAATACATTTTCTTTCGCTTCACACTGTTGGACCCAACCTGTTTAACGTTAAAGATGTGCGTTTAGGACCTAGTTAATGTAGTAGACTGAACCAGGTATAACGGACTTGCCTGTTGGAGATGTGTATAGGAATTGTGTTGTGAATGGTGTATCATTACATCCCGGGATGGCTTGCTATCAAGCTGAAGGAAAGATAAGGTGAGACTTGAACAGCAAAGCAGTGTCCGGACGACTGTGTTCTCGGTCGAGAATGTTCTCCAGCGGTAATGAGGATAGGGTTGCCGAGCAACAACACGGCTAAATTATCCAGTTATCCCGAAGGTGATGGGGGTCGGGCCTGTTTCGTTCATCGTGATACGGTTTAAGTCACGACGCGAATGAAGGCATTCCCATTGCGTGGCTAGCTAGGTATTTCTCATCTCGTTCGGGATGAGAATGAAATCTTGATTCGGGGCAGTCTAGATAAATAGGTAGTCTGTCTATATCTACCTAGATAAACCTGTTTTTGGTTCTTAAAGAGGGTTACGACTTGTTTGGTCGGCCGGTTATTGAGCTCGGTCATTCGGGTTGCACCATTCGCGGGCTCAGCGAACTCGAGACTTGCACTAGGGAAAAGCTGACAGGCAAAACATGGGAGGCCGAGCATTAACTAACCTTAGCTAACTATTGTTGGCCGGGTTAATTGCGAGGCCAGTTATCTGTTCAGTCGGACTGTTTCTCGGCAACGACTAGATAACTAAGTAACCTAGATACCGGGGTTAGGTAGGTAAACTCTACTGTTCATTTCCCTTCCGAAACTATCACAACATTGTGCGTGTTCTTGTAGTTATTCTCTTTGTATTTGAGCTTGTATGTTGTGGGAGTAGAAAGTAGGTAATTAATGGAAGAGGAGTCGATAGCGTACTGTGTACTGTGTACTGTGGGAATAACTACATATGGGAGGGATGTGCATTCCTTGAACGGTCTTTTACTAGTACTGCCGAGGAGTCTCGCAATGGCGAGACTACTTAGCAGATCTGAAGTGTGTAAGTAGTCTACAGATTAACGTTAGTCCATACGAAGGTTGTATTTATCTATGGAGAAGCTAGGTACATACCTAGTTAGGTTAGTACCTAAGGTTCTATCTAGGACGTGGGCGGAAGAAGTATGTATTAGGACTTCTGTGGGAAAGTATGTACTGGGTACGACCTCGCGTAGGAAATGCGGGTTGTGTAACATCATTGAATCCGAGCCACAGGGATTACGCCGGATGGACTTCTCCTCCCGTCCTCTGAACCCATAAACTTCTAGAAGGAAAACAGAAGGTTTCATGCGAAAACGGCTTGAATACCTAATTTTTTTTATTTTTTTTTTACCTTCCGTTTGAAATTATTTTACGCCACACCTCCATTTCACTGGGTTTTGGGGTGGGACCTAAAAAAGAAAAGAGTTCAAAGGTAAAGAGAGAGAGAGACAGAGAGAGAGAGAGAGAGAGAAAAATTAGCCACGCGAAAAGTTCGGAAATGGCGAGCATACTGCACCATTCGAAGGGCCCGGCTAAGGTATTCGCGTGTGTCCATTGCCAACACCGCAAGATAAGGTGCGATCGTCTGCAGCCGTGTTCGAGTTGCGTGAGGGTACTTATAGCCTTTATTCTTTCCCCTGAGTTTTCCTTTCTTTCTTGAGAGAGGCGGAGAAAGGGGGGGGGGGGGGGGAATTGGAAAGAAAAAAAAAAGAAAAAAAGAAACCTTTGGCTAATGTGGTTCAAATATGTAGGCAAATGTCGCATGTCAGCCGAGCACGCCAACCTCGGCACCTAGGCGTCGGCGTGTGAATCAGGATGTGCTTGATCGACTGGCGCGCTGTGAGGAGCTTTTGCGGCGATATGCCGATGGCCAGTCCTCGCGAGGTCCCGACTCGACTGCGACGACGGCTGATGATGACGAGGGCGTTAGGAGGGAGCTAGACCCGCCTTCAGCGGTCGGCGGAGAAGGAAAGGCTCCTGAGAATGTTTTCAAGAAGCCGACTGGCAAAGTCGTCCAGGAAGATGGAAGCGCTCAGTTCATGGACGACTTTGTCAAGATTAGCTTTCATAACGAAGTATCTATCTATCTACTGCTTGCTTCCGTTTTTATATAGCGCAACTGCGCAAATCCTATCGTGGCCTACGATGACTAACCTCGTTACGTCAGTTGACTGCCTTGAGAGATATCATCGATGATGAGGATCGTGAGGCCGAGCCAAGCCATAATACGCTCGGTGTGTCGCCCGATAGCGCGGGTATGTTCCTCGGCGTTGAGGATGCCATGGTTGATCTCCAGGACTTCAGTCCCGAGTACGTGTTTCATTCATTCATTCATTCATTCATTCGTTACGTTCATTCCCGATCTATACAGGACTAATATAAATCATTTCCAACTGCCGTGACTATTCATGTGCTTGTTTCACTTCAAAGGCTGACCCCGTCTTTTCTCACAGCTTTGCTCACGGCCTTCGGTTATGGCAGTTATTCGTCGATCGAGTCAACCCGCTGACGAAGCTGGTGCATATCCCCAGCTTGCAGCGGTATGTCGTGACGGCTGCTGCGAATATCAACGGAGTCCCGCTGGCGTACCAGGCTCTGCTCTTCTCGATCTATACGATGGCCGTTGTTTCGCTTTCCGACGCCGAGTGTGTCGAGTTTCTGGGCACGGCGCGAGAGGCTGCCCTGAATCGATTCACGAAAGGTACTAGGCTTGCGTTGACCCGCGCCAATTTTTTGAATGATTATAACATGACCATCCTACAGGCTCTGGCCTTGTATATGGTATGTGAGTGTTTTTTTTTTCTTTCTTTTCTTTCTTTTTTTTCTTCTTTTTTTCTTCTTTTTTTTTTATCTTCTGTTTCTTTTCCAGCGAGGAGATCCATGACCCCGGAATTGTCGAGACTTTGTATTGATGGAATGACTTCATAGCTTTCCTTGGAAGGTCGGGATGAGAACCACTCGACGTGGATCATGGGCGGCACAGTGATGCGTCTCGCGCAGAAAATGGGGTACCACCGCGACGGCGAGCAGTTCAACCTCCCGCCCTTCGAAACGGAGATGCGAAGACGGATCTGGTGGCATATCCTCACGCAGGACTCCAAGTACGCGACGGCGGCGGGCCTGAGCCAATCCTGGGTGCCGAGCGGAGACGTCAAGCTGCCGTCGAATCTGGACGACGCGGATCTATGCCCCGAGTCGGCGGAGGCGCCGACGGCGCGGGAGGGCGCGACGGAGATGGCATTCGTGCTCATCATGTACCATCACCAGGCCTTTACGAATAAGAGCCACGGGCAGTTCGACACGGCGTTCATGGCGGTGCTGAAGGGCGGCAGTAAGGGGCCTATCGAGACGTACCGGGCGCTGATCGACGATATCGACGCCGAGTTGGCGAATTTCGAGAGGAGGTATGTTGAGCCGGCGGCGGGCGGGGTGCAGCTCGCGGCGTCGACGGTGCGGCCGTTGCTTGTTCATAAGATGCGAGACGCGATGATTGCCTTTTCGGAAGGACGGATTGCGTCTGCGTCTGCGTCATCTCCCTCGCTTTCCTCGGCCGCACGGGGGCCAGATGAGGTGGAGGTCTACGATCAAATCGATAGGATCTTCACCGTCTTTGTGAAGAACCAGTTCCGCAAGGCGGGCATCTTCAAGGAGTTGGCGAAGACGGGGTTCCTGTGGTATATCAAGACGGGGTCACAGCTGGACATGCTGCTTCTGTTCGCGACGAAGTTGCACCAGAGGCCGGTGGGGCGGTTCGCGGAGCAAGGGTGGGAGGCGTTCCGGTTGATCCACGAGTTCCATGAGGAGCTGTTTGATCTGCGGAAGCGGAAGATGGCGAGGCAGGCGCAGTTTACGTTGCGGGCTTGGGGGGCTAGGGAGAGAGTGCTGACGCTTTCGAGAGTGCTGGTCGAGGTGCCCGGGTTTATCTTGCGGTTGAGGAGGGGGTTGGAGGATGTGCTTGTGTTGTCTGGGGGGGAGGTGGGAGCAGCTTTGGTATATCAGCCGTTTTTCATGCGGCAACAGCAACAGCAACAGGAACAGGAACAGGGACAGCAAGAACAACAGCAGCAACAACAGCAACAGCAGATGACGGCTGGTCAGCAGGGGTGGTTTGATTTTGATAATGTTAATGAGTATTTAGAGAGGGACATGGGTGCTGCGAACTTTTGCTTGGATATCTGGGGCAATGTCTCGATGGATGCCTGACCAGTGGGTAGGGACTCGGCGGGGGAAGATGAAGAAGTGAAAAGGAGACTGGAGATGGACCTGGTTTAGCTGGTATCTCGATACTAATGACTGCATAGATGGGTCGAAATACCTTTTGGAATAAATGCCTAAGCCCTCGTGAACTTTGCTTGATGACCTGACCTAGATGTCGACGTCTGTCCCTTTTTTTCTGCATTCTCTCGGGAACGTATGGTATTGCTCCGTTCATATACCTAGTCCATGATTTCAACGGACACTCGCTTAGACAAGATACATCCTTAGTCATTTAGCACTTATCTAGTCTCTGCGCCGCGCCGGTATTAGATAGATAGATAGTATATCTCCTGGTTTCAAACTCCGATGAGGGACACTAGTCAATCCGATCAAGATCTTAGTGTTAACGCTTGCCGTGGTCGACCGTCGAGGAGACGGACTCGGACTAGATAGGTAACTAAAGCATACGCTAGATATACCTACCTACGTGAATTCTGTCGTCGGAATGATGTGTCGTCGAAAGGGAGGCATTACATAGTAAATGGGGGTGTACGCTAGGTATGCTATGCTACAGGTAGTATGGATGAGATGATCAGAGATACACAGCAACGCTGGGTATGTATATCGAAAGTTTTGAGAGTTGTAGGGCAAGGGAGGCTTTTACGACTGGCTAGGAACCTCGGGTATAGTGTCCACAAATTCGGTAGATGGGGACCCTGGTGATGGTTTTCATCGTCCTGATCTCTCGGTAAGTGATGAGATGATTTCACGTAGCATGGGGTCAAGGTATGAGGTGCCAACTGCTGATCTAAGGAAGTGGCTTGGGTATCATACCCCGAGGGTAGGTACAGTAGAATTAATACAACTTTATGCTTGAGCAGATCTTTCTTGCGTGATTGGTAGTCAATCGGTCTCTTTTTCACCGTCAGAATTAGTAGTTTGTAGAAGTTTATGAAGGGAGAACCGAGATTAGGGGTATAATGCTGACGGTGAGCTTCAATTGATGAGAGAGCATTCGAGATACATTGCCGTTGCGGGCCATTGAATGCTAAGTGGCTTATGGTAATTAATGAGGGACATCAGCGTGGATTACGCAGACTGTTAAGCGCATCCTTGACTTTGTCGGCCTGGATTATGATTGTATGAAGACACATACATGTCTATCGTACGTCTTCAGATCCAGTCGGAAGGATAGATGTAGGCGAGCGGTTAAGGGGAATCGATGAATTGTTTTCGACTGGGGAGTGCTCGTAAGTCATATGATAACTGTATGCCTTGGTAGGGGGTTGTCATTGACCTAATGATTGCAACTTACTGGCTTATGTTTGCTAATGCCTCTGACTTTTGAGCTTGAGGGTTTCTAATGGTGATCGTGACGACCCTGCCATACCTGCTGTCTATATAGTTTGCCGAGCAAGTCCTACTCGCTCTTGCTGTGATTCGGCTCTTCGAGTTGATTTCCAAGTAGTTCGAATAAAGTGCGTTTGGGGTTCGGGCTTGAACTCTGGATTCCTCAATGGTTGTCCAGAGTACTCTGGGATTGAGTTGTGAATCTACTTGACTGTGGATTTGTCGTAAAGGATTGTAGGGATGAAAGGGTGAAGGATGATTTCGATGAGGCAATCCTTGACATGAAAACATGGAAATAACCCCTTGAAAGTCGGGATCCTGTTACTGTTTACTCTACGGCAAGAAACAGTTGGGATGTTTCCATAAACTCTTCCATGTAGCGCCGTCAAGAAGATGTCTCGTCCGCCCTACTTCTCCTTCGTAATTAATACACGTCGTGTGAGTCCCAATTGGAGAGAATGAGATTGACTCGAATTCTTTTTCAATGTTTATAAATGCTTCAAATTATATACCAAGTATAGGGGATCTCTGGGGGGGTAGGTAGGTAATAATTAATATCTGATAGTACGGCACGAAACCCACAGTCTAATCATCTACTTTGGTAACTAATACCATCTACATGATCCCCCTTTTTGGACATTTTGACTCCGAGTATTATGCAAAAAAAAAAATTAAAAATAAAAGCCAACTTTTTCCATCCTGTGATCATGCCAAAAAAGAAAAAAAAAAAACAACCTCCGTTTGACATCATCCCTCACCGCGCCCAACCTCAAAAGTAGTGGGTGGACACTAATGGGGTTTTATTAAACCGTCTCCTCATCTACCGGAAAATCTCCCCCGTCGTCAGCAGCAGCGTCCTTCTGCTTCTGCCGCTCCATTCTGCGGATCCGCCTCGCGGCCTCTTGGTCCTGCTTCTCCTGGTCTTCGCGCAGGGCGCGGATGGTGGGGCTGCGGGCGCGGATGCGGGCGCCGTAGCGCCAGAAGGCGAAGGGGATGGGGATCAAGACGACCTCGAGGAGTCCGAGGAAGGTGCCGGCCCAGCGCGGCGTGAGGGTCGAGAAGAGGGCCGGGCCGGCGAGGGGCAGGAGACCGCCGAGGAGACTGCGCATGAGGGCGTTGCCGGCTAGGGCGGAGGCGGCGTAGATGGTGTAGGCGCTCGAGATGTACGCGGTGCCGTAGATGAAGCTGAAGCTGTTGCCGAGGCCGAAGGGGATGCCGAAGGCGATGGGGACGGCCCAGTGGATGGAGGTCGGCAGGCTCGTCCAGGCGAAGACGAGCTGGCCTATGGGGGTGAGGAGGGAGCCGATGACGAGCACGCGGCCGATGGCTTCGGGCGGTCGGCGGCCGGTGACGGGGTCGACGGGGTGGTGGTTGATGATGCGCCGCCAGAGGGGCTCGGCGAGGATTCCTATTGTGGTGCCGATGCCGATGCCGATGAAGGAGAGGCCGGTGAGGCCGGGGCCCCAGCCGCGGTGGTCGGTAAAGACGATGGGGTAGGCGACGAAGCAGAGGTAGAGGATGCCGTAGACGATGGAGATCCTGAGGTCGGGGTTAGGTTTTTTTTTTTTTTTTTTCTTTCTTTGTTTTTTTTTCGTTCTGAAGGGCTGGCTTGATCTGGTTGGATCTGATCTGGCTGGTAGGAGAGTACTTACCACAAGTTGAAAAACCACAAGATGGGCTCTGAGAAAAAGAGCACAAAAGGCCGCACGAGGTTGTTTCTGATGAGCTGTCGCAGGGGCAGATTCACTTCATACCGGGTCCACCAGCGCTCGTCGCCGGTTTCTTTGCGTAGACGGGCCGCTTTCGCTTGGAGGATGTTGGGGCCGTAGGTTTCTTTGGTGGTCATGACGGCGAATGTGCTCGCGCCTGAGAGGATCAGGACCAGCCAGTTATCCCATCGCCAGCCCAGATACTCGAAGACGAAGCCGCCGATGACGGGGCCTGTGACGGGGCCGTTCAGGGGGGCGAGGGCCCATAGGGAGAATACTAATGCTCGGTTTTCCTCTGTTGAGACGTCGACGACGGTTGCCGCGCTGTTCACGACCATGGCGGAGCCGAATAGAGCGCTGGGGGTGTATTGTCAGTGTCTGTCTGGTACAGGGGAACCCTTTGAGATGGGAGATGGGAGATGAGAGATGGGAGATGACCCCGGCTTACCCGAAAAACCGAACGACGATGACCTCAGTCAGCGAGGTGGCGAGACACGTGGGGAGGATCAGCAGTGTGAACATGAACAAGGTGACGATGTATACGGGTTTGCGCCCGTATAGCTCGCTGATCGGGGCCCAGAAGAGACCGCCCAGTCCTACGCCTATCAAGTACGTGGTAACGCCGAGCGTGGCCACCGTCTCGTCGGTGACGTGGAAAGTCTCCATCATGCCGGGTATGGACGATGTGTACGTCGTGCTGTACAGCACCACGGACCAGGCGGAGAAACTGATGATGAACAGAACCCAGATCCTATACCAGAGCGGCCATTCTCTCGGATTCTCGCCCGCCTCGAATTCCACCTCGAATTCTGCCGGTCGTGCGCCTGCGCTGCCTACGCTCGTCGCCGTCGCGATCTGTGCGATGTCGTGGACACCGCCTGAGGCGATGTTCTCTAGGGCATGGCCGATACTGTCCTCGGATACTCGCCGGACGGAGCTGTGACTGGCGGTGGTGGTGTTGTCTTCTTCAGGAGCCGGCGACCTTGGTATGCTCTTTTCGGACTTGTATGATTCGACGGGCGTGTCGTCGTCGTTACTCGCGAACTGGCCGGCCCTTTCTGCTTCTCGTTCCTCGGCCATAGTGACGTGACGGGCGCGCGCGTGTTCGTGTCTCTCGATCTCGATAGTTCTCCACCGGTATTCTCAGAGTCGACAGCTTTCAAGACGAGAATACTTCTTTTTTCATGGACAACGGCTGTTTAGCTACCTAGCCACGTGGGGGGATCTCATGTCAGTTTTGAGGGACGGGATGGAACAGAATATGAGAGTGAGAATGATTATTAGGTGGGTATCTTACTCGTGCGGATCCTGCGATGGTTAAGTACAGACAGACTACCTCAAGGACCTGATCTTTACTTTACCTTACTGACTTACTTACTTACTATGTACTCACAACTACCTACACTAACTCAGACGGTTCCGCTTCGTCGCAATCCTTGCTGACGCGGCGGGCATGACCACATGTAGAAAAGGCGCCTCTTCAGAAAGGAACGGGGGGTTTAAAAGGAAGAAAGATACCCACACCGATCTTTGTAGTGTAGCATCCAACTTCCAACTTGAGCCAAGCATGGTACCGAAGACATCTCATACCTACTTACTGTATCTACCCAAGGCTACTATGTACATGTTTGCAAAGGTCGTATCCGTCGCAAGTGTGATAATTACTTACTTACATGTAAGTGTGCCCCGGCTCGTCAACCAACGGGGCGCGGCGGAGAGAAGCAAAGCGGCCGTCGGGCTAATACGGCCGATTAAACTCCCGTATACCCTCATTCGTCTGAATTATTAATCAAGATGGGTAGACTAGGGTAGAGAGATCCTTACCATGTACATAGTATGGGAAAAGTATGTAGGCATCCCGAATGGAATGGCTTACCTACTTACGACTTACCTATGGGACATTCCCGGTGCCGGTGCCTTCGCGTCTTCGGCCTTTAAGGGGAACCACATGTTGCACTTTGGAGCCAATCACGCAAACTTTCTTTCTTTTCTCTTCGATAGGTTTTCTAGTTATACATTATCTACTATGGAATAATACTTAGATACTACTATGTACACAAAGACTGGCCAGACGAATGTAAAACTTATCTGTCGATCTTATAGTCATATATGTCCATGTACCTGACCAGACTACGGACTACCTACCACGTCCTTTAAGGCCATCGGACCAGGTCGTCGATCCGTGCCCGTGCCGACTCTGCACCTGCACATGAGTAGTATTGCAGTAGGTACTATATGGAAGCCAGTAAGGTTAGATTGTTGCTTGCAAAGGTGATCAATGATTCATTGAGTAGCGAAATCATACTTGAGGCATCAAGCTGAAATGATTCTCTTCAAGTAGGTAAGTCTACCATCTACGGACGACTGTAGGTATAGGTAATCGAGATTTTAAAAGGATCTATCTAGTTGAGGGGATAAGATTACTTATGATTTTCACTAACTATCCAAGTAGACGGTTAATCTCACGGCCAGGTACGTCAGGTTAAGCGAGACGGTTAGGCGCCTAGCATAGCATAGCATTACTATGTACCATGTACTATGAGTGTACTTGGGCATCGCATCGTATGGGCTATCGGCGCTAAAAGATTATTGATTTCGATGTTAGTTGACGGTTTGCAGATTCTAGTTAAGCTAGTGCACACCGCGGATTTGATTCCTCTAGTGCTAAAGAGTTGGAGGGATGTCGGGTTTATACTTGGGGAGCATAATTATGAGGGAAGCTCAGCGAACCATTTAGTCGGGTCCGTCTTTCATAAAGTGCTGATCGGATCTTCAGCACCCGCTCAGCATACCCGTCTGGACTGTTTCACCAGATACCTGATTGAATAGCTACTTATCTAGCAGCTCGCCGCCTCAAGTATAAAACGAGTAAGTAGGTACCGTAGTTAGTTACTTATTAGATAGATATACCAACTATGTACCTACTTATTACCCAGTACCGACACTAGACTAGGTATCGAGTGTCCAGAGCGGCCTCGTTTTCTGCTACGTAAGTCATAGGGAGTAATACATAAAACTATGTAAAACCCGTCGCTTAAGTAGCTCTTATCTAGTACAAACTGTTTACTATACTTACTTAGAGAAAGGTACCGGCTTCTCTTGCCGAGCTCTGCGTCGTCTCGTTTGCGGGAATGGTCGTTTCATCGACAAATTTGGACTCAGGCCGGGCCGGGACGGGACGGGACGGGTATAGGTACGTAAGTAACAATCGTCTGAATCCGGGTCAGTTTGACGATGTGTTCGGATAGGTAGGTACTTATACGGGTCGGGTTAGATAGATGGTTAACGAGTTGAGACGGGTGTATCGTGATATGTATAGCAAGTGAGCTCCCCACGAACTCTAATAGATAGATGATATCCGCCACCGATGACCAGCCCACAGAAACACGTTCTCACTAAATCACAGTATCTGGCTATCCTCTAGCATTTCCATGACAAGCTACTCTTATTCGACCTCGCCTGGGATGGACTCTTGAAAACGCCCATGTCTTAGGTTTAATGATAATTACCGTCATGTCAGAAGAAGCCGGTCCGGTGGTTTTGTCAATCATATCACCAGATTCCGCAAAAAAAAAAAAAGGAAAAAAAAAGACCAACTCCGAGGCGCCGCGGGACGGTAGGCCGCGTAGGGTATATTGAAACTCGCTTGGCCGGTTGACGTCTGGGGGTAAGGTGAATCTTCAATGAAATCATTCACACTATCTAGGGAGTGGCGAGTGCTTGTCTATATCGTTGTCGCCCGCCAGGGGTAAAAGCTGTCAGTTTTAGTCGCCTAGACCGTCCATAATGTCCGACGAGCCACAGGTGGGATTGTAGCCCCTGAGGTAGACGAGCATAAGACTTCAATCTTCACGGGTCTTTTTTTACTTTTAAAAGTACCAGGTACCTTTTGTAGGTAAATGTGTATTCCTGTTTTTTTTTTTTTTGGTTTCGTGTATGCATTGCTGACGGTTGTCAGCGTACCCCCCCATTAACAAAGAGGGTGAAGATCTCCAATGCGGGCTCTCCTGTGCGGAAATGGACGCCGGTATGATTCTGATATGTCCTGCCTGACTGACAAGACGCAGACTTGGGGCTTAAACGGGCGCTGAGACGTGGATATGTGATCTGTACGGAGTTAGGGTTAGGGATAAGGGTTATGCGCTATAGTGGTAGGTGTGCGGCATCTCCCGGTAGTTGAGCGACGACAAGACTGGATGGGACCGGCAAGCTTTGGCCTCAAAGTTGCTGGAGTGACGTATACAACTTACCACCGTAATAAAAATAGACCAAACAAAACCAGATCTGGCCCGGGAATGTGTTGGCGCAGGGTTAGGGTTACATGCCGTGCTGGGGTTTGGAGTCAGGGTTTGGAAGGCAGCCGCGTTTGACGAACGAGTTCTTAGAAGGCGAGGGTTAGGGCTGGTTCAGGGTTGGGGTTACGCTATGTTTACTAATCCCATCTGATGTATGACTCGAGTGCGCTGTGGGGGGTTGGATCAATTCGTCAACCCTAACCCTGCCATGTAAGAATTGAAGTCATTTTTTCAACACGACAGTCGCGACTGTCTTTCAACCCTGGCTCTTCAAAGCCCTAGAGGACAAAACACTCGGACCAAGTTGGACGAGATACTTGTCAACAGTAAGTCTGATTGGTTAAGTGAAGTGGCATCGCTACTATAGTAAGTTCAGGTATTTGGAGCGAATGAACATCGATCACGATCGAGTGACGATTCCTGATTAGGTACCATGCGCAATAGACATTCCCCGCATTGGAGAGAACCACAGAACTCATCTTCTAGTAACGAAAACACCCCATCGTATCATAATACCACTTCGCATGAAAGACCGAATATAAGAGAACCGACGCCTTAATCGCAACCAGTCTTGCGACCATCATCATTCTCCCTATCTCTCTTTACGCAGAGTCAAATAACAACACAATGTGAACAACAAAAAAAAGAGAGCATTTATAATCCCATTTCCCCTTTCCCCCGGTCCGCTGAAAAAAAAAAAAAATAAAATAAAAAAATAAAACGCCCGTATCAGTTTGGTCTGTTTATCTCGTCTCGATTGGTAACGTTGAAGAACCACGTATTCAGATCAAAAAATCATTGCCCCCTCGCCCCCAATTTAGTTAAAAGAACCTTCCCCATCCCCATCCTCTTTCCCTGACGTACAACAAACACCCAGTGTAATCATAGGCGAGGTGTGAAAAGTAGGTTACCTTAGTAGGTAAATGGAAAGAAAAAGGGAGGGGGAGGGCGCGAGCCAGTACCTATCATACATTCAGTTCAGTTTTGTTTTTGGTTTTTTTTTTTTTTTTTTTTTTTTTTTTTCGTTTCGGTATTCTTATTTTTCCCCCTCGTTTCTTCCCACGCGGACATCCCACCCAATCGCTTGTTCTCTCTCTCTCTCCCCTCCTTCCTTTTCTTTGATCCTCGGTGGGAAGGGAGGAGAGAAAAAGAAAAGCGAGACTTTGAGAAAAGAAAAGAAAAAAAAAAACCCATCCATCGTTAATTACATTTCACCCATGAGCATCGTTCGTTCCCCAGGTTTTGTCATCTGGTTTACCCACCTCGCCTCACCTCACCTCACCTCACCCCAAGCCCTTCCCCTTCCCGGCATCCCGACATCTCTCATCCCAACATCCCTTATTCATAAAAAAAAGAACAAAAGAGAAAATAAGTTTTTTTTTTTTTTTCTTTGTTTTTCGTTTGTCCCTTGGGATATATCGTGACGTACTCGACATCCACACATTCTCCCCCCTCCCCCCAATACCGAGAATACACCAACTCCCTCCCCCTTGGCCTTTCAAGAATGACTAAACACAAGATCGTCATTGTGCGTAAACAAATCCACGCCGTCATACGACTCGTCAAACTTGGCTTCGGAGCCAAACATCAGCATCTGCGACTCGCATTCCATCAGCAGCCCGTGCTCATGCGGCGGCGCCATGGCCATCAGGCTCGGCATCGTCGTCGCCATCTCCGGCGCCGTGGCGATGATCATATCGAGCTCCGCCGCGCCCGGCTCGATGGTCTCGAAGAACTGGTTCGCCGGCGGCGAGGCGATGTGCGAGAGCTCCGGCGGGTCGTTGGCCGGCGTGTTGACGCTTATGCTGGGCGAGTGCGGATGCGGATGCGGATGCGGATGCGGGGAGCGTGGATTTGTATTCGCCGTCGAGAAGGTCACGCGTGAGAAGTGCGATGTCTGCGAGTGGACGCTCGTCGCCGACGGGGAGTGTCCGCGCAGTGCGTCGTTGGCCGTGAGGGACGGCATGGGGCAAGATGAAGAGGAAGACGCGTGGGATTGCAGATTACTCGGATTCATCGTCGTGCCGCCCAGCGACACGTCCATGATCTCATCCATCATGTCGAAGTCATTGTAGTCTTCGGGCGACGTAGCAGCGGAATAGTCGGACGACGCAGCCTGTGACGAGGACACGGACACGGACGCGCTCGATTTATTCAGCCGGCGCGTACGCGCTGCCTTGTCTCGACGCTCGTAGTCGTCTGGTCTGGGCTTGCGGGGACGGCCGCGCTTCGCGTTCTTCGGAGACGATCCTTCGAAGGCCCCGATACACATGCCCCGCTGTCTATGTCTCGTCAACGCATCGTGGCGCGCAAAACTATTGCCGCAGGCGCAAGGGTAGGGCTTGATCCCCGTGTGGATCTTGGCATGACGCTTGAGATCGTGTTGCCGGACGAAACACTTGGAGCACTCGGGGCACTTGTACTGTCGATCGTTGAGATGGGTCTGGATATGAGACTTGATGTTCTCTTTGCGACCGAACTTCTTATTGCAGTTCTCAAAGACACACATCCATTTATTGTCCTTGGCGTCCGGACCCTGGATGTATTGCTGGATATCCTCGAGCGTGATGCCCGTCGTCATCTTCGTGCTCTCGATATCGATGCTAGCGATGCTGGCAGCGCTCGCGAGACTGGCGATGGACTCCGTCCGTCTGTGCCGGGAGCCCTTGCCCAGTTGGTTTCCCATCGAGTGCATGGAGGATGTATCGGAGAGCATGTCGAGGCCGTCCGTCCGTGGATCGAGCTCGGACTTGACAAAGTCGAAAACGCCCAAGTCCGCGGCGGCGGGCGACATTTCTCGAGAATAGCCGGACGCCTCGCTCGTCGGATACGAAGGAGCGTGAAAGTCACTGCCGATGTCCGTGCCGATGTCCGTGCCGATGTCACTGCCGTCTCGGCCGAGGGTGGCCAGGTATTCCAGCACTGGAGTCGGAGTCGGAGCTGGAGCTGGAGCTGGAGCTGGAGCTGGCTCGCCGGCTGTTGGCATGGTACTTGACCGCCGGGATTGAGGCACGATCGTCAAGGCTTCCGTGGCCTGTCTCATCTCATCGAATATCGTTCGTGACCGTCGGTTCGCCCGTTGCCTGATAGGCTTCACCGTCTCTTCGTTCGATTCGTCATAATTGTCAGTAAACCGCTGCGGCGGCTGCACACGCTTCACGGTCCCGACGTGAGGTGTTTCCGTAGGTGTAAGTGGGAAATAATCTGTTTTGAGTTTTTTGTGAGTTAGTTTCGCTGAATGGATCGATGGGAGCGGACTGGGATTCGAGATTATATCTATTGTAATCTTTGTCAAAAGGGGGGGACCACTCCAACTTGCCTGGTTCGTTTGGTTGAGGCGGCGTTATGGGGCGCTGGGAGGATGCATGGCCCATGTTTTCGAATTGTTTAACCCTGTCCATAATGCCGTTGCTTATCCGCCGTATGTTCTTCCGCGAGTTGACCTCTTCGCCATCGGACATCCAGGCCGTAGCGGCCATGGGGTTGTCTTCGAAGCAGTTCAAGGTGGGCGTCGACAGACCGCTCGGGGAGAAGAGGTCGAACTCGGGCGAACTCATGTCGCTGGGATAGCTATCTTGGCTCTTCCGGAGGAGGGCATTCATGGAATCGGTGTAGAGCCCGAGCACCATGGACATGTCACTGGGGTTAGAGAGATCATCCGACCAGGGCTGGTCGAAACAGGGGATGTGAGGTGTAGAGGTGGGAGAGACCAGGTAGGCCTGGTCCGTGGCCAAGTCTTCGTAGGCTTGCTGGGGGCCCGGGCGTGCTATGCATTGCTGCTGCGCTTCTCGCTCCACATGCTGTGGGGTGTCTGCTGCTGCTATTGCTGCTATTGCTGTTATTGCTGTGTTGTTAGTATTACTGACCATGTTGAAGTCCTGGCGTCTTTGGCTTAGCATCTGACGGCGAGTGTCGAGGCTCATGCCTCGTCGATGGGACACTCTCGGAGCTGCCTGCGACTGTGCCTGCGATTGTGCCTGCGATTGTGCCTGCGATTGTGCCTGCGATTGTGCTTGCGGTTGGGCTTGAGCATAGAGAGCAGGGCTCGGTTGTATTTTGGCCAGATTGGGGGCAATCTTGACGGTTCTGTAGGCCGTCGGTGTGGAGTTTTGTCGTCGGTGTTGTCGATTTCGACCGTGAAGACCACCCGTCGGCGGATTGGACAGCATTGTGATGAGAGTTGAGTCCGGAGGAATAAAGCTTTTATTCTGGTCGATAAGAATGTGAATTGTCGAAAAAGGTTGGCGGGGCCTATCAATTGGGTCCGAAACTGTGAGTAGAATACTGATGTTAGCCAAAGAAATGAATATATATATAGTATTATCACGACACGATGTCGACGAGGAAGAAAAAGACGAAGCGGGTTGGGACAAGTTTTACCTCGCGCAGCGCGCAAGCAAGCCTAGCCGGGCAGCAAGACTCTTAAAGGTGTTCCTCAGCAAGCAGTACGAAACTTGGCAAACGACCTAGAGATCTGTGTAAGTGCCTGAGCCAGACAAGTATCGACTATACAGTCACTCGAAGACTAGGTAGAGCAAGTGCTAATCTGTACTTTTCTGCGATGTAGGGATTGGTAGTGTGCAGTGGTAGAGAGATGGGATGGACAGGTAGGTTGGTAGGTAAGTAGATAGGTAGACAGGTAAGTAGGTAGGTAGGTAGGGACAAAAAGTCGAGTTGGAGGTGGGTAGGGTGTGGATTGTGGGATTGCGGGATTGCGGTCACCAATTCAAGGTCAAGGTAACCTGGCCGGTGAATAGGTAGACGTTGCATTTCAGCAATGGTCTGTTGACTGGACTTCCGATAGACCGTTGTCACGGCAACCCTGGGCGTTTAGCAGTCCCTGCGCTGGTCCGGTGCGCCACCGTTGCTACGCATTTACCCAATGAGGATTGGCACATCAGCCAACGGCCATTGTGCATGGAGCTATCTCGATGCTAGCATGTCTTGGCAGAGAGAGCAGAGAGAGCAGAGCAAGCAGGGCAAGCAGGGCAAGCCAAGGGCAGAGGCAGAGGCAGAGCAGGCAGAGAGGATTCACTCGGATTCACTACGTAGCTTAGCCGATCTGATGCCATCTTTAGATCAATAGTTACCTGCTATGTATACCTGCTAGATACAGACTGTATATCAAGGTACGTCCGTACTTTAGCAAGTAAATAGGTACCTAGACTGACTAACTATCTAAGTAGTTCCTTTAAACACAATGAATTCCAGCTATGGATTACCTATACATAGTAAGTAATGGATATTCACTATAGTCTCTAGGTACCTACTATTGACGTGCTCGTGATCCTCTCTACTTACATAGTAGATACACTACCTATACCCTCCTTCTGCCGGTAGTCGTAACAGGAAACTGCCTATAATATGTAGACACTTCTCCAGCGCCAGTGGAAGTGGAAATGGAGGCACGTAGGAAATAACTATCTATATACCTACTTACTATGTAGATAGTCAAGTGCCAATGTTTACATCGAGTACATTGTATTATATGTCTCGGCCTGGTTGCCGCGTGTACTTTACTACCTATACCTATACCTAGACCTATGCCTATACTTATACCTATACTTATACCTATACTTATACCTACCCACTACCCACATCGTATTAGCTGGAGAGGATCCGTTTCAATAAAAGTCCTTGGGATGGATTAGTCTAGTCTAGATACTAACTGAGCTGAGAAGTCTCAGTCTCACACCTTTTGGCTCTCCACTCAACCAGTGCAAGTCAAACAACACTTTGTTACCATCTCAAAGACACACAAGTTAAAAGCGAATCACTCGGGAATATCTGTGTCTACACCTTCTGACGTCTCCCTTCTTCCCCTTTGTCGAAAGATACATACCTACTACCAGTCCACTATGTATATATTATACCAGTAAAACCAGTCCGAGTGTAGTCAGTAGTCAGTAGTGCGTAATTATTCCGTCTATCGACTTTGTCTTGATTCATGAACATGGGGTTCAAGCCAATCAAATAAAGGCAATGCCACTAAATGGTAATGACAAATGACATCTTTGCCTTGCCAAGAAGATCTCCAACAAGAACGGCGGGCGGGACGGATTTCATTGATTTCCCCCCCTCAAAACTCCTCACCAACTTCACTGCCCGAGACTCATCAGCGTTTCATACTAACACCTAATAATACATCCCCATAATCAAAACATCGTCATAACCCGGCCTTCACAATCCCAGAGAGCAACCATGGAGTCATCAGAACAACCATGGCATGCAGCTTTCCCCGAGCCCAAAACCACCCAGCCCGCAGCCCTCACGCGGGAAGAAGTCCTAGAGAAACTGAGAGGGAGCGGCAACGGGCGGGACTTTGTGCTTATCGACCTTCGTCGCAATGATTACGAGGTGCGCTTCTCAAGATCAGTCGAACTTTACTATAATACCTAAGCAAAAAAAAAAAAAAAAAAAAAAAAAAAAAAAAAAAAAAAATTAGAAATCCCCATCTGCTCATTGAACACATCTACATCTCAGGGCGGTACAATTCGCGGCGCGATCAACCTGCCCGCGCAATCCCTTTTCCCGACCATCCCCACCCTCTATCAACTCTTCAAGAGCGCAGGCCTCAAACAGGTTATCTGGTACTGCGGTAAGCCTATTGTTGTATCTGGACCTGTCAGTTCCCGACGAGGATGACTGACCTTGTTCATTCGAAAAGGATCCTCGCAAGGTCGGGGAACCCGCGCTGCTTGCTGGTTCCAGGATCACATCCAGGCACAAGGTGACAAGGAGATGCAAAGTATGATTCTTCTTGGCGGTATCAAGGGCTGGGTTACTGCTGGTGAGGAATACGTGAAAGCAATGGATGGCTATGTTGCCGAGTATTGGTCCCAGTTCTAGATAGTGCGTGTAGATACTTGTTATTCCGTATCTATCGTTCTCCTTGTGTACGATGTCATGTCTGGACTATGTTGAGGCCACCGCCGGTCTTGTTCAGTGAAGGGGTGCACATCGGTCAGGAAAGCGGTCAGAGTAAAAGTGTTCAAGAGCAGGAGACATGAATTCTAAACAGCCGCTTTATCAATGAGACAGTCTCGCATTGTTCCAAAAAAAAAAAGTGAGATCTGAACAAGCATGACATGCCCGTTGTAATGTGCGGCCCTCAATAAAGAAGCGCGTAACAATCTCTTTCAAGTCGTTTACCAGTAAATTTCTGGAAATCACGATAAAAACGCGACCGAGGCGTCCCTCGAAATTCCTTAGGCCACACAAAACACTGCAAAGCACACTTGATGCCAACATGGATCCTCCCGAGCCTGTCAACAGTCCTCCCGCCGACCTTCACACCATGGCCGATCCGGAGCCAAGCGCTGCTGAAGAAGTGCATCCGCCGCAGGACGAGGGCGATGGGGGATCACGACAAGAGCAACTGGCGGAACCCGTCTCAACTCCGGACGACCCCTTCATGTCGAGCTCAATGCCCTTCTCACCATCACATGTCAATCACGCATACGAGGGTTTCGACATTCCATATCTGCCGGTGGCAAATCCCGACCCCGTATTCTACCAATCCGTGCGTCCTGGCTTGCATGACCTAAACGTGCCCGCATCTGCCCAGGTAGATATGGCTCCAGACGGAGGAACGGTAATGATGGCAGACATCGAGCTTCAGTACCTCCAACCCGTCGATTCTGGGGTAAGTGGCCCGTACGTGCTCCCACCTCCTGACATATGTCCATATCCAGGCACGCAGACGATGGCAGCATCGGACCCCCAAAACTACCAACTGGCCAACCTTGGCTTCCAAGGTCCAAGCATGGCAATGGATTTCGACACGCCTTGGTTGGCCGAAACACCACAGATGGCAAGCTTCCTCCAGCCCCAATATCCCGCATTCGACCAGTCGATCGGCTCTGGCTTCCAGGACTTGATTAACGATTTGGGGACGACTTGGTTCGCAGAGACATCGCAGACGGCAAACGCCCAGTCTCAATACCCCTTATTTGACGGACCGGTTGAACCTGGGGCATTTGGCACAAACGTGTGGGCCCAACCCGACATGTCTCCCTACCCAGGGATGCCCGTGATGGCAGGCTCCGCGCCCCAATTCTATCCTGACATGGGCGCAACTTTCGAGACGCCCTGGTTTGAAGATGTACCACAGGTAATGTATTCCGAGCCCCAATTCTATCAATCAGCTGACTCTTACTTGCCTGCCCCAGAAGTGTTCCCAGATGCCACCGTCCCACCGACATCCTCACTTACAGCTGCCGACCATAACACCAACGAGGAACCCGAATATTGTCCACCGGCTGGCACTTACTTGTCTCCCCTTGAAATGTTCAAGGATGCCAGTGTCCCGCCCACACCCGAGCTCCCGACTGCCGAAGGTGAGGAGTCGCCCCCAATGACAGACCCCAATGACGGCAGCGAGGCAGACGCCGCCGGCGACACCGACAGCGACGCGGAAATGGCCGATGTAGAAACCATCCGCGCAGAGACACCAGACATGGACAGCGACATGGACATGGACATGGATATCGACATGGATATCGACATGGACATGGACATCGACGACGGCAAACAGGGTCCTATAACCCGCAGCCGAAGACGCAACCGCCGAAAGGCAGCCGCCGCCAACCGAGAGGCAGCAAGCACACGTCCGCGGCGCCCCCGGCCCCCCGTCCTCACCGTCCCGCTCAGCGTGCTGGCAAAACAACATCCCTACCTCCCAGTCAAAGACATGGACGACTTCGCGCGCCGCGGACTCAGCGGGCGCGTAGGCCGCGGCCGTCTCCGCCGTCCGTCCAACGCCTTCATCCTCTACCGCGCGGCCTACTACCACTTCACGCGCGCCCTGTTCCCGCAGGTGACGCTGGGCGAGTCCTCGCGCATCATGGGCGACTCCTGGGCCATGGAAAGCGAGCAGGTCCAGCGCCGCTTCTTCGACCTTTCGCTCGTCGACTACTGTAAGCATCACGCCCTTATCAAAGGCATGGATGGCGCGACGAGGAAGCGCTTACTGCGAGACCCGGTCAGGCGTCCGAGGCCGCCTTCGTCTCCGTCTGCTCTTCTTTCCGTTCCTGTTCCTGTTCCTTCGCCTTCCCCTTCCCCTTCTCCTCCTCGTGATGATGACGTTGATGAATAAGTTGGGTTGCAGAGCAGATGAACCTTGAGGGAAGATTACTTGAGTCAATACAGCAAAACGTTTGCTTTTAGAAAAAACTGTTTCTTTGAGTACTATGTAAGTGTGCAAAAAATGCAAAAAAAAACAAAAAAAACGAGTGGTAATAATATGAAGTGTTCTTGGAGTTATTTTGTCAAGTGTATTAATATTAGCCCTTGTGAAAAGATCTCTATAGGTAGCAGACCAGTGAATAAACCCAGAGTAGCCACATTCGTAGACGTTGGCTACCTATGTTTGAAGCTCGGTAGGCGTTCCGGAACATCTTTGTCTCTGCGGATCCGTTCAATCGATTTGCCCTGCCATGGTGCAGTGGGTAGAAAAGAGCAGAGTACGGAATGGTCAAAAATAACATTGACTACATCTCGTATAAGGTGCAGTGTAGACATATCGATCATTCGGATCTCACGTCTTTTGTATTCTGTAACTTATCCACATGTCCGCCAACTGTGAGAAGAAGGGAGGGGACGGGAAAGACTCGAGTGAGAGCGTCGGGCGGTATCGGTTGAACCACCCGACGTTCCCGTCCGCGATCCATAATACTCTGCTAGATACATATCCGGATAACTGCAGCCAATACGAATACCCAAGCTAGTATACTATACCATACAGTCACCTATCGACTCCTTCAATACAGCAATAAGTCTAAGTCCCGACAAGCTCCCAAAAAGTGAAGCGAACAAGCCGCTGCTGCTGCTACTGCTGTTGATATTGTCTCTTGTCACCAGGACGACTTCAAAACCACGCAACCTAAGACCCCGATTTCACATTCCCGTGATCTTTTGTTTCAGCTTGTTTTAAGCGTTAATGAACCCCGTCTTCCCCCTTGACGTCTATGGCTCAAAAGGACGATGATATGCATTGCATTGCATTTCAATTCAAGCATTCTGACTCGCTGACTTCCGTGGGTTGACATGGGCATCAAAAGGGCACATCGGGCGCGTAGGTAGATAGGGTATTGCAATGCTGGCAGCCAACCTACCAGGTACATACTTGACTACCGAAAAAGGTTGCGCTGTATAAGCACATCGTGTCGAGAATAGACTACCTACCTAGAAAATATAGACCGCATGACCAACCTTTTCTTCCATCTCACTCTGTGAAGAAACCTAGGCGCATCTGGTCATTCATTCATGAAGACCGAGCGGCGTCAATATGTCCGCGCCATTTAATGGCCATCTATCTACTACCTGACCGTACCTACACCTCCATCTATCTAGGTATCTATCTACCTACCTACCTAAACTTCACTGGATTGATTGATCGATACGAAAATCTCTCCCAATTAACACGACCGAAAAACAAACAAACTCCCCCCAAAACTAAAACTAAAAAAAACCCCCGATCACAAGACCAAGAAAAAAAAGAAAAAAAACTGAAAAAAATTCCAAAGGAATCTTATTACCTTATCCTTACTCTATCCATATCGTCTCTTACATATCATTCATTGCCAGATTGTGGTTTTTTTTTTTTTTTCTTGTCTTTTTGTTTCGTGAATCGCTGTCAACGGGGCTTTATCACTTAGGGGGAAAGCGTGCTTAGGAGATATGTCACTTAGAGGGAAAGTCTCGGGACAACGCGGCCTTTCTCCTTTTTTTTTCCCCCCCTTTCCTTCTCTCCAACTAACTATCTATCCCCTGACCTGGCTAAAAGTGAAAAGGAAAAAAAAAAAAAAAAAAACTCTACTTAGAATCTAGATACCAATGTAAAGTTAGGTTATCTAGGTAGGTAATGCAATGATACGTGAACTAATTACTCATATAGCGCGTCGGAAAGGTAACAATAAAAGTCGTACTTATGAAGAAGTGAGTGCGGAAAAGAAAAAGGGGGGTGAGGGAGGGAAACAAGCTGGTGCGATTGGTGTTGATTTGTTTCGCCGGTTTTGTCTTACAATACAATAACTTACAAGAGAGAGAATAGGTAGGTAGGTATCTACGTCCGTACCTACCTACCTATCTAGATGGGCGGGCGGGGTGTGGGGGTGGGTTTACTTACTTTCCCTCAGATACCGGTATTGTTAATACCACCTTCACAAGCTTCCAACCCCGGAAGTCAGACAAGTTTTACGGACTGTATACTATATATATAAAAAATAAATAAAAAAAAAACTCAAACTTAATATGCTAGAGATAACGAGAATGATACAGTGGCATTCGCGAATCATAACTCACAGGCTTTGCAAGAATAAATTCGCTCTTCTTGCATGGTCTCTTTTCGGCAGTACCTTTGTCGTAGATACAGTAGGTGGGTAGATAGGTAGGTTAGGTCCCTGTAGTTATAGCTGTGAGATATCCAAAAGATGCAACTAGCTAGGTGGGCAGATAGGTACCTAAGATAGGTAGGTAGACACAGTCTGTACGGACTATCCATCTACAAATTGCCTGCTTAGCCGAGAGGCCGCCCCTCGTGCCACATGCCACATGCCACATGCCGTCGCAAACCGAACAACATCATCTTCGACCGTGTGTACGACGTAGAGTGTACCTACACTCAAGTATCGTGTACATTGTCGACTTACACGCGTTTGTGCACCGAGTTAATCATCTCCTATCCAGATTTAGCAGTGCGTTTATATCTACGATATGAGTCTACATGATGTGCCTCGATTCATTGTTCTATCTACCTAGATTGTACCTATCTACCTACCCTATAGCGTAGATGGATCTCCAGTTGAGCACAAACTCTCACGGGAATGGAACTCGTACCAGTTACCTCCTCTCCCGAGTCCTATTAATACCTTCTACCTGCCTAGATAGGTACCAGATACCAGGCCAGACCTTCAGCGCGCTATCACCGTTCGCAAGGAGCATCCCTGGGATCTGCATCAGCTATAAAAAGATGCCATGAAAGATCCGGTTTGCACTAAAACTTAAAAAGTGGAAGTTACGGCTATGCGCCTAACTATGGAGGGGTCTGGGACTTTGTTCGAACCGAGGCCCTTACTCAGGGTTTCCCGTAAGGTTAGGTTCTCTTGAGAGAGCGAGAGAGAGAGAGAGAGAGAGAGAGAGAGAGAGAAGCAACTCTTTGTAATACTTAACCCCACGTTCTTCCCAGATTTGATGTTCCATGTGTTTTGTAGATAATCTCTCATAATCTCTTTCATCAGTCTCCTCGTCCACCTTTTCTCTATAGACTTCCATCATCATCAACCGTCTACTTACACCGTCATCCAAGTATTGATCTTCAACAAACTTTCTGGATATTGTCACCGTATCCCGCCTCTCCTCTCCTTTCTGACTACCTATTCCCATAAAGCCAAACTAGGGCTATCGGGAGCCACCATCTTCCATCTCCTTCATCCAAACACACACACATATATATATACATATATTCGGAATGAACTCCGTAGTACGGTCCAAGTTCCTAGCCCGCCCGAACGACATCGGCGTCGTCGCCGTGGGCTTCTCCGGCGGCCAGGTACGAACTCCCCCAGACTCGAGGATAGCATGACAAAGGCCGGCACGACTGACATGATGCCCTCTTCTTTCCACAGGGTAAAGCCGGCGTAGACGCCGCCCCGTCAGCCCTCATTGAATCCGGCCTGCTCTCCCAACTCCGCGACGAACTCAGCTACAACCTCCACGGCGACGACAAAGTAAACGCCTACAACGACCTGGTGCCCCAAAACGACCCGCCCTACCGCAACATGAAGAACCCGGGCGCCGTCAGCGCCGTCACCCAACGCCTCGCCGAGCGCGTCTACTCGCACGCGAAACAAGGACAGATGGTCCTCACCCTCGGCGGCGACCATTCCATCGCCATCGGCACCATCGCCGGCACCGCCAAGGCGATCCGCGAGCGCCTCGGTCGCGAAATCGCCGTCATCTGGGTCGATGCCCACGGCGACATCAACACGCCCGAGACGAGCGGTTCGGGCAACGTCCACGGCATGCCCGTCGCCTTCCTCACGGGCCTCGCGAAGGAGTCGAAGCCGGAGTATTTCGGATGGCTGAAGGCGGAGCACATGCTGAATATCAACAAGCTCGTGTATATCGGTCTGCGAGACGTGGACGCGGGCGAGAAGAGACTGTTGCGCGAGAATGGCATCAAGGCGTTTAGCATGTTTGATATTGACCGGTATGTTTTTTTTGTTTTTTTTCTTAACCTCCTCTCTCTCTCTCTCTCTCTCTCTCTCTCTCTCTCTCTCTCTCTTTCCTGTTCTCGCTGTCATCCCGTACATCACATACTGCTTTATATGATCTTTGACTAATTTCTTTTTTTTTTATTAAAAAAATAAACAGCTACGGAATTGGTCGCGTCATGGAAATGGCACTAGCTCACATCGGCAACGACACGCCCATACACCTCTCCTTCGACGTCGACGCGCTGGATCCCATGTGGGCGCCCAGCACGGGCACGCCCGTACGCGGCGGCCTGACGCTGCGCGAGGGTGACTTCATCTGCGAGAGCGTGCACATGACGGGCAGCCTGGTCGCAGTGGATCTGGTCGAGGTGAACCCGAGTCTCGCGGCCGATCGCGAGGTCGAAGCCAACGAGACGATACGAGCCGGATGCTCGATTGTGCGGTGTGCTCTCGGAGAGTCATTGTTGTAAACGAGACGAGACGAGACGAGACGAGACGAGACACCGGGGGGGAGAGAGAGGGAATGCCCACGCTCAGGTAGATATCTAGGTTAGTAGTTATTCTTTAGAGCAAAGCAAGCCCTTTGTCTCAAGGTAACTGAGGTTGTATACACATATATATACAGTAGGTATAGATCACACAGCTTCAAGCTCTGAAGAAGCGCGTGTGATAGGGAGGAGAGGATGGGAGGAGAGGATCAAAAGGTGGAGAGGTTAAACAATCTATAACCCTGCATCTGCATGTTTTGATTCCTTCTCTAGATACTTACTTAGATTTCCAGACTGTCTAGTCTAGGCTGTTATCATAGAGACAGGACACTATAGTTACTAGATGGGTCAAAAATGCGAAAGCGAAGCCGGAAATGGGCAGCGACTATGTTGTTACTTAGGCACATACCTAAGTAGATCAGCTCTGCGACCTACTGTTAATAAGTATTAATACCTAGTGTAAGTAAGCTGAGCGCATAGCTAAGCTAAGCTAAGCTGATGTGTGTGATGGGCGATGTCGCTGTCATTGTCACTGTCGCTAAAGGCCCGTAAAGAGGGATATATGCATTGACCGACGGTGACTGTATGGATCTAAGGTTAGATGGGTATTATAAGATGACATCAACGGTGAAGAAGAAGAGACTGACCTTGTGACAAAAGTGATTGGCCTCTACATATTTAACTTTTTTCACTTTCACATCCAGATGCAGATGTAGATGCAGATGCGGAAGAAAAGAAAAGCGCCCGCGTTTGTTTGCTTGCTTGCTGTGTTATTCATGTAGTTATAGCTATCCGTACAGACTATCTACGGACTGTCTGTCTGTCTAGATAATAACTAACCTAGATTAACTGTGACGGGGGCGTAAGGTATTCACCTATATGGCGGCTATCTACCTACCTAACCTAGCTTTTGACACTCGCTTTTGACACGTCACATTGGACCCAAAATGCAGATCTTCCAAGCCTTAAAGTCTTAGGTAGGAATACGAATGCCTACTTACATTACAATTCAAAGGCTTGATTGAGGCTGAGCGGAATGCCTTGGTTTCCTGGATATCCCCGGTTTGTTATCACACACGGGCAAGACCTACTCGTAATGACCGTGTGATGAATTAGTTGTATCTTCCCGTCACTGGGAAGAAGAGAAGGGCATTTGGATGGGACACCGATGTCGTGTAGTGTAGTGTAGGTATTATATCGTAAGTAAAGACTTTGACAGTCCTTACAGACTCCATTCCCAAACCTAGCAGGCGCTTGTCCATTACTTATACCTATTCCATCTTGACGTACGCCCGTAGATAATTGCCTATACCTACTTATACCTCGTCGTCGGCACCGTCATGGCCGCATTCAGTCAGGGATCGACTACCTACCTACCTTGGGTTAACCTATCTAGCCTCAATGCCGTGAATCAAATGATTTTTCCTTTTTTTTTTTTTTTTCCTTTTTCCTCGTCATACGTAACAAACCACATACAAAGAAAAAGAAAAAAGAAAAAGATCAACTGTCACTGTCCCTGCCCATGCCCATGCCCATGCCCACCCCGATCACTCCGGCCAGCGCGCACAACGCGTCACTTTGTCCGAGAGCCAATAAACACGTTTCTGAGCTGGCAAACAAAGCTGAAGCCCGAGCGACAGCCCCATCCTACTATCAATTTCCTATTTACTACCTAATTACTACCTAATTACTACCTATCTACGTCCGTATACCTATCTATATACCTATAAGACCTTGTGATTTCAAGATCCATCCATTCCCTCTCTCGGAAACGTGGGGCATATCAGTAGCAGGATTTGAGTAGATAGAGAGCGTTTGAGCGCCTGTTTAACTCTCCAGCAATTGGATTGTATTGGATTGAATTCATTCTCTCCGATTAGTTTTGGTTGGTTGATTATTCGATTGATTGATTCATTGATTCATTGATTCATTGATTGAATTTACCTACTACTCTGACGTCGCTTCAATTATTCCAAAAAAAAAAAAAAAAAAAAAAAAAAAAAAACATATTCGATCCCGACAACGAATAACAAACAACAAACGACACCACTCGACGAAAAAGACCCGAGAGAAAAACATCGTCGTCGCAACCCTTTTTCGCCCCCCCCCCCTTTTCCATCCCAGAATGGCTTCATCAACCATGACGGGCATGCGCACGGAATCGTTCGTCTACGAACGACGCACCGCCCGCATCCATCGCTACCACTGGCCCGCCATCCAGCTCAACATCTGGATGATCATCATGCTCGCCGCCTCCTTCCTCATAATAGCCGTCTTCGCCTCCTTCATCGATATCCAAAACCAAATCCTTCTCGACGTGCCCTGGTAAGGAAGAATTCCCTTTCCCTCCCTTTCCCACCTCCTCCCAGACGAAATAAAACAAAAAGGAAGAAGAATGGAAACCTATATACCATCTCAATCCTATACACACCTCCCACTCCCACTCCCACTCCCACTCCCACTCCCACCAAAATCCCACGCAAAAGCGACGACTCGGAACGCGTACCCATCATGAAATTGAAAAATGAAAAATTGAAGTCTCGCGAACAATCACTAACAATTTCTATTTTGGGGGGGGTGGGAACCCCAACCAGGTATTTCGCCTATTTTATCACCGTCGCCGGTCTCACCGTCGGCTTCATCCTCCTCCTCCTCTGGCTCATCGCCCAGCGCCGCCTCCTCCCCTCCATCGTCATCATCGGCGCCTTCGTGCTCTTCGTCCTCTGGCTCGTCGGCCTCATCGTCATCGGCATCGAGCTCTGGAGTCCCGCCGGCGGCGTCAGTTCGAACTGTAACGTCCTCGTGTGGAATAATCGACAAAAGGGAGATAATGCGGTGACGTTTGCTTGGCTTGAGCAGAGGTCTATATGTAAGGATTTTTTTTCCTTTTTCCTTTTTCCTTTTTCCTTTTTCCTTTTTCCTTTTTCCTTTTTCCTTTTTCCTTTTTCCTTTTTCCTTTTTCCTTTTTCCTTTTTCCTTTTTCCTTTTTTCTTTTGTTTGTTTGTTTTGTTGTTTTGTTGTTTAGGGGTTTTTTTTCTTGTTTCGTGACAAGTGGACAGATGATAGCAGAGGGAAAGGCAAGGGCTTGATTGCTAATGTGAATGGGATATAGGCCAGCAATGGCAAGCCGTCTTCGCCTTTGGCCTTATCGGCAATGTCTTCTTGCTCTGGATCATCGTCATGGCTGGTCGGGTCTTCTATGGCGATGAATAGTGTGGGACCTTTCTTTCTTTCTTTCTTTCTTTCTTTCCTACTTCCAAATTCACGAAGAAAAGGAAAACCAACAGAAAATCAAAATAAAAAAGAGAAGATAAGCCAAAAAAAAAAAAACTTGGACGAAGACATACGAAAGCGACGACTATCATGCGCTTGGATGTTTAAGACGAGACGAGACGAGACGAAGGAAAGGAGTTATGAATTTTTTTTTTTTTTTTTTTTTTTTTTTTTTTTTTTTTGGTTTGTTGAAGGTCTCCCACCAGGTCGACCCAACTTAGCCTTCCTTACTCAACGTCGAATTCAGTCGACAGGCAATTGGCATATCCTACCACCCCGTCTAGCATATCTCGGCGTTTATGGCTTTGAGAACAGGCAGTTCTGCCTGCTGGACAGAAGTCTCACTGCCTGGATTTTATTATTTTATCTTGATCTTATTTTATTTTTATTCTTATTCATAACGACTAGAAAAGGAAAGGAAGCGGGTTCTCGGAGATAATCTCCAGACATGGCGCTTGCGGCTTTCTTCTTTTTAAGCAATTGAGAAGAGGAAACAAGGGTTTTATATTCTTTTTTTTGGGGGGGGAGTATTTTAATTGTTATTTTATCGTTGATGGACCTGCTCACATGAAGTGTATGAATAAAAATTATCATGAGCGAAATGACCAACGAAACGAAACGAAAAAAAAGAAAAAGGAATAAAAAGGAATAAAAGAATTCCTCTCAGAGCCCCAATATCTCATTCGCCTTCCCCATGACTCCCCGTGCTCCAGGCCCATCGAGATCCCTCGCCACAAGCTTCTCAAATCCAAAAGCCCTCAGTCCAGCTGAGCCAGCATGCGCGCGGAGGTAATCAACCCCCGGCCGATTCACATGTTGAGATTCACCTAGTCCGCCCGGAAAATCCGGTCCCGGCGTTCCATTCAAGAACGCCTGTTTCTGACGTGCCAGATACCGCGCATTGCGCTCCGTCACGGGACAGATGGGGATATAGAGGACGCTTGAATCCGATTCACCGGTATGGATCCTGTCGACCGCGTGAATAGCTTCGTATCCCAGTTAGTTAGTCTCATGCCCATCTCAGAAAAAAAAAGAAAATCGAGATCAAGAAAAGACTCCTAGGATAAGGAAGAATGAGAGAGAGAGAGAGAGAGAGAGAGAGAAATAAACTTACTATCACAATGCCAAACCACCAAATCCCCCGGTTTCACGCGCGGCATATGAACCATACTCCCATCCAACTTCAGATGAGGGTGAAGAAGCGCCGTAAGCTCCTGTCCACACCCCGCTGCCGCGCCCTGTAATTCACTCGTCATGTCCTCCCCAGCGAAAACCCAATTCTTCGCCTCGAGATATTCCCCCTCAGAAACCTCCCCCCTTCCCCGCACCGGTCGAAAGAAAGGCCGTAGCAAATAATAAGCAGTAGAAGTCTTCAACCCCGGATTCACCAGCAAAGTCCCCTCATACCCTTTCGTACGGCTCATGCTCAACCAGCCCTGGAACATGCGGAACATCGAACAAGCGCCCAGTCCATTATACTTATCCATGACCGCCTTGACTCGCCCGCTCGCTTCCCAGGGATCAAAAGATTCCCAGGATCCTTTGAATATCTCATCGTATACCCCGCCGATTCCATAGCCGGTTGTCTCCCACCGTTCGAGACTGCCACCGTCTACGTGCGGACCTAGAGCAAACGATGCATCGCCCGGTTGTCTGATCCGTAGACGATCCGCGTAGACTAGAGGTTGGGATAACGAGATTGCGCTTTGCGGGTCTGAGGCTTGCCATAGAGTCATGAGTGCCGATTGCGCCCTCAGGAGATTCGGGTGTGTGCGCGCGCGAATCTGCGGGCGAGACCAGTACAGCTCGTAGACTTGTGGGTTATCCTGTGGAAACGCTGCACAAACAGTCAGCGACTTCGATAGCAAAAAGAACGCCATATACGTATGTGGTGGATGACTCTGTGAGAACTTTACCTCGCGTCGAAGGGTTCCGTCCGACGTATTCTTCAATCTCAAACTTATACGCGCGGGCCTCTTCCTCGGGTATAACGCCCCTGACGACAGCGACTCCCGTCTTCTGGACCTCGGAGCGCAATCGGGCAACGTCTTCGTCGAGATTGGAATACTCTAGACAAGGGATGACGTTTGATCCGTGCTTGGCGATGATGCCGTTCTCCTCTTCGAGCTCGGCGAGCAGTCGTCTCCAACTTGCGATGACCCGGTCCTCATGACCGGCTACCAATGACCTCTTGAGATCCAAGAAACGCACGGGAAGCGGCGGCTGAGTTTTACCCGATAGGGAGACGAATGAGTCTGAGATATCGCCTTCTCTCTTCGTCTGGCTGACGGTGGGGGATACCGTCGTAGAGATACAACGCGCCGGCCTGACTATTCGGACGGTTGTCCTATAGAGGCCAGCGGGCACCGACCCCGAGGACAACGTTTTTAGCAGATTCATTACCATTTCGAATCCCCGCACACTTTAGCATTCTCCTAAGAAGGTTGACTCGATCTGATCGTGGTAAAGGGACCGGGTGATGAAACATTGTATACGGACCGCACACAAACATCTGCACACCTCGGGATCACACATGAGTATATGAATATATATATATATATATATTGCTGATCGGCGTGGGGTCTTGAATACAAGGCGGGAAGGCCGCGTAGACACCACAGTTTGATGACATGATAGTTCCCTGTCTCCCGTTACCCGTATACAAACAAGGAGTAACCTAAGGTTAGATTAGTATCAGGAGTCGAAGCGGCGGTGAAATCTGTCTCCGACCGGGGGAAAAAAAAAAAGACATGAGAAATCAACGATGGTAAGTAAGTATGATCGTCGGAGACTAGTATGATAAAAATGAATGAAGAGCTATCCGAAAGAAAAGAATCATGCTAAACGTTCAAGGCAGTTCGGAATGTCGGCAGGGATGGATGAAGTGAATGAATGATCGGCCGATGCGGAAGGGGTGGAAGGGAGGGATTGGCGGGATTGGCGGGATTGGCGGACTGACTATTCCGGGTTGTTCCGCCATGTCGGAGTTTGATCGGAGTTTGGAGAGGAGGACATTTGACTTGTCCGCCATCCGCCATCATCCGAACCCTTCATCCATGAACTTCACTCTCCCTCACATCATCATCTGGCTCAGAAACAAAACAAGGCGGGATTCGGAATTGTCCAATCCGGCTTAAACTCTTCATGTCCGCGCTAGCATGTCAAAGAGTGCGGACCGACAACGCGAACCCTCATAAATCCCATCATAGCTCGTCAGAGACGGTATGGTCAGATTCGTGGAGTCGGATACAACCGGCTTGCCGCTCAAACGGAAGCAAGTAGCCCACGCCTGCGACAGATGTCGGCGGCGCAAGAAGCGATGTGTGCACGCTGATCCCAAGGCACACGTCGACTCGCCTTCTGTTGCATCGACTAAGAAGGCCACGGGGCCGAGGAGATCGCCAGTGTCGCCGAGTATTCGGAGCGGCGGTCGACCCCGGATCTCCAATTCTACTTCTACTGCCACCTCTTTCCCGCCTACTGGAAACACACAGTTGGTCTCTGTGGGTCTTCCCAATGGAGACGAACGCAGGGATACTCATGCCTCAACATTCCTGGGCGATCTGAACCCAGAGGCTATCCTCATGGAAGCCACCAGTCTATGTTCCCGCCGTGATGTTTCGGCGCCTGGCGGCCTGGGCATCTGGCAGGCGCCGATCCCTCCTCGCTCAAACCTTCAGAGCTTAAGCGTCCCGAGCGTGCCGTCGTATTCGCGACAAGCAGTGCGGGACATGCTCAGGTCATATATATGGAATCATTGTCTCCCCTGTCGGCCGCCGGCACCAGACTACGAAGTACTAAAACGCATGTACTTTGAGAAAATGAACCCTATATTTCCCATACTAGACGATCCTTCCGCCCATACTAACTCCCTCGACGAGCCCACGGAGATATTGGTTCAGCAAATCATCAGTCTCGCCGCTGCCGCCGACCCCGATGCTACGCAACACCTGCGTGTGAGCCCTCATGGCCCTCTACTCTCTCGCCAGGAGTTCTGTGCCTGTCTATCAAACGCCGTGCTCACAACCTTAGACGCCGGCGTCGTCACCGACAGAGTATGGCTCATGCGCCTATCCGCCGCGCTATCATTATACACGCAACCGACAAACGTCGAAGAGGCAGATATCCCAGCCCTTCTCAACAGTCGTGCCGTCCATCAAATGCATACTCTCGGCGTCCACATGGCCGTAGACCACGCGCATCCGAAACGAGACATGATCCGGACCATCTTCTGCTGTCTCTGGGCACTTGATCGAATCACGAGTGCCTTCTACGGCCGGGCTTGCATGATTCACGAACGCGATGTCGGCTGGGATTTGCACGATTGTATTCGGGCGCAAGCCCCGCCTTTGCATCTACTCCTCTTGATCATCAATCTGCTTGATCAAGTGATTGCTCTGTATCGTCCAGGTACGCGGCAGAATGCACCGGCGCATATCCAACTGCCTATTTTTGAGCAGCTCGTCATGGACGCCGGGGCGTCGAGGTTACCGAATTCTTGTCTTGGTAGGTGATTGAATGAAGCCCTTGTAGATGTTCGTTGATGGCGGACAATAGTCATGCTAACCTTTTTTTTTGTTTCCTTGATCAAAAGCCTCTTTAGAGATATTCTACCATTCGGTGGCTATTCTCTCGAGTCAATCTCCAGCTGATATCACTTCGTCAGCTTTACCCAACCCCGCGACCAACAGTCGAAGATCTCGTAAGTGATTTCCTTTCCTTTCCTTTCCTTTCCTTTCCTTTCCTTTCCTTTCCTTTCCTTTCCTTTCCTTTCCTTTCCTTTCCTTTCCTTTCCTTTCCTTTCCTTTCCTTTTCTCTCCCGATCCGTGTGCATGTGGATTGGAAATGCTAACTCCAAAAAAAAAACAGTAGCAGCAGACCGCATAACCTCCATCATCGGCGAAGAATTTGCCGGCCAGCTCTGCTACATGCCCTTCATCCCCTACGGCCTCTCCTTATCCCTCAGCGTCTCCTACCGCAAAATGCGCCACAGCAAAGTCCCCATGTTCCGCAACCGCGGTAAACGCGCCTTTCGCAAGAGCACCCTGCTCCTGAAATCCATGGACGACATGTTTTGGAAATCGAAAACCATGGTGGCCATGGCTGAACAGGTCCTGAACGAAATGGACAAAACCGTCGCGTCCCTTGCTCAGGAGAATGGCCTTACCATGTCGGACGTTGCCAACAAGAGAGCAGTGGTAGAGCCCGAGTCTCCTCAGGTACAACCCGAGGAAATCAGATTACCGGATTTTACCGCTGCTGCTCAGAATAGCACTGAGAGGGATACTACGGAGTATGCTCTGCTCGATACGATTCCCGATCTCGATGTCTTTGGCCATTTCGATCCTGGGTTTGATCTGGATGCTGTTGACGCTGCCCTCGAGGGGAATCTTGAGTTCGGCAATTCGACGAATTGGTTTGATTGGCAACGGATGATTCCTGACAATCTGAGGTATCCCCAGACTTAAGATCGTAATACTTTCTGGACCGATGTTTCTATGCCCCCCACCGTACGTCAGAGATCTCATCGTCCTCTGCTTTGCCTGATGAGACCACTTTTTCCTTACCAGAAATATCAAACCTCTCCACGAGAAGCCTAGCTCCTATTGCGTGCTCGCCATCTTCTACCATACCTAGCGGAAATAGGGCAAGGCTACTTTTTCCAGCTGAGGACTGACTTGATAGGAGTCTAGGAGCACAGCAGCCAGAACCTTCTGCCTAGATATAGCTTCAGGCTAACGGACAAGCAACATACCCGAAACCCCGCATCACAAGTCTTCTCTGGGGACCCCGGATGGCCGGCGCATAAGAGGAAGAAGCTATGCGTACCTGGTAAGAGTTACATTATACTCCAACACCCCTGATCACCCCCTGACATCTAGGGTTACATGCTCCAGTTAGTCAGCCTCATATCGACATCCCTTAATCCCTCGACGACGACCACTTCTCCTCACTTATCAGTTTTCATCTTTCCTCACCTCAAAACTCATACCCACTGCGCCTCATACCGAGAGCTATCCCCATCAAACGCACCATGTCCACCCCGACCACCATAACCGTAACCCTATCCCAAATCGCCAAATCCATCGACCACTCCCTCCTACACCCCACCCTAACCGACAACGAAATCACAACCGGTCTCAATCTAGCCAAATCCCTCAACGTAGCCGCAGCCTGCGTGAAACCCTACAGCGTCCCCCTCGCCGCGCGCATCCTCTCCGAGAGCAACGTGTTAGTCTGCGCCGTCATCGGTTTCCCGCACGGCAACAGCACGACGCCCATCAAACGCGCCGAAGCCGAATGCGCCCTCCGCGATGGCGCCCAGGAAATCGACATGGTAGTAAACATAGGAAAGGTCCTCTCGTCCGACTGGGCATACATAACCGACGAGATCCGCACCATCAACGACGTCGTCGTCGCACACCAAAATAACAACAACAACAACAACAACAACAACAACAACAACAACAACCAGAACCAGAACCAGAAACAGAACCAGAAGCACGCCATCCTCAAAGTGATTTTCGAAAACGACTATCTAGACAACGAACACATCGTCCAGCTGTGTAAGATCTGCACAGCCATCTCCGTCGCGTACGTCAAGACTTCCACCGGGTACGGATTCGTCAAACAACCGAGCACGGGGGCCCGGGGCAAGGTGGACATGTATACCTACCAAGGCGCCACGCTCCCGCACCTGAAGCTCATGAAGGCGAACGTAGGCCCGACCGTTCACGTCAAAGCCGCCGGCGGGATCCGCACGCTGGACGAGCTCTTACGGGCCTTGGCGGCCGGCGCGACGCGGATCGGCGCCTCGGCTACGGAGACGATCTTGAGGGAGGCGGTTGCGCGTGGGATCGGGACGACGCCGGTTCAGATCACCGTTGGCGACACTTGAGATTCTTTCTTTCTTTTTTTACTGAAACAAGAAAAAGGAAAAAGAAAAAGAAAATATTCATGGCGAGGTTGAACTGAAGTATAGATAAGTATCTCAACTACCACCCACCCATCACCATCAAAAGGGTTTCAGCGATATCTCTCTATCTTACCTCATTCAACTCGCCCAAAAACCCCCCAAAAAATCTACACGAATTCATCACTCAAGGTCACCCCAAGTCTGGTCCAAGGTCGTCTAGGTATTAACTATGACTCCCAAAGCAATTCCTATTTGAAGCCTAGCGATCAATACCATTTTCAAATGTTTTTTTTTTTTAATATATATATATATATATATATATATATATATTGTTAAATCCCTATCCTTTCCATTCATTCATTCATAAACCAACAAGTACAACTACAATGCCCCCTCCATCTTAAGCCAACTTCACCATTCTACCACTGAAGTCTCCCTTCTCCAGCGGCACGCCCTTGGATCGCAGGATGGCATACGCGGTGGTGGTGTGGAAGTAGACGTGGGGCATCAGGTAGCCCTGCACGTAGTCGACCGCCTTCATCGGGGCGTTGGGGTTGGCGGCGCCGAGGAAGGCGCCGAGGATCTGGTTCTCCTTGCCGTTGATGTCGGCGGGCTTGATGGCCTCGAGGGTCTGGATCGTCTCGGCGAGGTACTTCTTGACGTCGGCGAGGGAAGCTGCGTTTCATTTCGTTCGATCTTAGTCCATATATACATATATTCATACATACACGCATACATGTACACTGAGAAAGAGGGAGGGGGAGCGGTTGGGAAGAAGGAAGAAGGAAGAACAAAAAAAAAAAAGAAGAAGAGAGAAAAAGAAAAAGAAAACGCGTACCAGGTCCCATGGGGACAGTGTTGGGGGTAGCACCAGTGATCTTGGCGGTGAACATGGTGACGTGGACGGCGGTGATGGTGAACTGCTGGCTCAAGTTCCACATGTCGGGAGCGAGACTGGCCTCGATGAGGTCGGAAAAGGGGGTGCCCTTCTCAGCAGCCCAGGCCTCACCCTTGGCCAGGATGTCCTGCTCGGCCTTGAGGATGTTGGTGAGGGTGGGGATGACGATATCGTAAAGGGCAGTCATGGTTGCGGTGTTGACTCGGAGAGATTTGTCTAGGTGTGTGTTGTTTTGTTTGTGTGGTTGGGTTTTTGATTTGATTTTGCGGCGGTTACGTTTGTAATGAGGAAAAAGATCGGGATGTTGTGATGAGATGGGATGAAGAACAAGAAGAAAAGAATGAATGAATTCTCCTTTTTCAATCTCTATATATATATATACACTATGTGAACCCGTCTGCTGTTCTCTACCAAAAGCAACAAACAACCGCCCCCTCCTTCTCCTCCTTCTCCTCCTCCTCCTCCTCTTCTCTAATCAAGCGCCGCCGAGCACCCGATTGCTTTCAAATCATATCCCCATCCCAGTAAGTAAGTAAGTAAGTAGGTATCAACCCCTCTCGACGCGCCTCTTTAAGCAGCATACCTAGCTCAGCGCCTATGTAGGTACCTACTTACGATTCTAACGTTTCGATTCGAAACGATTCGGTGTGTTCAGTTCCTCCGCTCGTCTAAGTCCACTACCTACTACGGCCGCGTGTTTCCTCCGAGACGAATCGGCTCCCATTACTTACTTACTTGGGGTGCGTAAGTGTCTCAGGACCAGCGGAGAGAAGCATTTCCTATCCACTTACTTACTTACTTACGACACTATAGTTTGCGGTTGTGGATTGGATTAAGTCAGTCACATCGGGGGATTCTGCGCACCTAGTCTAGTGTATATCTAAGTACTTACTGACTTACTGACTTACCGTAGTAGATCTCCCTCTAGAAGCGGCATAGTCTCTAATATGGTAGTATAAGTAAGTAGTTTCTACGGTACTAGTAAACGAGAGTCCCCGTGCGTGGGATCGTGAGAATCGGGGTTTATCTTAGATCCATCTATCTACTTACTTACTTACTTACTTACACCATCTACTTACCTATTAGGAGGGGCGGTTGATCCCTTTCCGGATAACCATCCATACCTACACTACACTACTAGGTAGACTAGACTACAGTAGTTCCTATCTAGATACCTACCTACTTGTCTAGTAGACGCGCAATACGATCGATCGAACTTGGTGATCTACGACGATGACTCTTAAGTAGGTAGTCTCGGGCAAAATCTCGCAGGTATATGCCTCACCCAACCCACCTTTAGGGTAAGTAATTGGTAGGTAGGCATACCTACTACCTACACTAGGTAGGTACACTACTTGCACTACTCACACCCGATAATCTCTACCTACCCACGCCATCTCCTCGGATGGAAAGGGAAAAGGAAAAACTCGGAAAGCCTCGAGGCCTCCCCCCCCCCTCCACCATGCCAAGCGGGCATGTTTACTCATCAAAGCCAAGGGCGGTCGAACAATCGACAAAGATCGACAGATAGGTTACGTAACATAACATAACATACCTAGATAGATAGATATCAAGATCCTAACTTACTTAAGATATTCCCCCTCCAAAGAAAAAAAAAGAAAAAAAAAAAAGAAAAAGAAAAGGGCAAAGATTACGTGATTCTTCAAGGAAGGAAGGAAAGACGTCCACGTCGTACTTAGGTAAGCAAGCTTGATTACCTCTTGATCTATCCTTGCCGATATACGCTTTCTACCTATTCTACTTACTTACCTATCACTCACTCACTACCATAGTTTAGAAAAAAAGAGAGAAGAAAATCAAAAAAAAGAGAAAAAAGAAAAAAAAAAAAAAGAAAGAAAGAAAAAGGAATAATATTACTACAGGGATGGTTCTTTTGGCGCCGTCTTCATCCGGAGAATCCTTGTTTTTTTTTTTTTTTTACTTAACTTAACTTACGTCACCCATATGACAAATTGTACAAGACGGATTATAAAGCTTTCGGAATGACGAAGACCTTCGATATCTTTTTACTCTTTTATTCTTTTTTTTTCTTTTCTTCTCGGACGAAAGAGTTAGTTAACCGAGAGGCTGAGATCTACATACATAGGTATCTTCGTGTGGACCCATGTGGGCTAATCTAGGGAGCTGAGCTGCCATCACGTATAGATAGATAGACAGACAGATACATACATACATACCTACTCGAACAACATAACCCAAATCTACCCAGACCTCTCATCAAACTCATAACGGCACTGCTACGGTTTTTACACATAATACACTACCTACCAACAATTTCCCGTGACGACGGACTCCAAGCGAACCCAAGGCGCCGAGATAAACCTTCAATTGATCTAACACCATGTCCTTCATACCTATCTATCGTGTCGTGTCAGTAGTCGCCTACATCGACTCCACGTAGTCCGTACAATCACATCTACAATGGAGTAATTAATCTCGTTCAAATTGTTCCAGGTAAATTATCGCCTCGAATGAATGCGCCCGCCCCATAATCTCACAACAATCGCATTGCTAGGAGAGGGATTGTCGTAGACTCGTACGGAGTGAGGTGACAGTTTGACTCCGGGTCCCAATTTGTTGAGTGACGTGTCAACTTCAATGGGCAGGTTGAAATGCGAGGGCACGTGGGTGACGATAGATAGATAGATAGATCTACACGCGGGTCCACGTGCAATCTGAACGAAAAAAAGAATAGAATAGACAAGAGACCTGCCGAGACTTTATTTCACTCCGAATGCCGAATGCCGAATGCCGAGGAGGAATTTTGACCCCAACTGTCTACTTAATGCTACGTTTGCTATCTAATATCTAGTGATCACCGTGTCTACTTAGTGATGCCCGATTCTAGTCCACTCTCAGGAATCAAGACTCGGACTTGGAACTTTCAGGCTTTGGTAATCGATGAGTCGCGCTTCAATAGGCGGTGCATGGCCGCTGGAATGTATTTCTGCGGCTTCGACTGCGACAGAGCTGGAATGAAGAGGCGCAGTCCGTCAATGCCTTGGAATCGCGAAGAAGCCATACCTATCGGGATATCTACAGGGTTAGGGTTAAGCAGAGACTCGACATCAACCTGGATTTCAAAGCTGAGTAAAAAATAATAAAAAAAAAAACCCCACACCACTCTACCTCTACCTGCTAAAACAAGTTCGATGCGTCAATACATGTTTACCATCTATCCCTCGAGACCTGGCCAAAGCGACTTGTATCAGAGTAAGCCGGTATATCTCGTGACATTTTCTCGAAGAGGACCTTGCTCTGATATAGAGGGAGATGCCGTGTATTGGTAGCAACGATAGCTATTGTCGACAAGCGCATCATATGGCTGGCTGAAGTGAGATCTTTATGAGGCGGCAGGCCAAGACTCTGCTTAGACTGAAGCATAACCAGTGACGTCAACGTTACTGCCACCACCAGATAGCAGCCCAGCTCTGATGTAACTGGCGATGTCTCACTTGTCCACTCACCCTGGGAGGCATGAGGATAGTGCACGAGGGGTGTATATCAGGACTTTTTATACGATGATACGATGCTCAACTCCCTACACCCAAAGTAATCTGTAGCTGGATTGGCTCGAAAGCCGGAGACGGAAACAAAACGAGAAGAATGTCGAAGATGTCAAAGAGAACCCGAATGCTGAAGAATTATACGACGGGTCGGCTATCTTGTCCTTGTCCCGTTGAGCCGAAAACTTCCCGTTCTCTCTGGCCATGCTAGCCATGCTATCCATCATATTGCCATAACAATGAGATGAATATGACTCGATCCGCAGCAACTTCATCAAGTAAAAGAATATTACACTAAACTTTTCAGTAATTAGTCAATTGGTAGTCCCACTGCGTCGTCTGGATTGATTCATGAACTGCCTCATATATTATATAGTACCTCCATGCTAATTTGTGAGGAGTAGACAGGATACGACTTTAACGGTCGTCTGTCTGTACTGATGTCTCATATCTGTTCTGAATTTGTCCCGATGGCGGCCCGCGTGGCTCTTCCCTTCACCCGTCTATAAGCAAGGGATTAGAGACATTGCGACAATTGTCATCACCACCACCATCGCCTATCTAGAGTCCGTGGCGCCTACAACAATGCCACGAGTGAACAAACAACTTTCGCCCTCGTAGTCAATTACATCTCTCATTCCATCTCATCTTAGCCCTTCGGCAATCGACGATGGCGCTCGAACCTGGACCCCGTCCCGGACGACGGCTCTTACCCTTAGTCCTCCGCGAACGAACTGAGAAAACGCCAAACCGACTTTACGCAGCCATTCCCAAGACCTCGCGGGTAGAGGATGGCTTCGTCGACATCACCTTCGGCGACATATCGCGCTGTATCGACTTCATGGCTCACTGGATTCACGACCAATTCGGTGGCCCCAGCGATCAGTTCGAGACTCTTTCCTACATCGGGATAGCAGACCTGCGAGGCGTGGCAGTCTTTCTAGCAGCAGTGACATGCGGATACAAGGTTGACATCATATCGCAAGTCTCCAGAAGCGTAGCGGCGACGCAAACTAAACTCATGATAGCTCCTCGTACCATCTCCGAGAAATCCCCCGGCTACTACCATTTCACTTCTCGGGCAGACGAAGAGCACGAAGATGCTCTTCACGTCTGAAGTTGCCCCCATAGTCAAGCCTATCCACGCACTCAGTCCGGCTCTGGACGCCCGTGTGATTCCTTCATTTCGTGAGATGATGGGGAGTTCTCCCGCGCCTTATCCCTTCACGAAGACTTTCGAAGAGGCTAGAGATGATCCCATAGTCGTGCTTACTTCTTCAGGTTCAACAGGTAACTCTCCCACTCTCCCACTCTCTCACCCCTCCACTCTTCCGAGAGCAAAAGCCGTGGATTCACGAGAAGACGAGCTAACCTGCCTTCAGGACTACCTAAGCCGATCGTGATGACCCATGGCACATTCGCCGCAGTCGACAATCAGAAGAACTTACCAAAAATCCCAGGTCGACAGCAGACAGATTCGACTCAGTTCGACTTTGAAAACACCTTTGATGGCGAAGCACGTGTATACATGACATTTCCCTTCTTCCACGTGAGATATTCCATATTTCTTTTCTCTCATCTTCCCTTCGACAGCCGCTGATCAGAAATAGCTCGGAGGCTTCCTGGTGTTTTCGTGTCAGTAGTCTCGGCGCTGCTCGAACAGAGCCTCGTCCCATGCTAAATGAATTCATTCCCAGTGCTCGCCATATTCAGGAATGCCGCACCGGTATTAGGTCCACCCAACATGATGCCAGACGCCACTCTCCTCAAAAGCATCATGGCGCAGCAACGGCTGAAAGCAGCCTTCCTCGTCCCCTCTATAATCGAACAGCTCCTCGCCCAAGACCCGGGAAACATAGAACTGTTCAGAAGTCTAGAGTTCATTTCCATCAGCGGCGCCCCCCTGGATCCCGCCATCGGCGAACGTCTCTCCAAGGTCGTCTCGTTCAACCTCCCATTCGGAGCGACCGAGTTCTTCGTCATTCCAGAATTAGACCGCGCCCCCGAGGACTGGGAATGGCACGAATTCCACCCGGATTTTAACTTCGAGCTCCAACTCTACGATGCTAAAGAAGGTCTCTATGAATTGGTTCTCACGGCCGACGAGGAGTCCTTTGATTTCACTCCTATAGCCCATAATCTGCCCGGCATCAAGGTCTATCATACGAAAGATCTATTCACGCGGCATCCGACTCGACACGAGCTCTTCAAATACCACGGACGGCTCGACGACATCATCGTCCTGGCGAACGGAGAAAAGTTCAACCCGGGCCCGTTGGAAATGGAGATCCAAACCAACGCTTCGTCTTCGATCAAGGGCGCGTTAGTCATCGGGAATAACAGAGAACAGTCTTCTCTGATCGTCGAGCCCGCAACCACCATCGCCGATGACGCCGCACGACTAAAGCTCCTCGACGGCCTTTGGCCATTAGTCCAGAAGGCCAACACCCTCGTTCTGGGACCCGGGCGCGTGCAGCGTGGTAAACTCCTCTGCGCATCAGCAGACAAGCCCTTCGTCAGAACCGCCAAGGGAACCATCGTCCGACGACTCACCGAGAAGCTCTACGAGTCCGAGATAGAAGATCTGTACTCGAGCGCAAGGGCACAAGCGAGGCTCGTAAATATACGCTTGACGAAGCCCGTCGACAAAACCTCGGTTGCTAACTATATCCGCGAAGTCCTCGCCCTCACGTTTCCCCAGGGCGCGGATATCGCTTTACACGAGGATTTCTATGCCCACGGTCTCGATTCCATTCAGACCCTCGAAGCCATAAGTTATCTCAAGCACAGTCTTTCGAAGCTGACGTCCGATCCGTTGACCTGGATCACACCTCATCTTATCTACCGCTATCCTACGATCGCGGACTTGACACAGCCACTGGTAGCCTTTCTCAACGATGGCGTTGTTCCTCAGGATGACCATCCGAGCGCGACAACACGCATGGTCGACGAGATCGTCGCGCATTACGTCGAGGGACTGCCTACAGAGTTGAAACCGTCCATGCCGACAACGTCAACATCCGTTATAGCCATCATCGGCTCAACCGGATATCTAGGGACCAACACTCTCCTCCAACTCCTAAAACAGCCCGACATCACACGCATCTACTGTCTAAACCGAGCCAGCGACGCTCAAGCCCGCCAATGCGCCGCTCTCACCCTCCTCGACAAATCCATCACCCCCCTCCTCACCAAACTAACATTCCTACAAGTCTCGCTAGGCCAACCGCATCTAGGCCTCGAAAGAGAAGAAGACTACAACCGCCTCGAGCAAGAAGTCGACGTCCTCGTCTACAACGCCTGGAGACTCGACTTCGGCCTCTCCATCCGCTCCTTCCACCCCTTTCTATCCGCAACCCGAGACATCATCAACCTCGCCCACTCCAGTGCCCGCTCGACGCGCATAATCTTCATCAGCTCCATATCCTCCGTCGCGGCCCTCGCCCACACGGCCCTCGCGCCCGAAGAGCCCGTAAGCGACGCCTCAGCCGCTCTCGCCATAGGCTACGCCCAGTCCAAACTAGCCGCCGAAACCATCCTCACCACCGCCAACCGTCAATCCGGCATTCCCATCTCCATAGTCCGCATATGCCAGCTCGGCGGACCGTCGACAACCAGCACCACCACCGGCACCACCTGGGCCGAACAGCCCTGGCTCTGGGCCCTCCTGCGAACGGCCAAATCCCTCCGCCGCATGCCCGACGACCTAGGCCACGCCGACTGGCTCCCCATCGACACCGCCGCCACCATGGTCCAAGCCTTCATCCTCCGGCCCGCGGAGCGCGCCGCCCAAGTCTACAACCTCTACCCGCCGCACCCCGCACCCTGGTCCCTCGTCTGCGATCTCGCGCGCGACAAGCTCGGCGTCGACGACCGCGTCCCCCTACAGACCTGGGTCAAGGCCCTCCGGGACATCCGGGACCCCAAGCCCAGCGACGTGGCGACCCTGCCCGCCCTCAAGATCCTGGAGTACTTCGAGAGCATCGCGTCGCCTGCCGGCACCGCGGCCGTATCGTTTGCGACTGAGAAGGCTTTGCGTGTATCCCAGGTCGACGTCCCGCCTCTGGACAAGGAGACCTTGAGGAGATGGATTCAAGGGTGGAACTTGTGAAAAGTGGGGGGGGGGAGAGAGAGAGAAAGAGAGAGACAGAGAGAGAGGACGCTTCACAATTTATTCATTCGTTTCTAATTTAATTTAATTATTTTTTTTTTAATTATTTCGCGAAAAAAAGGGGAGTGAAAAAACTGAGAATGGATGGTTAGTCACGTTAATACTTAAGTTAAAGCTTCTAGCGGAAATCTGAGGACCTTATATCAAAGACTTCGCGAGACCTGCGTGACGGGAAAAAAAGAAGAAAAAAAAAAGAAAAGAAAAGAACGCAAATAGCAAGCAGGAAGCAGGAAGCAGGAAGCCTAGCTGTGTTCAAGCAGGCTCATCCAGATCCTCCATCCAGATCCTCAGGGCCGAAAGTAAGAACTCGAAACGCAAAGACGCTACGTGGAAAACGCCTCCTAACTCGCACCGACCCGAATACCAACGCAAACTCTCCTACCCGCAAGCTGCAACCCGCAGCTGATTGTAGTGCACGTCATTCACTCCAGCGTAGCCCCCCCGAGACTCCAGCCACTTGATAAGCAGGTAAAACACCGCCGAGGTCCTACGACCGCTAGAAACCCCGAAGATTAGGGGATCATGACTGTCAGTCAACTCGACCCTAATCCTTCGTAATCCACAGCCAGACAGCACCATCGCCAATACCCTGGCCAAGCCGTGTGCCGTCCCAACCAAGCTCCTTGAGAGTCTTTTTCATCGCCTCCTCATCGTCTCCGGAGAAGATCATGCCGCGATACCACTTGCCGCCGCCGGCCTCGATGACCTCGGTGACCCGGTTGTTTCTAGGGTCAGGGTTCGTAGCGCCGAAGCGCATAAGCAGCTCTGCCAAGGTAGTGTTCATCGGCACGTGGTACTTGCCGAATTCGACGTTCCGGCGAACACTGCGCCACGGCGGGTCGGAAGTCTTGATGACATGGACCTTGACGTGTTCGTCGTGGAACAGGTAATTATAGCCGGGCTCGCAGCCTACGCCGCCAGTGGAGTTAATCATGTTCGCACCTGGAGCGTCGGGACTGACTTGAGGGTGCGGCTGCGGATGACGGTTCACTGGATGGTTCGCGGCGACGTATGCGTGATTTTGCGGCCACGCGTATACCCCTGTGAAGGGGTATGGACAGTATGGTATTCCAGGTGCCGGAGCAGCGAAACCCATGCCCGGGAAGGGAGGACGGGCAGGCGAGTCCCCGTCGGAGGCATCCCAGCCGAAACGGGGGGCCCATCCATTGCCTCCGGGAAATGGAGGTGGAGCAGCCATATTGTTAAAGTAAGAGGTTGGTGGGATATAACCTAGCAAGAGCATGTGACGTTAGTAGATAATTGTAGATGGCAGGGAGGAAACACAGAGTATGCGGTGTCATAGATACGATGCTTATGACCGCCCGTGGATGAGGTTATAAAGGGACAAGTTGTAGACGTACCAACACTATGCGTGTCGACGGTTTCCGCGCGAGACTCAGGATCGTTGTCAAAATCTGACTCCGACGCGGGCTGTTCGTCAACTTCGTACTTTAGGAAGACCTCGATGCGCCGTAGGGCGGTCTTCGGCGTCGAGGAAAGCGCCAAGGACAAGACAACGGCAAGAATCCGGATAATGTATCAATACGAGCCGCTCAATGATCAGTTTAACCGCAGGGAAGGGAAGTGGAGTGGTTGGTGATGAGCGCCGAGTTTCCAAGTTGGATGCTTGATGCCCAGTACCTGGACAGGTGCAATGGTCAGGCAGGGGAGAGACGAGAGCAGATTCAAGGCACGCCGGTACCTTTATAAGTAGGGTGATAGAATGGGCCGATGGTCAATGGCAATGGCAATGGCAATGGCGATAGTTTATAGTTAATAGTAAGAGGTCGGCTCACGATGGGATATTATTTGCACGTGGAGGGAATGAGGGAAGTAATGGGGAGAACGAGAGAAGGTGGAAACCGATTTGGAACAAATCTACTTTATATAGATGCGTTTCCTCGCCCCTCAATATAGTCACGCACGGTACATGTCGGGGTCCATGCCACCGCGGTGACCGTAGGGTATAGTCATAGTGTATACCACTGTTCAGGGCACAGGTTCTATCACACCATGTGGTGAATCCATGGAGCCAATGGTAGGAAAGTACCTTGGTTGAGGCAGTTGATGAAATGCGACCAGGACAACGCATTGACCTCGAGAGTCATGAGGGTGAAAACGTTCTTCATGGGATGCTCGAATCATTGGCTTGACTCAAAGACTGTGAGTAATGGTTCATTTGTGAGTGAAGAAATGAGGAGCAGCGCCAGCCTCTCGGGACCCGATGGTGCTCCCCTGCATGATGATGTGATGAACCAGTTCTTCAAAGTCCAATTCTGAATCACCCAAGTCCCTAGAAAATTCACGCTCATGATCAAAGACCGTGCCCAAGTGAGTACACCCGGTCATCGGTATACGTGGCGGCTTTGGCCACATGGAGTCATTCAGGACAAGCGCTCCTCGATCTAATCACACTAGGTTAGAACTTGGTTCTAATACAGTGCTGGCTGCACATAAAACCTCAATAAATAACTAGGTGGAAGAAAGCCACTCATTTTTAGGCCTGGAGTAGCAAGCGCTACCACTGCTCCTTTCTTTCTACCCATCCTGGTTTCAGCGTGAGTTAGCCATGCCAAAACTGACGCCCAGGTCAGGAGACCTCGTGGTCTGCGATTGACATCGGACTGTCAGCAGAAGACTTGAGAGTCGATGCTTGGTGGACAATTCGTTGTCTTGGGCGTTCGGATGTCGTGAGCTGCACCCCGACATCAATAAGCAGCAGCCAGAAGCGCGAAAATGTTAAATTGGCCCGCGGAGTTGGTATATCAATCAATGATCAGGGTATGTCTCTAAATTAAAAAGAGAAAAAAGGGGAGGCGGTGTGCAATCATGACATGACGGCCATTTGGAAAGGCAACGAAAGGACGGGTTAAGGTGGGCTTATCTAAAGGCGGCTCGCATGCACATAAATATATAGAGAGTGTTTGTAGGTGCATGCATCATTTTGATCAGTCTGGAGAGGCTGCCTCCTGGTCGACTATTCGTACAGTAGTACCGCCTTTGTCGGTTTGGTCGCTTTTGTCGTTTTTGTCGTTTTTGTCGCTTTTGTCGTTTTTGTCGCTTTTGTCGAGGTTGTCGAGGCTGTCGAGGTTGTCGCCTTTTTCGCCTTTGTGGACTTCTTCGGATGCGTCTTGTTTGGCGCGTTTTCGCTTCCCGAGGTCTGCCATGAGATTCTTCAAATACACCTCACCCTGAACCGTGGCGCTGTATGCGACAGCAGTCCAATTCCATATATTCTCCCTGTCTGGGTCGGCGCCAGCGGCAAGAAGGGTCCGCAGCACCGGCAGATGACCATTACTGCTGGCGAAATGGAGGGCGGTGTTGCCGTCAAGATCAGCATTGTCGACAGCAGACTCAGCACCACCAGGCACATATGTGAGGAGTAGCTGAACAGCAGTGTCGTGACCACCAGCACTAGCTTCCATGATAGCATCTCGACCTCGCATATCGCGGCGTAGGATAGTTGCGGGGTTATTTTCGGACAGAAAATGAACGACCTCGGTATGTCCAGCAGCTGCAGCGAGCATCAGGGCTGTCTGATGGTTGTCATTGAGGGCCGGCGTGGGCTTCTCATGGTCGAGAGCAACAAGGGCCTTGCAGACTTGGAGGTGGCCTAGGCTGGCGGCGAGATGAAGATTCGAGTTTGAGAGACCTTCAACAGAGGGGTCAGGATTGTGAATGAGATCCGGGTGTGACTTGATGATACGCTTGACTAGCAAGGCATCATTGCTATGCACAGCTCGACGTAGCCTCTGAGGTGTCTCGATCCTAGAAAGGCATTAATTAGGGTCCAAGCGTGAAAGCGTGCGAAAGGAGCTGAAGGGACGATAACGACAGGAACAAACTTCCGAGCTGATACTAACATGTCTCTTCAAATCTTTCCAATAGCAAGACAAATCGTGAAGACAAATTAGGCGAGCCTAGTTGGGCCGCAATACCACGAGGGTGTTGTTTGATTGCGTCAGGTCTTGTTCCGACGAACAATGCGCAGGATTATTGGCGATACGTGAGAGTTGGTATAGAATGCTTGCTTGTTCTTGGGAATCACAAGGAATGTGGCAGTTAAGCTAGACACCGCGTTGGCATTGGCCAGGTAGATAGAGGATCTACAAACTATGCTCATGTATACGGACGTCGGTAGAATAAAATGAAAATGGAGGGCTCAGTAATTCGAGACGTTGAGGGACGTCGTAAGGTTTCCATACTTAGGTCGTACAAAGTACGGATGGAACCCACTAACCTCGTACTACCGGTACATCCCCCTTCTTTTGCATACATTCTTTTAGAAAATAGTCTAGTTACCTAGTTACCCGCGATTGACCACCTTGGTAGTGACAGGCGGGCAACAACCTACTCAGTTAACCGGCATTAAGACGCCACAATTTGCGGGGTAGCCAGTCAAGCCACATATCACGTTTAATACGGATCCGTACATCGCCAATCCGTATCTAGATAGATAGTCTCTAACGCGGCGCAAGTTTAACAACCACAATAACTTCGTTAACAAACTCCAAGTTAAAATTTGGTTGCCTCGCATTTTCGACTAGCATTATTAGACGACACACCCAACCCGAACAATCGGATAGGTATAAAGTCCCATCTGTTCTTTACTTACTTCTATACGCTTGTCCTTTCCGACGCCTGCAACACCTTTCTTATGTACGCGGTCCGCAGTAGCCATGGCCCGGCGTTGTACTCTCCTCTCCTTCGAATTGTGAGACTGAACCAGCGATCGTCGTTCTCGTCGACATGCCTTCGGCCGGCCCCAAAACCATCCAGACATGTCGAAGCCTCCATGCTGAATGTGGAGGGCCCGCTTGCTGAGAAGTTGTCGGCTACCAAAGTATGGCTGGGTCGCGGCGAGCGCTATAAGGCAGCAAGGGAAAGGAGGAATCCTGATGGTACGGATGCTACTGCGGATACCACCACTACTCCTGCAAAGAGAAAACGGTCGACAAAGTCGCGTCATGATGCCTCACGTGTCAATATCGTAAGCGAGAAGCTATGTGGTACGTCTCTTTTCTTTCGGTACATCACAATATCTTACCCCGACTGACGTGGCACTTCTCTTTTCCTCTTTCTACAGATGACATCTTTTCCTATCTCGGCCCAACCCTCGAGCGCCACCGTGGATGTGATATTCTCGAAATCTACCCTGGTGCTGGGTTGTGGGGTAGAAAGCTCAACGATTTCCTCCAGCCTCGATCTCATATACTGATGGAACCCGATTCGGAGCTCTATCGCCCATTTCTGAAACCATTGCTCGACCGCCCAGGCACCGTCATGGTTCCCCAGTCCGGCATCATCTGGCGTGAGCTCGAAGAGATTTTGAGCCCTCGGTATTTCCCTCATCAGGTTATCCCTGAGAAGGAGGAGGACCGGGTTCGTCGCAATGACACACTCTTGGTAACTGCCAATCTCGTTTTTCATCCCAAGAAACGTTTCGGTGGGTTTGATTCCTTGAGCACCTTGGTGCTGCACCAATTCGTCAACGCCATCCGCAGCGGCCGCTTATTCCACCGTTACGGCCTCGTTCGCATGCTCGTATGGGCGCGCGAAGACGACTTGCTAGGTTTCTTACCAAAGACTATATCTCGGCGCAGACGGCAGGCTATTGATAACGACCTCTTGTGTGAATGGGTACATGAAGTCGCGGGTACAGGGCAGCCAAGCGCCTGGTATGTTCGCGAAGATGCTCTCAACAGCGCCAGCATCTTGGCGACAATGGAGAGGATGAAAGCCGCAAATCTCCATTTCCCCCCCGGCCGAGAGTCCACGGAATTTGCTCAGGTGTTGGCGGGGCTGAAGGAGGGGAAGCCCTTCCCGGTGCCGGGTCGGGACATCCCGATTTGGAAAAGACCCTATAAAGAAGCGTTGGCAAGCCTGCAGGCCGCCGACGAAGACGGCGCCGCCGACGATGACGATGCAAAACAAATAGCCCTTTACAGGTGGCGAAGCCACGCAGACGCCAACAAAGCTGAGCGCATACTGCGAATATCCCAAGCTTTGGATTCGGTGGTTGCGCTCAGGAAGGCCGACTCACCTAAATTCCAAGCGGCCCTGGCCAAGTTCCTGAAGGATACAGGGGAGGCCTCTGCCACAATGATGGATGAATTCATAACATACAAGGATAATTTGCATGCTTTTCGTCGGGACACACCGTTGTTGCAGTGGGACCGCCGAGCGCATGAACCTCTAACGATACAGCCTCAAGAGACTTACCCAAATATCCCGTGCTGTCTCGTGGACATCCAGCCCAAGGCGCCTCATCCACTGCTGCGCCAATCAGGCCCGCAGTCGAATCGCGCCTCCGACATATTCGATGTGATGACGGGTATGCTGATGATGAATGCAACTCAATCAATTGGTACCCTTTTGGATGCCCTGGCGCACGGGTCGGCTGACCATATCCTATCACAATGGGCAAACTACGACAAAGGACCGGACTCGGATTTTTACAATATAAAATTCGCAGAACCGTCTCCACGGCTGATGGGTGCGCAGCATTGGGAGGAAGTGCTCCAGCTCTGGATGGACTGGCCATTTCGCCCCGAGTTCACGGAGATGGTTGCACGAGCGCATGACGAGGTGGATGACAGGTTCGATGATTTGACCTTGAGCCCCTTTGATTCCTAACTATGGGTCATTTACAGCGACTACAGATGAGCTTCGGGCAGCGCCCTTGGTATGGAGTTTATTCTAAGCTCTGCATATATGTATATATGAACGATGTGTTATTACAGGCTTGACGAATTGATACCATCCGAATAGAGCGTAATGACTGTACGAGTCAGTAAAGATAGAGACATTGGCTCAAGGATCAATCAGCTCCCAGTATGTCGAATTTCACAAGTTCAGGATCAGCTTCGTCGGGCATTAGCGACACAGCATTATCTGCTACTTAACCGAGCGCTAACTAGGTACAGATCGTAATACGTCTGTACAGTCTGTATTTGCGCAGCAATCAAGCTGCGGTCCGCTAGCCGTCTAACGGCCCGACAAACTCGTCGCGATGAAAACTTCCCTAGGAGTCCTGATGTTGGGGCGGTTCAGTACAAATAATCAGTACCTAATAGAGAGTCCAAAATATCAGAAACAAACGACTAGCCCAGGGAAGTACGTACCTGTGATGGGTATTTACTCGTATTTAACTGTTTCCCGTTAGTTGAGGGGCTGTAGATAGGCTAGTAGGTATCTATCTTAGCGTCAAGAAACAGGGCCCGCGAGCATGAGACTCGCTCTGCAAATTCACGTAATTACAGTCTGTATGCATGACCCCTTGAATTACCACGGACTGCCAGCAAGAAAGGCCGGTGATAAGAGTAGCTCGAACTCCAATCAATCAACTAGGTAGTTACGATCGACTCCTACAATGATTTCGCGATTACGAGACAACATGTCGTAGAATCAGACTTCCACATGATGTTTGTATACCTAGTTATAGGTTACCATAGTCTATTGGCGGCCCGTAGCGGCCCGTAGTGGCCCGGGCAAGACCCGGGTTCTGCCTGAGTACTGCGCAAACAACCTAAATACCTTACCCAGGTAGGTGCAGTAGGTAGGTAACTACCTGGAAGGGACACTGCGCAAATCAGCGCTCGAATTTTTACAGGACAAGCCTGGAAATAGGCACGGAGTATCTAGATACCTCCGACTGTCCAATCAGCCAACGACTTCATCTTGGACCGGTTGAAAAGGAAAGGCATGTTCCGTATTGCGATATTCCCGTACATTACTTACCTACGAATACGTATCTAAGTAGTTGTCAATGGCTAACGTTACGTCCGTACTTCCGTACTAATTTACGGATGGCAGACTTCGTGGGGCAGCCAAATCCGTCCCATCTGGTTAACTAACCACTTGTCATCGCGTTTGATGCGACCCGCGTCAATTCATTTTATTTGCGACTACCTACATGACTCCGGGTGCCACGAACGGGATCGATCAAGCCAGATCACAGTTCACTCGGATCCTACCTACCTAGTATAGTAGGGAGCAATAGGGAGCAACGCCCTTACTCGGTCCACTTGCCCCCCATGGATCCCGTACCATGCTCACCATAGTCGTCTCCGCGATTGCCCCCGTTTGCTGACTCGTTCCGTGTCGATCTTCGTGCCGCCGCTAGAGTCGGCGAGTAATGACACCACGTCACCAGTAACATGAGCCATACCTAGATACCTTTTACTCGATCCTCCTAGTCTTGAGCTTGATATACTCACCATCCATCCATGCCCCTGTACGCTTCACGGCCTGCGTATGCGTGTCTGTCAGCTCGAACCCAACAACCGGCCAAGCGCTCTCGCTCTCACTCTCGACTTCGCAAGTCTCAAAGCCCAGCGCTCGTGATATTGCGCCGTCTTCATCATGCGGCTGCCCGCGTTTCCGCGACGGCGGCCGTCCCATGTCGTGCGCTACATTATTGCCCTCGTCTTCGTGTTATGCATTCTCTATTACATCTGGGATGATTCCGACAGCTCGTCCGTTCACAATCTCAACGGCGCCATTTCCGACCTCCCCAGTGTCGCCGAGCAAGTCGCGGTACAAAATCCATCGAAGCCGCCCTCGCCTGAACAGCCGTCGGACGGACTAATTCCGCAGGAGAGTACGGATAGCAAAGAGGAAAAGGGAACAGGATACCGTCAGGGTGAAACCCCCGGAGGCGACAGCACATCGGACCACGAGCCTGGCAATGCGCACGGCGATAAACCGTCTAGCGATTTCCCGCGTCACCACCCTATCGACGACCTAATCCGCACCGCCGAGAAGGACTTCAAGGCCGTTCTCGCCAAAGAGTCCACTACTCTTTCCCAGGCCGCCGAGGCCTATCGGGTGCGCCGCGGTAGGCACCCGCCCCCCGGCTTTGACAAGTGGTTCAGCTTCGCCCAGGAAAATGGTGCCATCATAGTCGAAGATTTCTTTGATCGCATTTATCACGACATAAACCCCTTCTGGGGCCTCGACCCGCGTGTAATTCGCAAGGAAGCCTGGGACTTCGAGATGACCATCAACATTCGTGACAACGTAGCGACTGCCGGGAGTGATTGGTTCTGGACACAACTCTGGTTGAAGATGATCAAGACGATTGAGCATCTTTTACCAGATATGGATATTGCCCTCAACGCCATGGATGAGCCGCGGTTGGTCGTTCCCTGGGAAGAGATCGCGACGTATATGAAAAAGGCCCAGCGTACCCGTAAGCTGGTGCCCGTGAAAGAGGTCATATCCACCTTCCAGCATTTACCTACCCCCGGAACAGATAAGAAGCCTGCGACCCGAGACAAACAATGGGATGAGACGAGTGAGACGACCCTCAGGTGGTGCGCATGGCGTGTGTGCTTGGAGAGAATCGCTAACTCTTGATAGCTCCCTTCTGGTTGATAGCACGCCGTGGCTGTCCCCCAGACAGCCCGGCCCGGAAGTCCGGTGTGGTAAAATCTTACGACAAGCCCGTCTTCTCGCCTCAGTGGGCCGCACCACATCAGTTCCAGGGTTACGTGTCTAACTTTTCGCTCTCGACCGAATTCTGCCACCAACCCGACCTGCAAGCCCTTGAGGGAATATTCATCCATCCGCTATCCACGCGTGCCACCCGAATTCTATACCCCCTTTTTGGAGGAAGTAAGCTAGCTACAAACAACGAGATCCTCCTACCTGCGCCAATGTACTGGAGCGAGGAAGAAAGATTCATGGGCGACGGTGATTTTGGGCCCATGTGGGAAGACAAGATCGGGTCGCTCACCTGGCGCGGAGTCGCCACGGGAGGATTGAACCAGGAATCGACTTGGCGCGGCTTTCAGCGGCACCGCTTTGTAGCCATGAATAACGGGACGAAACTGGCACTCGCTGAATCTGAAATCGAGCCGCCCGCCAACTTCGAGTTGCCCGCCGCTGCGTATGATATCATGGCGAGCCGCGAGAAGCGCTTAGGCGACTGGGTGTCTGAATGGGCCGACGTGGGCTTCACCGACCTCATGTGTGATCCCAGCTACAAGTTGAACGATGGTGATCCTTGCTATACGAACGAGCATTTTGAAGTGGTTCCAGGCGAGGATATGACATATCAGTTCGGTTACAAGTACCTACCCGACGTCGACGGCAACTCCTTCTCTGGTCGGTATCTCGCATTTCTTCGAAGTACTGGATTGCCGATCAAGAGCACTCTCTGGCACGAATGGCATGATAGCCGCCTGATCGCTTGGAAGCATTTCGTGCCCATGGACAATCGCTTCGGCGATTATTACGGTATCATGGAGTACTTCTTAGGATATGGCAAGACCAGACCAGGCCATGACCGCGCTGCCCAAAAGATCGCCATGGATGGCAAAGCTTGGGCGGAGAGGGTACTCAGGAAAGAAGACATGCAAATTTACACACTCCGATTACTCCTTGAATATGCGCGCGTCTCGGACGATCGCAGGAATAAAATGGGATGGGTTGAAGATCTAAAATCATGAGGAGACAAGCGCACCATATCCTCATCATTACCGTTTATCATTATCATCATCACGCGGCGGGATCACCCGCACATGTCCATGGAAAAACAGCATGGATGGTGTATCATCAGGGTAACGGCGTTCAGGTGTCTAAAGCTTACCTATTCTCCCGAGACTGGACGCCGCGGGGAAAGGGGAAGCCGTGTTAGTTTTGAGTGGTGAGAGCTTCGTTATACCGTTGTTCTTTCAAGACCCCGATACCAACAACCGCGCTTCATACCCTTGCTATTTTTTGACTAATTATCCTACGCATGCAACGCGGGCTTGGGTCCCGTCGAACTCGAGCCGTAGCATACCTAGATCATGTATCATTATCATCAGGAGTCGCATATCAACCACTTAACGCCGTCGACATTTACAACAGTGGCATCTTCAAAATCATTTATGAAATGAGTGCCTGAGTGTAATTAGCTATTAAGGTACGGCCCAGGAGCAAACTTCGAATCGTCTAGCCATGACGTGACTTTGTTGATGCATTACCTAGGCATGCATGCATGTCCGAGCAATGATAAAGTCTATCTACCTAGGTAGGCAATTTGCCTCGCCTTCCATGGTCCATAGGTAGCTCATTTCATGCCTAAACTTTCAATGTCTTTCAACCCTGCAAACGGCAACAGGTAAAAAAGCCAAACCCTGAACCCTGAAGGCTGAAGCTTCTTCGGGGCCTACTTAGCAGGAACTGCCGGGGCTCAGTAACCAAATCGAACGTGTGCTTTGTCGGACAAGGAAACGACGTCATGTACACAGACAATAGTATCGTCGTCACCGATTCACGAAAGAGGGGAAAGCAAGAGTACAAATGAGTTGTCTCACTCAACATCAGTTCATCTTCTTTATCATCAATCCCCATCCTAAGATTCTCAAGATATATTTCCAAGATATTCTTACGATATCCCTATCAGTTTTCATTCTGTCTGCAGAAACCACGACTACTAGTACAACGAATTCAAACCTATCATAACAACATGGACGCTCTCAAGAACCTCGCCGGCGGCAACAAGGCCGGAAACACACAGCAACCCGCCGGCTCCGGCGTCAATGCTCCTGTTGCTGGCGGTCAGAAAGACGATTATGGTGACAAGGGTAAGATAGAATGAGGAATCTCTTTCCACATACATGCAGTCGCATCTGCAAATCATACAATCATACCTACCATTCATGGATATCGAGCCCAAAAGTGCTAACAGCAGACAGGCGCCGAGTTCGTGAACAAGAAGTACCTCGGTGACAAACTCAACCGAACTCAACTCGAGAAGATCACCGACAAGGGACGGGAGACTCTTGAGAAGGCAACTGGGTAAGCTAGATCCCCTTTTCCCTCCATTTTAGACAATCTCAACTCCTTTCCCCATCCGCCCTTTGGTTAGAGAGAAACTAATTTATCCATCTCCCGTGACTAGCAAGAAAGTGCCCGATAAAGTTTCCAACTAAGTTGATCGATTGAATAATTTTATCGAGGGGTAATGGGGAGAAGGCACTTTCGGAGTTAATCATGAGTGGTTGGCTGTTTAGACTGTGTCTGTGTCTGTACCAGAGCAAGATGAGCGACATATCGACAAACACACCTGAGGTCTAGGGTGGGCGTGGATTGTCGGGCATGATTGACACTGAAGAGTAACCCGTCAATCATATATATATTGTTAAAGAATACTAAATCTCACAAGATTCCTACCTACATGAATTGAACGCGGAAGCTTCTTGATCCTTTACACTATAAATGCGCACTCGATACGCAAAACCCGCCCAGATTCCCGCCTGTCTGAATCAGAATGAGAAGGAGGGTTTTGGGCTCCTGAGAAAATAGTCAGATACGTACGCGATACAATGATACAATCCCCGTAATAAAAAGAATCAAAATATCCAAACCCTCCAAACCCTCCGAAAGAGTGGGAAAAAGAAAAGAAGTCTCTCGATCGGGGAATCGAACCCCGGCCACCTGCGGCTTGTCAAACGATGACAAGCAGGTATCCTAGCCACTAGACCAATCGAGATACTGCGTCGGGTCCAATTAATGACTCAAGTGTGGGAGGGGCAGTTGAGCTAAACGTCACGAGTCCCCGGCGCCCATTAGGTACATTCCGTACGACTTTACACAAACAAGCACATCATACATGCCTTCCAGTCTCTTCTGGAATCAGGAGGCAAACTGTGCGTGTACTATGTATTCAGGCAGGAACTTACTCGGCGCTTTATGCACGCAATATATAATGATGGTCGTATTGGCAACAGTATGGGTGTTGGCCAACCCGGTACGGACGCTTTGAGCTGCCATTCCTGTTGGACACGCTGATGCCGTACTTGGGCGTAGGGTTGCACTCAGGAGAATGTAGGTAGGTAGGTACCTACTTCATACCCGTACGCTCTGATGTATTGATACCTACACGACATTACCGGGAAACGTGCGAGTTAAGGGGGGATTGTAACTGCCTGTTCCAGATCGACTTCGCCTAACCTAGGTCATTTGAATTTCGAGAATTTATTTACCTTGATAAGGGATCTCGGGAGTCGGCAGTATGGTGACATAGCATCGGGCGACGACAACCGGTACGAGACAGAAATCTGTTCTGCACGCTTCGTTAGTGTGGAGGGCTTGACTAAGTGCATGATCCGTGTTAAATACATGGCGGTCGGCGCTCATTCTGTACCCTATAGGTACATACATATATCTATCTAGATGCTCGGACTGCGGGGCAATTTGACGCGCCAGGAGAGCAATTACACTAATGTACCTAATTCTTCGCTAGCCACGCTAGTCTATTACCACTAACCACACTAATTCATGTAATTTAGACGTACGCTAGCACGTATGTGGGTACAACAATTCCCGATATGTATGTATTCGGTACTTTGGTCGGAATGCATATCGCGTGCGCCGTTGAAGTCTTCCGTACCAGACGGGCCAAATTCCCATCGAAAACAACAAACTCCGCATCATCGCACTCTTCTCTCTCTCTCGACCACCAACATCTACATCTACATCTACATCTACGTTACGTACTCGGCGTAGGTACTTCACGCGTGCCCGGTGATATACTCGTATGTACACCACCACATTATCTTACCTCGCCTCTTATCGACTGGCATAGCTGTGCCCACAAGACACAAGACGCATGCATTTATAACCCCTGTAGCTTTTTACATGCAGTAGTCGTGCGGTCGTGCGTTGGGTTTTCTTCCGACTCCTCGAGGCCTTCGAACATCATTCGAGGAACCTGAGACCTCAACCAGTCGCGCATGTTACCTTGCCATGGGAGAAGACGACAGCCCCGGCCTTGGCCAGCATGGAGCCGAGCCGAAGCAGGATTGGCTGCATCCTCAGCAGCCACAACGTAACCCCCCTTTCAATGACAACAGCAGCTTCGTCGAGACCACCAGGCTCGAGCCCGATGACGAGCACCACGTTGATTCCATAACAGAGGAGCAGCATGTTCGCGCTCACCTGCTGGACGTCGAATCGAGCTTCCTTCCCCCCACCTCTCCCACTATCCAGGTCACCGGCCCCGATGCCGGTGTAGACGACACATACCTGTTCGATATCACTTCTCGGAAACAATCCCCGAGACAACAGGCGCAAGACGACGGAGATACGGTGGATAAAGAAGAAGAAAACGACAAACAGCAAAGCCAACAGCCCAACTCGCAGGCTGAGGCTGTTTCCGTACTGAAAACGCCCGACGTGTCAGACACCAACCAACAGTCAGGTCGCGAATCCCTCACGGCCACGCCTACGCCCGCAGCCAGACATACTCCCTCTACTGCTCACGCCACACCAGACCCGATCCCGACCGTTTCCGTACACTCAGCCCATCCAGAAATCTCCCCGTTACCCGATTCGCAGTCTGACTGTACCTTCGCCGACGATAGCCACGCCACTGACGCCACTCTTGCTCTTGAGAACTTATCCTCCCCCACGACCGCCGCCGCCGCTCGTGCCGTGTCCAGGGCTGCCTCTGCCGCCGCCAATTCTACGGCTCACGAACTCTCAGGAGAGCATGGAGGGGGCGCGCTACTTGCCCAAGATAGCTCAAATATGGAAGATACCCGCGACACCGATGATGGTGCCACTTTGGCCCATGCCCCCAACCCGGACTACAGCAACTCAGAAATTACCGCGAGCGCAGTGTCCACCGATGCTGGAGCTGCCTTGGGCAATGCATCGAGGAACTCTCAACGTCCCAGGTATCTCCACAGTCGAACTGGCAGCCACCGCTCATCTTCTTCTTTCCTCACTAGTAGTGACGATGTGGAAAGCGACGTGACCGTTGGCATGGGCGCCGATTACGCTCTACATTCAGGAGGAGCCGCGCCGGCTTTTGGTCTAACTCCCAGCGCCAGCCGCGAACTCTCTCGTTCTATTAGTATAGGCAGTATGGCCTCGGGCATGGATGACAGTCTTGACTCCATACGTCAAGGTCCGCTTGAGCCCCTCCAAGAAGTGGATAGCCCCATACGTGAACATGCGGCGGACGCCCTGGTTACTCCCAAGGCCAATAGAGGCCCTCTTAAGCCCCCCACTGACACCGCCATTGCACGTCATGTCCGCAATGTCGAAGTACCCGAGTCTTTGGCCCAGGAATACCAAAACAAGGGTGGTTTGTCGACACCGCTAAATCCTTACCCCAAACCCTCCGATTTTACGTCAGCACCCAACACCTCTACACGCAATGGGAGGAGCATGACGTTAAAAGAGCAGTCAAGCACCATTGACCGGCTTTCCAAAGAAAACTTTGATCTCAAGCTCAAAGTCATGTTCCTTTCGGACCGCCTTGATAAACTCTCTGAAGAAGGTATTAAGGAGATGATCTCGGAGAACGTCGAGTTGAGGACTACGTTGGCCGTCCTTCAAAGGGACAATAAAGTACTAAGACGCCGGGCCAAGGATCTTGAGAAGCGACTTCGCGACGAGGAAGACCGTCCCAGCACCGCTCGAAGTGGCTTCTCGTCCGAGGGGCGAGTCACGCCCTCATCGGAATCGGGTGCACAGACTCACGAAGAGGAATTAATCCATATGCGCGAACAAATTGAAGAATATGTCCGTGAGATTGAGCGACTCCGATCGGATAATATGGCCGGCGAGATGGAGAAAAGGAAGCTAGTTGAGACAGTCAAGACGATGGGAGACAGAGCTACTGATCGTGCAGGGGATGCCCTGGGGCGGCAGGAAGAAGCAGATGTGTGGAAAGACCTATTAGAACAAGAGACGGCACGACGCGAACAAGCGGACGAGGAAAATCGGGCGTTGCGAGAAGAGATCTTCCAATTACGGCAAGAGACTAATGGATCTGTGCCATTGGGTGGGGGCTCAATGCAGCATACCACCAACATATACAATATCACGAGGAAGCCGAGACAGTCTTCACCTTCACGGTCGCGTCCACTTTCCAGATTATCAGGCGAAGCCGACCAGAGCAACACATTTAGTCAGTCGTCAACATTGGTCGAGGAGCTCCGCCGTGAGAGTGAGAAGCTGCGGCATGAGAATGCTGAGTTACGCAGAGAGGTGGGCGCCCAGACGTCGATGCTTACCTCTCGAAATCGCGAAAAAGAGAGGTTGTATCAGGAGATCGAAGACCTCAAGCTAGCCCAGAGACGTGGCGGGCCTGCACCTTCGACCCTCGATAGCCTTCTCGATCGGTCTGCATCCCGGTCCGGCGCTAACGACCGCCCCATCTCACGGGGTAGTGGACTGTCCCGGTTGACCATGACGGTGGAAGAGGATCCGGAGCGAGAAGAATTGGAGAATAAGATAGCTGAACAGCGCGATAAAATCAACGAGTTGAAGTTCAAAAACCAAGAACTCCAGCGAGATGTGGAGACATATCTGGCAGACCTAGAAGATGCGACGGAGGGTAAAAGACAGGCCGAAGAACAGATTGCTGCCATTCAGGACGATCTGGATAACACGATGAATGATCTGATGATAATCCAGGCTGAACGCGACGAAGCATTAGAGGATCAAACTGCGTGGGAGGGTAGGTTCAACGACTTACGCATAGAGGCCCAGACCGTTATCGACGAGCTGGAGAACGAAGCCGACCAGCAGAGTGATGAGATCAATAAGCTGCGAATGGATCTTCAAGATCGTTCAGAGAATTTTGAAGCCCTTCAGGAGGAGATGCGTAGGATGACCGACTCCCTCATTAAACTCGAGGACGAACAAGCCAAGACACAAAAGAGGATTGAACAGCTTGAACAAGAGCTGACAGATTCCAGCAAGGAACTTGAGGACTTGGAAGCTCAGCTTTTGGAAGCCAACGAAAAGGGTCAACGACTCGGCGTGCAACAGGAGTCCAGCCAAGGCGAAATTGCTTTCTTGCGGGAGGAGCAAGAAAGCGATAAGATTCGGATTGGCGACCTCGAAGCTGCCGTTGCAAACGCTGAACAAGTAATAGCAAATGAGCGCGACCGGGTTAAAGAGCTGGATCAGCGACTCGCTGACGAGCGGAAGCAGTGGGAGCTGACTTCTACCCGCGAGAAAGCAGAAGCGCAGCAAGTCCAAAATGACCTCAACCGGGAAGCATCCTCGGCTAAGGAAGAGGCTAGGCTCCTCCGAAAGAGCCTTGGAAATAGAGAAGTAGAGGCTACGCAATGGAAGGAAAGACTCATGGAACTTGAGAATAACTTGCGAGAGGCTCTTGGAGACTTGAATGGCACTCGATCCAGTCTGCTACAGGTGAGATTCTTCCCCCTTCTAACACGGTGTATGCGAAGGGCACAACTAATCGGTTTCTAGTCCATTGCTACGCTTCAACGTGAACTGGAGACTACCGTCCGTGAGCTCGATACTACTAGGAGCTCTCTCCTCGAAAAAGAACGCATGATTAAGCAACGCGATAGTTTGCTAGAAACCCATGCTCTTGAGTCTCGGAAGCTTGGAGATCTTCTCGATAAGGAACGACAGGCTCATCGCATCACCAAGAACCAGTTTGAGACGTTTGAGCGCACTCATCAGCACGTTTCAAGAACAGTCACGAGTCAAGATTCACGCATCGTGGAGCTCGAGACAACACGTGCAACCGATAAGCGGAGGATTGCCCAACTTGAGGCCACGTTTAAGGAACAGCTTGTTGAGCGAAACAACCTACTCCTGATGTTGTGGACACGCCTATCCATGCTTTGCGGCTCCGACTGGGCCCACGACAATAGCTTGATTAACGGTCGGGCGCTACCTTCCCTCGAGTCCATATCGACTATGCTTCCGGGATTTAGTAAAAACCTACTAGCCGCCATCAAAATGATCGAGACGCTACTGGGCAACTTTCAATCTCGCATAAAGTCAGTTGAGCGGGATCTTTGGAAGGATTACCATGCGCTTGAGAACACGCTAGACTCGAACAACAAAAAGATAGAGCGGCTTGAGGCCCTCGTGCGATCTGGTGTTGCGTCTGGCGGTCCGGACGCACTGGCGCGGCTAACGCAGTTGGAGAGTGCATACCGAGCTCTCAAGATCGAGAACGCAACGCTCCAGCGTGCTCGTGATGCTCGCACCAGAGGTACGGGCTACGGCGAGCGAACGTCGAGTAAACTGACTAGTCATGGCTCCAGTGAAGACTTGATGGACCTAGGAAGCCCATCACCCTCGGTTCCCACGGGACCGGGGCCAGGCCCGTATGGGCGAGAATCCAGACTTCCTCGCAGCGTGACCACTCACCTCGAACCAACATCCAGCAAGAGCAGAGCAAGCAGTGCGAGTCGGAATTCCTCTAATACAGGGGCCGTCGATCTTGGACGCGGAAGCTCGCCTCACGGTGATTCCGGCCCATCGCGAAGCGGGGACCAACAACAATGGCTCCTCCGATTACGCGAACTCGAATCCAAACTAAAGGAGGAGAGAGAGGCCAGGATGATGGATCGAGCCGCAGCACGACAGAGAATACAGGATAGCGAGCGACAAAACAGCGAGCTAGCTGCTGAGTTGATACGCGCCAAGAGAAAGGCCGAATAGAAACCCTAGTGGAGGACGCGACGCCTCACAACAACAACAGCAACGCATGCTTGGGGGTGTTTTAAGGGATGAGAAATCACAATTGGTTTATCACGGGGAGTGTGAGGGGATAAGGCGTAAAACAAGACATGAACTTTGTGTAGGTTATCTAGTGTAAAGGCCATAAGGGCAGCGCGGCGTCTGAGGCGTTTCATTCATTATTATATATAATGCCTCTGAAAAGGGAGGGTGTTTCTTTTTTTTTCGTTTTTCTCCTTTTGCATGGCGTGTTTGTTATTCGGGAAGGAAGGTCAGTCGAGTAATTTTGTTTGCCAACACGGAAGTAAACAAACAAAGATGTTTTTTACTGGCGTCTTCGGTTGTAAAGAGAAACACGTTACCTACCTCACTATAGCATATCGTTTACTTTGTATCATGGAATAGAAAAGTAGAGAGAAGGCATTTACATATCCTCGACGCATAACTGCTGGAATCCCTATTTGTTTTAGTACTTGCCCTTCCAAGTGCTGTTTTGCGCATCGTGGCTTTGACTAATTGGGGATGTATGTAGATAGATAGTGGAAGCCACTTTTCACACACACATCCCAGTCAAGATTCGGGGCTGTAAGTTCTTTTAGTGGGAGGCCTGAAGCTGAAGGAGGGACAACTACCCCGTTATGACGACTGCATTCGTTGCAAGTGAGATAGATACCTATCGCAAAGTTACTGGCGTCGTTGTGTCTGTAGATGTTGCAAAGGCGGCTCGTAGATGGGAGATTGGGGTTCAGGTCATGTAAGTTCAACGTAGATTGATTAGGTTAATTGATTGTCGGCTTCCTGAATGGGAGCTGTGGTATAATCACGACCCCATACCAGAATCACCAAACATTCCCTTTTGGTCTGGGAACATTACATTATCCACTTCCTGATTGAATTCGTGCCGAAATGGTGCAGACCCGGATACGCCCTCAGCGTTGTGCGCGGTAGGAAACCGAACACACGGCGGATATGCATCATGACAAAACACACGGTGACCAAAGCCTGACACATGGTCATAGCAGGCCATGTGCTCGACTTACTCCCCGAACCACATCGAAACACAGTGACCTTTTGTCGTTTCCACAGGCAAAGTCAACCGTCTTGTATGGGCACGGGGACTAGGCAAGGAGATTCCCGATGATGTCTGCTTCCCGCGGAATCCCTTCGCGTACGCGAGCCCCTGCATGGGCGATAGTATCGGCGCGTCTCTCGACGGGGAAGAAGTCACCGCAACACTAGGCCCATGCGTGACTGCGCAAGGCGGTGATTACCGACTTGCCTCATTCCACCCCTTCGTCAACGCGAATCATCTGTCCTGCCCTATCTTCATCGAGCATCCATCCCTCACCGCAAGATCGCGCACCATGTGTAGAGGCAGGCCATCAATCCCTAGATAGACGACATACGACCCCGACTAGGTATGCTCGCGGCCACGTCGGGCTTCAATCTGAAGACGACTAACCTAGAGTAGTCCACGACTCCTACTGGGAGGATAACGACAAAGAACTCCCTCTCGTCGTCACGGATTGGATTCTTATTTCGGCGGATACGCAGCAGGCCAATATACTGCGGAAATTCCCGCGTGCAGCAGGCCGCCCTGAGCGCCCGGTTACGTGCACAAGCTCCGTACCGTCTACCGCCAACGTGATTCCAACCGAACGGACCTCCCGCATCCAGCGTGGACAAGTCCGTGAAATCCCCGCCTATCTCGACGGCGTAGCGAACGGGACCAGCAAAGCAACTCGGGAATGGTTCGCAGAAGAGCCCTTCGCTTCCGACAATGAAGACGACTGGATAAAAGGCGGCATCGGCGTGGAAGGCGATAGTGGCGCCGCCATCGTGGATAGCGACACCAACACTCTAGTCGGACGACTCCGGGGTCGAAACGCCATACTGGGGTCCAGGGCCCCGGGTTACATTCTTCACGCCGATTGCCGATCTACTCGATTATATACAAGAGAAGCGCGACATGTCGGTTCGGCCCCAACTCCCTCAAGACCGAGACGAGGCCGGTCGCGTGTACCGTCTACCCCGTCTGTAAGCGATGTTATGAGATACGAGAATATCAAGATAGATACCAGGCGCTCATCGCGGGAATCCCTGGTATCCATGATTGGCGTGCACGACAAACGATATTACGTCCGTCTCGGAACTAGAAACCCCCCAGCGAGGAGCCCTATCAATACGTCTGTAACGATAGTGTTGGTTCGCCGTCGCCTAATATGCAAGGGCTCTACCCTTTCACCCAAGCGGCATCGCCTGATGCGCCGGAGCTACGCAGTCCCTATTCCCTGGGTTTCGTCTACCCGGAAAGTCTTAGCGAAGAGGATCTGTGCGAATCCAGCTGTCCACAGCCGAGCAAAGTCGCACTCGGCAAAAGACCGGTTGTTCCGCCGGCACAGGAGCAGGGACACGTAGACAAGCGGAGAAGGTTTCACATGCACCGGTACCGTCCAAATGACTCAGTAGTGGAGGGAGGTCAAGGCTCATGCCGGTCTTATTGAATGTTTAGTTTTGCTTACATAGGCAGTGTACTATCAGGCCGGAAACCCTCCTCGGCTCATCTTTTTGGCCCGTTGGTCGCGACGATTATGATTTGCTCTAGACCCTTTACTCGCTTCCTTTCGCCTCCTAGCGTTTTCGGTCTCCTTGTCGCCGCTGGGGCCGGCCACGTTTCCTCCCCGGCCGCGACCTCGTCCTTGGCCCCTACCTCTACCCCTACCGCGGTCGTTCGGCCCCCGAGAACTAGTCTCGCCAGAGTCGCCGTCCGCTTCTTCGGGCGAGCGGGCTGACGGAGCACGCCAGGCAGTCGACGCCAGAATTGGTTGGTCGCCACCGAAGGAGTTGTATTTCGTCACTAGCTGTTTCATTTGATTGGGCGTCCGAGCGAGCATGACGGCCCAGCCTTCGATTGCTTCGTCAGTCATGCCTGTGGTTTCTTTCAGTTTCGCTCTTCCATCGCTTCGTCTCGTAGCCGCGTCTCTCTCAAAAGTCTTAGGGTTAGCCTGGTATGCTCGGAATAGTGCCTCGTCATTGGCGTCCTTCCGCCTTTTCTCGTCCGTGTCGTCTAGATGGCCATCGTTCGCAGCAAAGCCGACGTCGGCAGCATCATATGTATCATCTCGTTCATCATCGTCTGCATCGAAAGCCGAAAGTGCCGAGAGAATGGCGGCCTTGTTGGGAGCAGAAGCGTGATCGTTGAGGATGTCGTCTGTAGTTTGTTCCGGGTTGCGTTTGCCAAAGTGCAGTTTGGAAACATCAACTTCCAACCGGTCCAACTCATCATCATCATAAATGTTATGGCGAGCAGGAATTTGGGGAGGGGTTGAACGAGGTGCGATACCATGGCTTTTCCTCCGTGTGCGCTCGGGCGACCTATAATTTAATCAGTAACTACTTCAGAAGATTCAAGAAAGACTGAAAATGGAAAGACTAACAAGGCCCTTGTGCGATCAGCCCTAGCTAAATGAGGCGGTAGCGAATCTTCAAGCAAATGCGCTATGATTTGTTCCGTGTTTTCACCGTATTCATCAAGCAATTGTGAGATGAACCCAGATCCTAAGTCAGGGAACAGATCCTGGATCTGAGATATTTGACTCATTCGATGAACTCGTATCTCTCCCCGGGTGTCGATTTCATCTTCTTCCCTCATGACGCCTTTACCCTTATCAATCTTGCGCTTGATGAAGCGTTTTGGTGGTGCATTAGCACCCGGCTTACGGTATCCTTCAAGCGCAGCAATGACAGATCTGGTGCGAGCGAGCCCCGTGTCGGACTGCTCGAGGCGTTGTTGAACCTGCTTCAAGATAGGCGTGGCTGTCACAAGCTCGGCAACCATGGAGTCGTTGGCATTCAGGGGGCCAGCTTTATGAGCCTCCGCGGCCATCTTCAGGGAGTAGAGTTGATCAGTGAGCATGGAATATCTTGGAGAATCGCCTTCCGTTAAACCGACAAGACAGAGATAAGCCGTCGTGATGATCACTTTCCTCAGCGGCGGGTTCATGATTGTGAAGCAACTGATGAGGCCATCGAGGAAATCACTTCCAACCTGGAAGAAAGCTGCCACATGAGGCGATGTGTATATTAGATGATTCAACCTCTTCAGACGAATCTCAACGAATGTCAACTCTCCCTTGACACCGGCATGAAGAGACAGTATCAGTGACTTTTTCAAGGCTTGCAGAGAGGTCGCGGCCTCGGGTAATTGGGCTGCAAACTGAACCGGCGGCCCTGCCTTCTTCTTCCCATAAAGCCGGCTGAAATCGGAGAGAAACTCCCAGGTCAATATTGAAGACGGGGGAGACGAGAAATGCCAGAGTCTCGAGCATAACAGGAAACATGCGCGAAGCAGCACCGAAGCCGTTCTCGAGGGCCCAAGAATGGCAATGCCAGAAGCGGCTGATTCCTGGACCAAGGAGCGCAGGAATCCCGCAACGGACTCGTCCTGTTTCATGTGTCGTTCCAGATCATTTTCGGACAGCGAGAGATACGCTTCGGCTAGGTCTAGCCAAGACGACAGACAAACTTCCCATTCCGCGGGCACGATTCGATCTCTCCATGGACTTTCTGGAAAGGGTGCAAACGAAGGCAACTTTGGCGAAACGACCATGTTCACATGCAGGCGGACACCAAGCGTTGGCACTTGTGTCGATGACAAGGGACAAAAGGCGTCTTTCAGCCTACGAAGCTGAGTAAGCAATTTTGTCGTGAGGGAAAACAGGCCGGGTTGTATGTCATAGTGAGTCTGATGACTTGAGGAACAAGTTGCTCGCCCGGCGTTACAGGGAGGGTCTTATAGGCTGGGAGGAGGATCCAGTGCATCTACACAATAGGTGCCAAGTAGACAATCTAGCCCGTGAATCATGATGAGATGAGATGACTCCATCCAATTACCGGAAGGCAAGCGCCGTTTTAAGTATGTAGATATCCAACACGGAGGGTGGGTAGGTGCATATGTGAAACTGATACATGCATGGCGCCCCGTAGTTTCATTTAAACGGTGTAGTCAGCCACAGCCACAGTGGCTCAACAACCCTTATCTTATCGGCCCGTCCACAGATTGGAAACTTGGGCTAGCAAAAGACCGACGAGAGCCCCACCAACTCGCGAATTATCTCGCCAAGCTCGCGATAATCATCCTTCGCCTTCAACTTGAGAGCATCAGCCTTCATCACGTTACCGAAACGCATACATACGTTCGAGGTGAGTAGCTTCGTCGCATATAGGGTCACCGTCGCAGTCTGCTAACCTTCGTTCTCAATTCCAGTCGTGAAGGCACTTCCATAGTCAACTAATCAACCCTCAATCCACCGGTTGCATATCCATCAATCACCATGTCTGGCTACAACAAGGAGAAGGAGTTCGGGTAAGGCGCAATAGCAAACGCCAAACCTTCCTCGAACATCTCCCACTAATACGATTATCCATTCAGCGAGGCTCCCAAGACTCACAAGATCCGTATCACCTTGACCTCGCGCAAGGGTACGTCAGCCCACCGTCGCCTCCCGCATAAGCTTCTCAGTCTAACATCCGAATTACAGTCCAGTCCCTCGAGAAGGTCTCCCAGGACCTGATTGACCGCGCCAAGAACAAGGACCTCCGCGTCAAGGGCCGTACGTGTCTACCAATCACCCAACTCCTCAACCAACCTAAGCGAAACAATTGCTAACTAAATATCTAGCCGTCCGTCTCCCCACCAAGGTCCTCAAGGTCACCACCCGTAAGACTCCTTGCGGTGAGGGTTCCAAGACCTGGGACTGCTACGAGATGGTTAGTTCTCATAATATTAACTCCCAGGAGTAACATGTCACAATTCAAAGCTGACCCCTTTCTCTTCCAGAGAATCCACAAGCGTCTCATCGACTTGAACGCCCCCACCGAGATCGTCAAGCAGATCATCGTCAACATCGAAGCCGGTGTCGAAGTCGAGGTTACCATTGCCGCTTAAGTGCGCTGCTTTTGGATAACCAAAACCGTAAAAAAAAAACTATGGTGGAACTAGGAATGTGCTGCTGAGGAAGGCCATCTTATCCTTAGCTCTATCATAAGAAGGGTCAATCGAATCTTGAACCCCATGTAGACGCAATACTATGGACCCCTCAAAATCAAAGGCAAAATACACGAAATTCCACAAAACTTAAAGCTTCGATCACATCGTATGCCGTGGAGCGGGTGAATATGCCTAGACATTATGCTGAAAGTAATTGGGTATCTTGCGTCGTAACCTGAACCATCATCATGGTAATGCCTTTGAGCCCCTAGCGCGCTGTATAGACCGAAAAACAAAACAAAATAATCCTTCGCCGTTCAACGCCGGTGTTATGCTACTGTGCTATTTATACAATTTCAGGAACGCCCCGGTTGTTGGGTAATAAGGCCCCTTATCCTTAAATCGTCCAAGTACAATCTTCCCGCATAGGCGGTACTTCAGGCATATCACCCTCAAACCGCCCTGTTGCCGCCATCCTGGCATATGTCTCTTTGACAGAGGCGTCATACTCGGCCGCGTCTGGCTCCGTATCTTTGTTATAACCTGGCGGCCCATTCGGAAACAATATCTTATGCCAGCCGCCATCGGGCTTACGGATGCCCGGTACCTGCTGGTCGAGGCTCGGGTTTGGGGGAGGTTGATCTTGATATCGGTCATTTACCCTCCATTTGTAGACGATGGGCTGGTTCATGAATGACGTAATGCGACCATCCATGGTCTTTGTGATATATGTTTCGGCAGGCGGGTGCTGCTTTGTGCTTCCCGGCGCGTAAGGCCCATTTCCGGCCTGGGTACCCGAGGCTGCCGCGGATGGCTGGGGCTTTGCTTGCGGTTGTCCAAACGGGTTGGGAGCTCCTGCCCCCATGTTCTGGGGGGTCGGTGCTCCGAAGGGATTATTAGGTTGTGTGCCAGCGTTCGTATGTGATGGCTGGCCAAAGGGATTATTTAGGGCGGGAGTAGGGGCCGAAGTATCCATAGACGACGAGCCGAAAGGGTTCGATGCTGCAGGGGCTTGTCCAAAGGGCGATGCAGTCGAAGAAGCGGCTTGAGGAGCCTGAGCAAAAGGGCTGGTGCCGAGCGACGTAGAACTCTGTTGGCCAAACGGAGTCGAGGATGGGGCACTTGGGGTGCCAAAGGGACTTGGTTTTTGACCTAGTGTAGACGGTTGACCAAAGGCAGATTGACCAACCTGCGCGAACGCCGATGGAGCTGTGGTAGATGCTGCACCGAACAGATTAGGTCTCTGGCCCAGGGCTGAGGCTTGGCCGAAAGCCGGAGCGGATGCGCCCATTTGTGATGGTTGCCCAAAAGCGGAGGCAGTGCCGCCCATTTGCGAGGGTTGGCCGAACTGAGAAGAGGGTGCATTTCCAAAGTGATTGGGTTGCTGTACTGGAGCAGATGGTTGGCCAAAAGCAGGCGTTCTGTTACCGAACGGGCTTGATTGGGTAGTATTTGAAAATGGGTTTTGATTGGTGGTGGTATTGGAGGCCAAGGAGTTGTCGAAGGCCGCCTTGACTTCGAATACGCCGGTCGCGCCGCCATTCTGCATGCTCTGGTTGCAAATGTCTATGCGATTGGGATGTTTGTTCTCGGCGGTGGTGATGAACTGGACAGCACCATCCAGATTGGACAGGGTAGCTTGGATCTGCTGCTCGGCCTGGTTGTATAGGGCAGTGACTTCTGATATCTATATCGCGATGCACGTATAAGTAAATCATTAATCGGCTTGGCGATACTGGAGAGGAGGGAGATACCGCTTGCTGCTGATTTGCAGATTGTCTGATGTAAAGCATGACCTCCTCCAGACTCTGTTCGCGTGGATATCCACCAAAAAGTTGCTCGGGAGGGTTTTTTCCTGGGCCATAGCATGACAAGATCCACTGAGGGCGCTCGTTGGCAAGATCGGTTTGGATGGTCTCTTTCGTGACCCTGTAGGGATTTGGAGCATCTTGCGCTTTCTGGGAGGATGAATTCAAGACATTGAAGCGGTTCGCACCGAAGGAATTCGAGCCCGTGTTTTCGCCGGGGTGTTCGAAACGACAATTTGCTACAACGACAAGGTCAAAGAAGTGCTTGAAGGGGATTGTTTGGACGGCTTACCTCCATTGCGACAATCGCCCCGTTGGTAGAACTTGCAGAGAGGCGCCATCAGCGCGGAGAGTCGAAACGAACGAGTCTTATAGTTCTGAATAATTGGAGCTAGAAAGTCCCCATGAATGAATCGTGAAGATTCAGTGCTAAAATCAGAGTGCTGTTAATGAAAAGGAGACTGCGACGAGAAAATACATAGATATGCTGAAAGGTGTTCTGGTCAACAATTCGCAGACTCGGAAGACGTCAATTGAGATCCACTGTTTATTAGGCTATGCCTAGAACTTACAAGGTCGATGATAAAAGGGTGGGCCCTTATCTAGATAGCTATCGCAGGAGCTCAGACCGTCTGCGCCACCAAGTGTGGCTGGTGGTAGTCGAAAGCCACTAACTAGATAATTAATAGTTTTGCATGGGAAGTTGGCCAATTGGATTATTGGATTACATATCTAGTTAGTTACCTAATACATTAGTTAATCGGTCGGGGCTTCATCACAGTCCATACTATAGACATAATCTGTAATTAGGTAATACATGGAGCTTCCGACGATGAACTGAACCATGTTTTGCGCGTGCTTGCCTGCTATCACCGTCATGACCATCGGATCATCATGCCTAACCAGCTCCCCTAATTCTGAACAGTGCTATTCACAAGCGGCTTCAGCCCATCATCAATATAATCCTGCGACCGCCAGGTCGACCAATCGTGCGAAAGCAAGCCCCAGCTCTCATCGAAATCCCGAGTGCCAGACCGGATATAATAACTCCCAGCAATCACCCAGATGAACCACCCGGCCTTCTGCTGCGTCAGGTAATCCGCAATGCACGTAGCATACACACCTTTCCACTCCGTGTCCGTCTGCGCGAAGCCAAACTCGGTCAGCACGACGGGAAAGACTGTCACCGTCTCGGCGTCGTCGTCGTGCATGGCCTGGAACCCGTCGGTATACAGACTGCTCTGCAGACTAGAGCAACTCGTCGCGCCGTTATCGTAGTTATGGATCTCGAGCACGAGTTTGTCCGCGTAACCGGGGAAGTCGGTGGCGCTGTATTTTGTTGTGCCGGGCGTCATGGCAGTGCCCTGGAATATAGGCGTGATCCAGGTGTCGAAGTCGAGTCCCGATAGGAAGATGAAGATGTCCGGGTTAGCGGTATTGATTTCACTGCTGGCTTGCTGTATGTGCGTGTACCAGTCCTGCCAGTTATACGACTGCGACTCGAGCGTGCTATTATCGTCCGGGGGGCGCAGTTCGTTGCGCAAGGACATTGATGTTAGCGCTGTCCAGGCTTTGCCGTGGTTTGCCATGTAGGTAAGACCGCGCAGCCAGTTTGATACGTTGAAGTCCGTGTCGCCGAACCAGCCATTGCCATCCGTTGTCGAACAGCACCATTCAGCCCGTGAAATGTGGTTATCCAAGTGTACGTGGATTTCTATGATCAGATAGAGCAAAGTTATTCGTAAGTCACAAATTGGGGGCCGTGTATGTCTATTCATCCGACTTGAGGAAGCAGATCTCATAATCACTCACGCTGCTTGGCACATTCTTCTGCCACCGCATTGAACACGTCTAATCGGGTCGTGCTCGCGTTGAATGACGGGTTCTTCGCGAGAAACTCGGCGTATACTGTCGGACCATTCGTTGAACCTAGAGCGTCGATGAATGATTCTTGAACTGTGGTATCCTGGCCATCATTCTCATAGATCTCATCGATCATCTGAATCGCGTAGGTCAGGCGAATCGCATTCATACCAAGACTCTTGATCTGGGAGACTATTGTCTCGATAGGTTGATATTCAAGGCCGTCGGGGATCACTGTCACCTTCGGCGTCAGCACACGAACAGTGGCATATGAACGTATTATAGGAGGGCAGGTAACATGACATATATGACTCTCGATATCGATTACTGCACCAAGTAATAACCCGCCACAACATGAACATCACTTACTAACTTCGCCATGACCCGGCCAATTCGCACCAGCGTACACAATTGTATCGCCGCGCGAGTTCTTCATCTCCGCACCCTGCACTTCGAATGGTCCATAAGGCCAAGCGGTCGACTCTCGCGGCGTAGGCGAAGCCCATGATAGAGCACCGCTCAGCACGAGCAGCGGCATCAGTAGTCGTCGCAGCATTTTGTAATGCGCACGCACGCTTGAATCCCTGTTTTCTAGGTTATTCCCTCGTTCAGCGCCCCCCCTTTTTTTTTCTTTTTTTTTAACTTGCTGGGAAAGACCGACTAATGGCAAGATTATATACAATCATCAATCTCCCAACCGCCCATACAAAACTGAAGCGATCCAATCCCACCCTACCTTGCCTCTCCATAGTTACCTAGTATGCACTCGATATGGATGCGGGGAGAGGTAAAGCGGAATTATTATTACCTTGTATTCACTTAACTATAGCCCCCCTGTCGATCCTCACTAATAATGCCAGCCTTTTTACCTCTTGTTTTGGGAATTTCAATGTGGCTTCCGGTTCATGAAACATGCATGAGATTCCGTCATTGCATCTTTGTGCCGAGTGGCCGAGTGACCCAAGTTTTACCACCTATCGGATCCAGAGATGCTGTACCGGTACTAGGCATGAAGTGATGTGGCTTTGTCTATCCCGTGGCATTGGTAACCGTAACCCGCAGCTTTGGAGAGATTCATTTAGGCGCGAGTGTTTTCCCAACATCAGGTGCTTGACTGGCGAATCGCGGTGGCATGCCGCGATTTCGTCTCAATGATGATAGAGGCCTAAGGTTAACTCCTGAGCCCGTGAAAGGGACACACATATCACTAAACAAGCCAGAATCACGCGATACAACGCTGGTAAACAAAATCATCGATACCCAAGTTCATTTCCAGTCCTCTCCACCTTATTTCAACAAAGGCACGGCACCTATTTACAAATCCATACTCCCCCGAGAGGACAGTTTCTCAACTCCTCTTCCGAAACTCAATCATCGGCCCGTTCTTCAGACTCGTGAACTGGTCAATAAGCTGATACTCCTCCTTCCTTTGTCGTCCCCATTCCAAATCCGCCCTCCCCTCGGCCGGATCGGCCATATTTGACTTCCTCATATCATAAATGAACAAAACCCTCGCAATGGTAGTCATAAGCTCAATATATGCAAGTCCCTTCCCAATACATCCGCGGGGACCGATGGAAAACGGGCAAAAGGCACTTTGTGCCAGCGCCACTTCATCTTCACTAACGGGGCGGCTGCCAACTGCTTTGGAGGGGATTGATGACCCAGCTAGCCACCGCTCGGGGATATACGCGAAGGGCTGTGAGAAGTATTTGGGGTTGTGGTGGATCGTGTAATGTGGTGTACCTACGACGACACCCTCGGGTACGTACTCGCCGTCGATGGCAAATCCGCCGGAGAGGACTTCTCGTGGAGGGATTCCGCCCACGGAGGGGGACATGCGCATAGCTTCGTCGATGCACGCGCGGAGATAAGTGCATGAGTTGAGCTGTGGTCCCTGTGCGATTTCTTCGACATCGTTGAATTTGCCTCGGATTTCCTCAGTCACTTTCTGTAGTGCGTGCGGGTTGCGCACGAGGTAGAAGAAAGTAGCGGCCATTGCTGTCGAGGTGGTATCTGAACCCGCGATGATCCTGGATATACTCAATTAGCATAACACGCGAAGAGCCTTCTTATGGTCGAGTCACATACAGTAAATTCGATTCGCCCCATAACTCAGGCATAGTAAACCCCTGACCAGTCTCGGGGTCTCGCGCCTGAAGTAAGTGATAGAAGAAATCCCGACGATCAGTATCATCACCAAGCTTCGTCCGTTCTGTCAACTGCGCTTTACTATACGCCATGTACTTCGCCCGACCCGTAGCGATCTTCCGGAATAAAACCTTATCGAGCTGTAGTTTCTCGACAATTCGCATGGTTCCGCACTGCTGCATATTAGCACTTCCCTTTCCTAACCTCAATCACAAAAGAAACTCACAATTAGATGCCGAGTAGTAGCAAGCGACACCAGATCCAGAGCATAGCGATTATCGGGCCGTTCAAGCATATGAAAAGCTTTCCCGAAACACAAATCACCCAGGATATCCATAGCCAGGTAATTACACCAGTCAGCCATATTCTTCGCTGGTGTCCAGCCCTTGCGATCGCCACCGTCGCCGGCTCCGAGACCGATCTGGCCACAGAAAGATCGCACGTTGGCGAGGATATACCGCTCCATTTCCTTCATGGCCTTTTCGCTGAAGGCCTGGGATAAGACTCTGCGCTTGCGCGCATGGACGGTCTTATCACGGGTGTTATGGGTGTTAGGCACAGGGTGAGCGAAGGCGTCATAGAAAGCGGCCTTGCGCACGTTGGCTTTGAAGCCGTAGATATCTCTCAGTGCGCCATTGGAATTGAACGATAAACTGTTCGGGCCGAAGCGCACAATTTTTCCTGAGATCACGCTATTTAGTCGAGCTCATTCTTCCATTCCCGGGCTCAGACAACAGGATAGATAGAAGACTAAGGAAATTCCATACCGTATCGCTCGTGCATGCGCCAGAACTGGAGATGACGATCTCCTTTCCAGGCATGATAAAGCTGATGAGCATCTGTAATTTTGGCTAAGAAGGGACCCGGGTACTTGGCCAATGGGTGGAAAAACACCCGATAGACGACGAGTCCAATAGACTTGAACGAGAAAACTGTCAATTACTGTCCGTTCAAGTATGAGATAGTGATCGTTCACACTTACATAGAGCAGGGCCAGGGCAACGGTGCCCGGTAAGATGACGCCAAGGTGAACGCCACCCATGGTGAATCAACTTACTCTGGTTTATGAGTTCTGATTGATATTTTGGAAGATAGATGGAATAGCAATGAGGGGGTGTCAAGGTAGATAGTATAGATTAAGTTACGTTCGCCGTGGAGTTTATGCCATCACTTGACGCAAAACTTCAACAATGTCCTTGTTTCATGAAAAATCGAGCTTGTCGTACATTAAGAAACGGAACAAGACCAGGAAATCAAGTCGACAACGAACTGGACGGCCCGCGTTGTCAACGGCCCGGTTACCCTAATAAGAGCCCATCTCCAATGCTGCCTCGGTTGCCGCGTTTCGGCTTGTCGCGGGCTAAGCAATAACGTGACGTCAATGAATGGTTGTCGTCTTATGGACAATGTTGCCCTTGAGTCGATGACTAAACCGTATTCTGACCGTATCACCTTATCAGACGGATGACGCTTCTTGCCATTCTGCCTAATAGAGTCCGCAGGTGGATAAAGTATACGATAATACGGCTACACGCGGTAATGCTCGCGAGGAGTTCGGAGCAACTTGACCGGCTTACCGCGGTCTGTAACGGGATGTATAGCGACCCTGGAATGTAATGTGGACTTAATAGGGCGATAGACATGAACCCCCGCCGAGGGAATGGATCATATGACTGAAATTTTATTTCAAGATTTTTCAAATCATGAACAAGGTCCCTTGGAACTCTGAACCCCGCCCGCTCGGAAAAAAATCTTGGATAGAAGAACACTTTCCGTCCAGAAAGACGGTAAGCTAAACCCGATCAATGTGCCGAGGAGAACCCTCATGTGGTTTTGAATGTAGGCATGCAATTGACGCGATGTGATGATCTGACGTGGGAATGCCCACACTTGTTCTCGATCCGTACGGAAGACGGGTTGAAAATGAGGATTCCATAACTCAGGGCGCGCCCAATAACTCCAAATCCGTAGGCGCTTTGCTGTTGATTCAAGTTGTGGACGAGGCCTTATCAGAACCGTATGAATAGCCATTTCGTAGACCATTTGTCAATCATCGGGGCCAGTATCGATCTTCAAGATGTCTCAGAGAGGGCTAGATCTCACCACGCCAACTGCGGTACATCGAGGTTTGAAGTTTGTAGTGAATCCAGGTGGAGAGAATATGGCCCCGAAACACCAGTTGAACCTGGGTTCGCCTGAGTATGGAGTTTGGAACATGAAAACAATGGCATATCCACTTTTAGTCTCGAAACAGAGTCGTCCGTCGAGTAGTACCTTGAAATAATTCAGCGGGCTGAAACAAGTATTGAGATCGTACCCACAAGCTTGCTTCTCTGCGGGAGGGGAAGTCTTTTGTGCTAGACCTACAGCCAACACGATCTATTTTTGTTCTTGGTATCTTCGCACCGAGACCGCGGACCGACGATCGTCGCGAACCCATGAACGTGTGATCTAGTCTGATACTCAACCTGAGTATTTTGTCCGCCCATATGACAGCCATATGAACCCGCCGGCCGGGGGATGGTTTGTATGTGCGTCAGTGTGCCAGACTGCATTTTCCGAGAAATGCGGTCAATAAGTGTGTGGATAACCTGAGAGAGATATACTTCGGCAAGCTGCCTGATCTCATTTGCCGAAGGCAAAGTGTTTGCAAAAGCTCATGCTATATGCCATAGGATGTGAAAAGAGGCAAGCCTTCCATACCTGATACACGTTCTCCATTAGGCGTGTCCTTGACGTCCAAAGCCCCCTAGACCGTCATTCAGCGTCTTCTTCTGGGTCTGATCCATGATGACGATGTAGGCTGCTTTCCACCTATTCCGCCATGAAGTTCATGGCGGTTATTTCGCTAGGACGGATGAAGACTGAAGGACATTTGAGAACGAGAGCTATCCGGACAGAAGTACGGAAAAGATCATTTCTTCAAGAGGAGGTGTGCATCAATCATGCAACCTTCTCTCATAACACCCGCGCCCCCTTCCCGCTGCCTAATGGTTACCGTATGGCCCGCGGCTGCTTGTATGAGTATGGCGATTTTCTCAAAAAAAAGCCTTTTTCAAACAAGTTTCTAGGGAAACCATGAGCCATTACACATGCCTAGCGTGGTGCGAACTCGTTGGCAAAGCGCAGTAGAAACACAGGTTGGAAAAGGCCTAACGTATTAGACCCTCTTTTGGGCCGGACCCACATTATGGCCACCCGATTTTCTAGCGCTTCTACGGACGTACGTACCTAACCACATCCTGGATCCAGTGAAGGCATTCCCGCCTTACAAAACAAGGTGGATGTAAATAGCAATTGCTTTCAAGCACAACAATACATTCCGGTAGGAGTTTACACCGTTGCGCGACGCGCGACACTACATCGTGGTGGGAAGCGACCTATGCCTGACGGGCCGGCCTCTCTTTTTTAGGTCCAGGGCCGAGAAGAAAAATGTCCATAGGGAGTTCTTTCCAGGCCACCTGAGCAAACTTGCCTTTCCCATATAGCGCAGCTTTGCGGGCTTTTTCGGTCATCTTCACGTACTCCGCAGCCTCTTTCTCTTCTTTCTTTTTCTTCATTTCACCGACGCTTAGCACTTTAGCTTCCCCAAAACCTTTCTTCCCGTTTCGTTTCCGTTGTTGTTTCTGCTTTTCGATTAGATCTTCATTCAAAATCTGAAGGGTTTGTTTGTCGGTCAGAGTCGCTTGACATGTATTCTGTATAAAAGCAAGTTTGGCGCGCAAAGGAGTATTGCATACAGTAGAGATTTCCTGAGCAAAGCTGTTGATCTGACTTGCGATACTCGAATTAGCTGTATCATTAGTGCCGGAAATTTCGGGTTCATTGCTAATGAAAGGTGATGCTTTAGGCTCGTATGCCGAAAGAATTTTGTCGGGGTAATAGGGGAGAAGGCCAACGGCACGCCAAGCACTCGGGATATTAGGCTTAATAGACTGCCGGGCTTCTTGATAAATGTCATACGGTGTGACGGCCGTCACCACATTCAACGCCAAGCCTCCACCTCCGGCCCACGGCTCCCGCGACCGCTCGCGAAGCAAGCCACAGCTGCGCCTCAACCCTCGCGACCGCTCGCGAGGCCCGCTCAGCCCTTAGCCCTAGACCCGCCGCTTAGCGCGCGCACCTGTATATAGCTCGCCGCCGCCCGCGGCGCCGGGAGGCGCTTCTTTCCTTCTTCTCCAAGTTTGTTCTTTTCGATAGTTACGATAGCAATCTGAGTAGCCGGCGTTGTCCCTACGTTTCTCCCATGTGCCCGTGACATAAGAACAAACTTACCGCGGTATCCTAGCCTCGCCTGGCACCGCTTATCATCTAAAGTCGACCGCACCTCGCCAACGCCAGCACCGTCTTGCGTAGCGTTTACCGGTCGCACCACCACCAGGTCGTCGTCAGGCTAGCTTGACTGCCCGCCGCCACTGGTGCCTCATTATTACCTCTTCTCGTCGTTAGCCGACACTAGTTTCAGTCGTTCAACGACCCAGACCGCCATCGCTCGCCCAAGATGCCGTCCGATGCCGAGTCTCAGATACTCAACGAGTATGCCCAAAGTGTACGAAGTACAACCCCACGCCAACCCGTACCGGGTTCATTCGCCGAGTCTATTGCCCCAGCGTCTACAACAGCAGTGCCCTCCCGCGCGGAGAGCACGCACACTGCCAGGATGTACCCTGCCATCTCCGAAGTAGCGCAAGTCCCCTCGGCCCCTTTGATCCCTTTCCCTATGCCACGCCCTCCTCCGCGGGTCCCGTCGTCCCAAGGAGACTTTGGCCAAACTCGTTCCATCCTGGACGAGCCAGAATCCTCCTCGTCCCGCAACCTCCCGCCGGAACCCCCCCAACCACTCGGAACCATCATCTCTTCTGGCGAGACCTCGCCGCCCGAAGGCCAACGACCCCGTCGTGGCCGTCGTCGGGGTCGTCGCCGGTCCGGGATAACGCTACCCCCGGAACAGTCCGGTGTGCCCCAGCTTTCCCCACAAAGACCCAGCACTATATTCAACCGCGACATCGATCTGCAAAACAATAGAATGATGGAGATGGGCCTCGAGATGTCCCGCCTACAGCGGACCATTGCCGATTTGGAGGCCCGCCTCGAGGCGTGAACCCATGCCAGCGTATCTCCTAGGTCTGTTCACGCCCGCATCATCCCCACGATTGAGCATGACATGCCTCGCCGGTCCCCGCACCAACCGTCCCGCCAACCACCTCTACGACCCTTTTCCCAGCGAGAGTCTGTCTACGGGGCCTCGGCCCACGTCAACATGGCGGGCACCCGCTTCGTGACGGTGCCCCCCGACCCTATCTCACACTTTCGGACCCCGGGCGCCCTCCACAACCCTACACCTGTCCCTCCAGAGTCGCAGCGCTCTGTGATAAAGATCGACAATCCTCCCGCGTTCACCGGCGGGAAAGAGGGCCCCAAAATTGAAGACTGGATTCACTTGACCCTTGACCGCATGCACTCGCATAGCTATTCGTTCCCCACGGAGGAAACCAAATTCGTTTGGCTTAAATCCCTCATCTCCGGGGACGCCCTCTCCGTGATCCGTCCCTTCCTTGAGATTGATAACCCCGACAGGTTCACCACGTACGAGGAGATCTACGCTTACTTCCAAGACATTTACGCAGATCCTACTGAGGCCGACAGGGCCCGCGACAAGCTATACCGCCTCAAGCAGAACACCGCCAGCTTCTTCGAATACTGCAACGTGTTCATCCAGCTCGCCACCAAGTGCGGCCTCGCCCGCTCGGAATGGAAAAAAGAGCTCGAACTCCACATGAATCACGACCTGCGGCGCGCGGTTAACGACCAATTCCTTGACCCCACCTATAGCTTCACCAAATTCCGCCAATTCTGCATGTTGAAGGACCAGAGTCTCCGTCAGATCGAGCGATCTGAGCGTGCGGACCGCGCCCTGCGCCCCACCCCGCGAGTCGCGGCCCCTCGAGCCTCGGCCCCGCGATCAGGGCCTGTGCGCTCGGCCTACCTATCGCAGGCAGCCGCCTCCACTCCTCGCGCGGCCCCCGCAGCCCGTACCTCAGCCGCGGGAGCGTCCGGCGCCCCGTGCTACAACTGCGGTCAGCCCGGTCACTTCGCGTCTGCCTGCACACGCCCACGCAAGGCCACAGTAGCCTACGTGGACGCCCACGAGGACGAGCCTGAATACGCCTCTGAAGGCGACGACTCGCGGGGAGAACCCCAATCAAAAGACGACGTTGCGGAAGAGGCCGCCACGTCGGGAAAAGAGTAACCCTGACTAAAGTCTCCCTGTCAGGGTCGACACCATGTATCAACGAGATAGTACAGTTCAATAAAGATTTCCCCCACTCCATTGACGACCTCTTAGGAGGCCCCAAGTTTAACATCAATGTGACTTTAAGGAACCGCGGTACGGGTACAGCGTACTCCTTCCGCGCCCTCGTAGATACTGGTGCCAGGGCATGGCTGCTTGCGGATCGCCGCGCACTCCAGCCATTTATTAATCACCTACAACTCCCTATTCGCCAGTTCCAGGAAGATGTCCCGGTCAATGACTTCACTGGGACCGCTGCCGACACTCTCCAGGAATACTTCTTTGCCGATCTGCAAGCCGATCGCCGCTGTAAAGGGACGCGCTAATACTAGCGACCGCTAGTCTTGAAAACTCTGCTCGGCTATCGATCGGCGAACGCGTGGCCACAACGTTGCGATCTATAGCCGAAACCACAAAGCGACGTTGCTAGTCGGAAGCGCTATCGGAATTACTACGTGTCGGCTAGGACACCAATCCTGTATATACCGTAGCCCAGCCGCCCAGCGGCCGGAGTTCGTTCTTAGTTCTCTAAGCTGTAGTAATTCCTCAGTATCTACGTTTTGGTCCGACATCACCTTGCTTAATCCATTTACGTGACAAACCCCCTTACACTCTACAGCTTCTACTTAACCAAGTAGCAACGCGATGTCGGACCGCCAGGAGCACCGTATCACCACTCGGTCGAAGACCAGGGACCGCCAAACCCAGGAACCCGAGTTTGGACCACAAGACCAACTCATGGATGACACCTCCAATCGGGACAACCAACCTGGAGAACAACCTTCCGGAAATGCACCTCCACCCGGTCGGCAACCAGATGGCAACCCCCCTGACCCAAATCCCAGCTCGGGACCGGACTCCTCAGACGACATCATCCCCCACACCCCTAGCACTATCGACATGGATGATTCTGACGACTCCCACGGACCCGCATCATCATCCTCAGAAGCGGGATCCCCAAAACCTGGACCCTCCGGACAGCGACCGGCCAAGCGCCGAACGGTCACCGGCAACCAACCAGGACCACGGGAACATAAGGCCCGTCAACGACGCCGTGAACGCCCTTATTCCAGCAACGGGAGCATTCAATCCATACGTTCCCCAGGGAAACGCAAATCTAAGGATTCCCGGAACATGGACGCCAACGAAGTTCTCGTGAATCTCACTCGCGACCTCATTCGCTCACACCAGGAAAACATGATGGCGTTCCTCCAAGCCCAGAACGAACGCATTGACAAAATTGCGGCCACCAGCCGCTCAGGCGGAGACGACACTCGGATGCCCAACTACAGTCTCCGCAAACTACGCAAGGACGCCACCGCCGCAGAAACCGAACAATGGATTGCGGCAATCCTCGAAGGAAATCGACAAAAGCCCAACCGCCCTGACGAGGTTCAAATCTCTTGGGCCGTCACCCAGGCCGATCCCGACGTGCAGGAGGACTGGAGAGCGTACCGCGACAGCCTCAGCTACACCAACCCCCTACAGGAGGCCACTCTCGAGGACTTCTGGCGTTTTATTCGGCGGGAAGACGTGGACCCCGACCTTTTCCAACGCACCTTTCGGAAATACCTGGAGGACATGCGCCAGGAGTATAACGAAGCACCTCGCAAGTTCTACTCTCGGTGGCAAGTCGTTACACGCCGCCTGGAAGTCAACCCTTCTCTTGACGACGATAGCCGATTAGCCTATCATTTTTTCCATCGCCTTCAGCCCTCCCTCCAACGGCAGATCGTTCGCCAGAACGTCAAGATTAAGGGCGCCAGCGCGGTTAGCCACGAGGCAGAACGACTATGGTCCTTGTGGCAAAAGGACAGGAAACCCGACAACAAACGAGGACGGTCTGATAGCACTGCTGCGACCCCAACAGCAGAGGTAAACGGTATTACGGACTCCTCTAACCGGCAGTGGAACTCTGATCGCTCTAAGTCCAGTCGGACTGATCTCTCTAACACTAAGTGTTACAACTGCGACCAGCTGGGACATTTGGCAAGGGACTGCACTAAACCTCACCGATCAAGGGGAGAACGCTCTCAGCAACAGCCCCAATACTCACAGAGACAGGCAGGCCGAACCATGTCCCTACCGGTCATGGAACCAGGGCAAACCAGTCGCCGAGTGGCGAGAGTCGGTGCGGACTGGTCTGATGCCAGCGAGGATTTAAAAACCTCGCCAGAGTAAGAGAATACGTCCAATCTACTCTGGCTGACTCATATAGGGCGCAAGGTTTAGGAGGGGCAACTCGCAAGTCAGCCACAGTCCAACCATCCGGCGAACGTCAAGCGATTAGCACCTTTATTGACCTAGATACCGGTGCCGATGTCAACACTGTCTGCAGAGACTTCGCTCGGAAAAAACTCCGACCCCTCAACAATCTGATTCCGATCCTAAAGAGCGCGGACAACACTATCATACGCTGCCACGGTGTGTATGAAGCCACGGTAACCCTGACTGACTCCAAAAAGGTTACGCGCACTTTCAGCCAATTGTACTATGCGATCAAGAGAGATCCATCGCAGCCCAAGCTCCTGCTCTCACGGCCGGGCATGGGGAAACTGGGTATCGTTATTGATACCGCCACGAACGAATTCACTTTCGGCAAGCATGAAGAGGTGGACCCGGAGGAGTTCGCTAACATGGTCTTAGAAGGGGAGCCGGCTTACCTCGCAAACCTTACCAGCGTGGAGATAGGCCCCGACCCTTGCTATGACAAAGACAACCCCAAGAAACCCCCAGAAGACGACCCTACTGTCATTGATCTTCCCGCTTGTCTACAGAAATTTAGGGAAGTATACTCCGAAAAGGCGGCGAAGGAGCTCCCTCAGCTACCTGACGCAGAACATGCCATTGACCTGATAGACGGGGCTAGAGTGCCGTTTGGGCCAATCTACCCAACCACGCAAGATCAACGGAAACTTCTCGAAGAATACATTGCTGAGAATATACGGAACGGTCGCATCCGGTACTCGAAGGGAGACGCAGGGGCGCCCATCCTATTCGTTCCCAAGAAGGATGGCACTATACGGTTATGCGTTGATTATCGCGGGCTCAATCGAGTCACTGTCAAGAATAGGTATCCCCTACCCTTAATCTCGGAGATACTAAGCCAGCTGGGCTCCGCCCGAGTGTTCTCAAAGCTCGATCTCAGAGATGCCTATCATCGTATTCGCATTAAGGAATCCGATCAGTGGAAGACTGCATTCCGAACGCGTTACGGTCACTTCGAATACACGGTAATGCCTTTCGGGCTGACCAACGCCCCCGCAACGTTCCAAGCATACATGCACAAGGCACTGGCTGGGCTAGTTGATCACATTTGCGTGGTCTACCTTGATGACATTGTGATCTATTCGCAGAACGAGAAGGAACATGAGAAGCATCTCCAGATGGTTCACGAACGTCTGGCGGAACATCAACTCTTCGCGAAACTGTCTAAGTGCGAATTCTTCAAGACAGAGATCGAATTTCTGGGATTCGTCGTTAATACACAAGGCATTAAGATGGACCCCCGACGGGTCGCCGCCATCGAGGAATGGGAAAGCCCTCAATCCGTTCATGATATCCAAGTGTTCTTAGGCTTCGCTAATTTCTATCGGAAGTTCATCTCCAAGTACTCGCACATCA